>JAOXJM010000001.1:156805175-156823624 GCA_026413425.1 Tringa solitaria
GTACAACTTCCTCCTCCCATAAAACAAGCCAAACAAAAGGTTTGTGAATCTATATTTATCTCCTGCATTAAGGGATGAGAGATAGATAATTTCTATGATTAAAACGTAAAAAAAAAAGAATTCCCAGAATGACTGGAGAGTACCAAATATTATGCAAAATAAAATGTGCAGTGTTCCAAGACTTATAAATAGTAACAGAAACATTATACTACATCCCAGAACCAGGGGTCAAAGATCAATGCTTCAGAGCAAAAATTAAGTCTACCAGGTGTTTCAGCAGGATTAAAACAATGAAGTGTCTGATTTTGGTTGACAAGAGGTATGAAATGCATGGGCACAACACAATCTGTAGGGTCACCAGTAGCTTTAAAATTCTTTAAGAACTTATAATTTTGCTTTGACACCTTGGAAAGTATTTCTTTAAAAGGGTAGGTATGAAAGAATGAAAAATAAAGCATGATTTCTGAACAATGCATCATTTTTCAACTGTTTCTTTTAAGAGCATCACTACAAGATAAAGGCATAATGTTTTGGGTTTTTTTTTATATAGAGTATAATGGACCATATATTGACAGTGGACCAGACTTTATCTTGATATTCTGCTGCATCTGAGAACCGATGACAACTGGAACAAAGATAAAACCATGATAAAAATACATGGTGCTTCAGGGATCCAAATTGCATTATTCTAGTTCAAGGTATCTTCATTGGTCATCCAAGATGAATGGACTTTAATTGTGGTGGTGATAAAAGAATATAGCCATATATGATGACTGGGCAGCTGCATGCCATTACAGTCTTAGGAATAATTTTACACCTCATCCCAGATACACGCTATTCTTGTGACCAAAACAGGATGACATTGTCATGAACACAGCTTTCACCCTGTCTTTATTTTCTCTTCCAGCACTTTCTTATATGCTTTAATCAACCACCACATTGCTAAGTCTGCTAAGGTAACAGAATGGTCATGAAAATGTTGACATTGTTATTATCTCTTTATGTGAGAATTTTTGATTACAAAAAAATATTAAATTCCAGTATTTTTTTTCTGCACAAGCACTACTTCCTGTGTCTACTAGGATAGAGTTTGGCAACCTTATATCCTTATTTTTCATAATGACAATTTTTTCAGAAATGACAAAATATGCCAAATCTATCTATGTTATATCCTTAGAATACACATAAGTTATCAGATGAGACACATTTCTCATTGATCTTATCTCCTCCGATTTTCCTCAATTTACAGATTTGCATAGTATTATGTGATAATGTGGAATAATTCCTAAAATAAAATTATATTAAAAATATAACATTGTTCACACATACAGGAAAGGTATAAAGTCAAAACATTTCCAGGGTGGAACACAGCAGTGGCTGGTATGCAAGGAATCCACTACAGCTACGATTCCCTGAACAATATTGCTTGCAAAGTAACATGGAGGATGGAGTGGAGTGAAGATTCCACGGCCAAGCTCTGTGATTATACAGCAGATATGGGAATGAGATGGTCCTGTGGAACTGATAAGCTGCATATTTGCTACCCTGAGCCAGTCAACAGTCAACAGCCTGTGAAATTTTGATGAAATGCTGTCCTTTGTGTGAACTTTGCTCGTTATAATGTCATTACAATACCAAAACACACCTCCAACCCGAAGGCTACCTGCCTCCAAGGTGCGACCACTCCTCCTTGAGTGTGCACCCTGAATTTTTCATAAACTATACCTTTAAATGTGAGGAGAGAGAATTTTACACCAATCATAATAAAGGTATTTATGACTACAGTCACTCAAACTCCACCTTGAAAGTAAAAAATAGTATAAAAATAGCCTGAGAAAGGGAGGATACTAGGGAAGACACCATCGTGAACAAGTCAAGGAGGACCTCATCACAGACTATCTTTGACTCCTGGGACCAGCTGATGGGCTGACCTTTTCTTCCCCCCAGTAGGGATGCCTTTGGTTAAGACTTAGACTATACCGAGTGCTTCCTCAGGAAACTTAGAAATCTCTCTAGAGGGTTACCTTTTTACATTTATAGCCAGGCTGTACTGTTTGTGACTTTGTCGTACGCTTTGTACCTTTAACAATATTTTTACTCGCATGTGCTTTGCAGACAGTGTATTTATCACCGGCAAACCATAAGAACCTTTACATCTGTTGCTTAAATAAACTGCACACTTGAGTAGCTAGTCATTTCGGTTTCTCATTGAATGCAACCACACACTGGAGAGTGGCCGTGCTAGTTTATGAGCACGACTAGACTGAAGGTGCAGTCCACTATTAGTGTATCCAGAATCGTGACTTTAAGATGATAAGTTTAATATCTTAATAAGTTTAAGACAATAAATGTGACTGGACTGATGGTGAATTGGGCATCACTTAGAATTTAAACCTAGCCACACCTAGCCTCCCACGTCAGTGAGGAGTGTTAAAACGCAAGGGGGTTTACTTTCTGCCATTAAATGTGAAGACTGAATTTTTATTTATTTGGAAAGAGGCTTTCAATTACCATTAACTGCATTCTTACTTTTAAGAAAGCTCAAATCTTTAAGCCTATACTATTGACCAATTGAAAAACTAAGAGGGTGACTGAGGTCTGCATTGTTCCCTGGCTTTCCAAAAGTGCTGCTGACTCCCTAGAGTACTGTAACTTTTCATTACATTTCAGGAATGATCTGATGGCTACCCTAACAGCAACTGAGTTGCAAAAGTAATCTCAAAAGGCTGTGTTTTTTATTGGAATTCCCACTGAAATGATCCCATGTGTGGCAAGGAGATGTGGCAGGAGAGACAGCACCAGCGGATGGGAGCTGCGATGGGTGGATGCAGGTTGTTCAGGAAAGACCAGCTGGGAAAGCGAGAAGGAGAGGTGTGCTCTGTGCAAAGGAGGGCACTGAATACCTAGAGCTTGGCCTTGGGACTGGTGATGAGCCAGTCCAGAGCTTGAAGGTAAGGATCAGAGGACAGCTGACATCATGGTGTGCTTCTGCTACAGACCACCTGACTGAGCAGAGGAAACAGATGAAGCTTTCTTTAGAATGCTGGAGGAAGCTTCATGATAACAGGCCCCATTACATATGGTATATAACAGCTCTTACACTTGCTGGAAGGACAAATATCTGAGACTAGACTAGACTAGACTAGACTAGATCAGATTGAACAGTTGTGCACATTAAGTAAACTCTTGAGACTCCTGAAATGTGCTCATGGCAATTTCCTGACACAGGTGATGGAAAAACTGACTAGGGAAGATGGTCTATTGGAACTGATACTCAAAAGCAAGCAAGAAAGCAAGCAATAAATGTTTGGAGATGGGGTGGTCAAGAGTAGCCTTGATTGCAGTAACCATGCGATTGCAGAGCTTAAAATGCTCACAGGAGTGACCAAAAAAAATAATAACAATTCTGAACTTCAGAATAATTTCTCTTTCTCAGGGATCTAAACAAGGGCTCAGAATAGCTGGTTCATCTTTGAGGACAATCTTCTCAGAGCACAAGAACAGTCCGTTCCAATGTGCAGAAAGTCAAGCAAGCAATAAGGAAGGTCAGTGTGCATGGACAAGAAACATCTGAATAAATTCAAAAGCAAAAACAAAATACAAGGAAGGTGGGAGTGAGTATGGGCTACCCAGGAAGAATACAAAGACACTGCCCAAGCATGAAAGGATAGTGTTACAAAAGGCAGAGCTCAGTTGGAGATGAAGAGTTTTTGTGTGTATATTGCCAGAAAAAGGAAGGCTAAGGAAAGTGGAGGTCCATAGCTGAATGAAGCAGGAAAACTAGTGACAGAAGTCATGGAACAGGTCAAGGTACTCAATGACTTGTTTTTCTCAGTTACTTTTGCCAGGTTTGCTCTGAGGTGCCAGAGTGGGAGTGAAGCAGTACCCAGAGGGCAGAAAGTGCCACACCTAGTTTCCAAAACAGCAACAAGGACCTGGGAAACAACAGGCTGGTCAGCGTCATTCAGTATTTGGGAAGGTTACGGAGCAAATCCTCCTAGAAGCCACTTCCAAGTACATGAAGGGCAAGAAGAGGTCTGGGAACAGCCATCCCTGGATCACCAAGGGTGACTTCTGTCTTACTTCTGTCAGTACATCTGACAGGGCTTCAGGATGAGAGGACTGGCTATGACTGGGAGCTCAGCTATTAATCTAAAATTATTTATTATAACTCCCTGGCATAAACGTAAAATGAGAGTAGAGGCAATTGCCTGAATACTCTGCAGAAGCCTGAGAAATAGGAGTTGTGATAGAGAAAAAAAGCTATGCTAGTATATAGCAATAGAGGACCAGATTAGCTGATGTTACATGGGCAGAAGTGCCTCTAATCAGTAAGGTACATTTCCTTAAACAAATTGTA
Organism: Tringa solitaria; assembly: GCA_026413425.1. Lineage (NCBI taxonomy): Eukaryota > Metazoa > Chordata > Aves > Charadriiformes > Scolopacidae > Tringa > Tringa solitaria. Next base: position 156,809,536 of record JAOXJM010000001.1, read on the forward strand.
ATTGACCTTCAAAGTCCTTAATATTTTTATACTTTGGATTCCTTATGTTGCATTATCTATAGCAGCTGGTATATAGATGATGCATAGTTTACTACTGCTACTTGTTACTACACTGCCTGAAGCTGAAGCAGTTTGTGGCACTGATTGGAAAAGTGCTGATGATCCCAATTCATTATCAACAAACTCGTAGCTAATCAGATGGCAGATTGTTTTCAAAGAAGTTAAAAATATGCAGAATTCTATTAATCTGGAGTACGCACACCTTTTTGTGAACCGAATGTCATGGTTACATATTCAAGCACTCAGAAGTTTCTCAGAAAAAATGCCTATGCATATGCAACTTTATAGCTCCTTTGACACATCTGTCATAATATTTTAGTTACCTGACTCATTATATTTCTTCCTTAAATCTTCTAGTTGCATTTATTGTTATGCAAAGTGGTATTTTTTGTCGTTTTCCTTATTTAGTGTTCAGACCCGTAACTTATTTAGCACACATTGTTCAAATTTTGAATTGAAGGTACAATTATTTTCTTCATCACTGTGTCCATGCTGGTTTTGCTGTAGTGAATGAATGCTTCATAAGTACAAATTCTGAAGATTCAATTTATAACAGCAATTTTTCAGTTTGAAAATTAATCACAGTTGCACTAAGATGGCCACTAGTTTTGGGTATGCAGTTTTGATCACTTGAGACTTGACTTCTTCATACACTAATTTATAACATTGTCCTCATTCAGAGCACTCACTCTTAGTTGATTTAATTTACAATTGAAACACAACAGTTCTGGAAATCTCACCTGACATTTTTCATGATGTATTCAGAATGTAAGAAACGTAGTTAGAAAAGTACTTCATGCACTAGATGAAAGATATATTTTAGAAATTCAGGTGTAGGTTCCAGGAATTTCTTTTTCCTTCCCTCCAGACTCCACCATGCTTTACAGCTTTGTCTCTCTCTTTCTCCTAGGAGATAACTAGTCTATCACCTCTCACTTTTTCCTCTTGTGTCTCTCTGCTCTGCAGGTAATGTCTTCCTTCCAGATATGGTCTAACTGATAGATATCTGAGCCAATATTCTCAACGGGGGTTACTGTCCCTTAAAATATGCTGCTTCAATTTAAGAATGGAAAAAGAGCATAGGTTCCTGAAAGCTTGTTTCATTTTTCCACTTATAAAGTTGTTACTTTTAACATGGGTGTATTAATGCTGGTATCAACCTGTTTCACAGCTATCAGTTCCATCTCTAGTGTTACAAGTCTTCAAACCAGAAACAAGTGAATCAGGCAGCCTACAGATGGAATTTTCTTTCAATGCAGCCTGAGAGAATGAAACATTAGGTTATGGCTTCTGTTAAAAATGTATGTGATCATAAAAGCAAAGACTATATTATCTTCCATGTGTGCAGACCTTAATTTTAGGCTTCACTAATGCTACATATTCTAATTCTAAGTAAAAATGCAGTAATATCTCCTATTATAGTGGGTTTTTGGAGTGTTTGCGTATTTACTTGTAAAACGTGTATCACAAAGTATATATACACCTATGCTTTCATTTATACATTTATATTGACTAGCTATGAACATAAGCAAATCTCACTGAACCATCTGGAAGTATATTTTAAAAGATGTTTTAGTACTGTCATGCCCATTGGTTAGTATAAAGCACATTGTGTTTTGAATGAGTATTAGTACATAAATACCAAATGGATGAAGCTAGAGAGAAAGTCAAAATATACTGACTGGTAGAAACAGGGAACTGCTGCGTCAATGAAAATAACCAGACATCCTACTTGTATCGGGTACTTGTATTTCTGTTAAATAAGGGCTAACTAGATCAGCTGACAGCCAACCTGTTCTCACCTGCATGGATATGTTACTTGCCCTCTGCATGCCCGCCTTCCCCCACATACTTGTGATTCTGCTTATATGTAGCTGTTTGGACTTAGACTTCTGACAACACACAGGCTTGGTAGGTTCAAACTTACAGATTTCTCATTTACTCATATGTAGATACTTGTTTCTTCTCCGTAACTACGGGTTTACTTTTCCCACTGCTGCCCCAGCCACTGCCAGTGGGAAGGACAAGCTGCTGCCCAAGCCAAGAGCCTTCTACTCCCAGGTACCATAGGAAATTCCCTCTCGCACAGCAGCACAAGTTGCTAATGTGACTGCTGACGGACTGATGTAATTCGTATTTTATGTCAGAATAAATAGACCAGAGCTTGAGTAAAAGGGAAAGATGAAGAAACAATAACTAACATTAAGATATGGCAAAGGTTGAAAAGGATGGGATTTTATTCATTAAATGTTTCCCTTGTGTCCTGCAATACTCACATAAATATCATCTGCAGTGCTGAAGTTTGGCAGAAATCTGAGCCTTGATGAACCCCGTGACTCCAAGTGTGTTTAGTTGCTGATATTTATCAAGTGGGAAAGCATCCAGGGATGAAAGGGCTGTAAACACCACTGTATTACTTTGTATGCATGTGATAGTGATGGTTGATGAAGCCGTGAAAGATTAAGCTCCTCTGTGAAAGGTGGGCAAGCCAGAGGAGGAGGAAGCTAAATAAGAACACGTAAATCTCAGTTATGCAAAGCGAGAGTATATTGCATGCCAAAACATGGCATGTGATTTTCTCTGATGAATGCAAACTATTACATCATAAATGAAATTTTAGGTGTTCTCAGTACTAAAATCAAAGACATCAAGGGCCCTTTTTACAGCAGACACACTGTACTTGACAGGCTGAAAACTCATTAAAAATCTCCAGCATACCTGTGTTCCTTAAACGTGGACTTGAAAGACAGGATGGTGTCACTTTGCTGAATTTGGATCATAGGGTAATTTTACAGCCAGAGCTACAGCTGCTAAAGCCTAAATCCAGCTGATAATGAGGACATTTCAAATAACAATCTGATGCATACACGCCTAGATGGAGAACCAGTGACATGTGATAAAAGGTGTTCAGAGAGCCACAGAATACTGGCCCACTATTGTGAAAGTATTTGTAAGGGAGAAAAAAAACCACTTTGAAGTCCAAGGAAATTTTATAGAAGACTAGTAAAGAGATTTTTTGAACAGGTGTAATGGAATGCGACAGACTGGAATCAGAGAGGAATTAAGCTGCTGTATTTGGGGTTAACTGAGTCTCAATATGGCAATATTTTGAAGGTGGGAAAATGAAACTGAAGGCACAGCAAGCACCAGATTCTCTAAAATAGATTAGAAACCATAGCATTCACAGGGACTTTTTCACACCTAATACACGGAAATGGTGTTAGAGAGGATATTGAAAGTTATTGCCTGGGAGGGAACAAAGCTATTGCATATGAAATGAACAAAAAGCTGTTTGAAGCAGAGCAACAATTTGCAACAATTTATTTCATGTCTGGAAGCATGCCACAGGTAGGCAAGACAATGATATAGAATGAAACAGGTTCTTAGCAGCTGGAATAGAATACTCCTCTCTATTCATCATTTACAATCAGAAAATCCAACTCACTTGCGTAGGAAACAGATTTTGTCGTAACTCAGCATCAGAGAGAGAAAAACAGGAAGCTGAGAGCTCACCCATCCGCTTTCTTGCAGAGGCATGTGTTCCAATACGGATTTTAGAATTCTCATTGGTACATGATGACAAAAACCTCTGCGACAGATCAACTAAAGCCGACCTCGCTATTGGCTCAGCTTCATGTCAGCTTTAGCTGAAGGGGTTGGATTCAGCCACTGAGTGAAATGTTATACAGAAATTCAGACTAAATGGTCTAAAAGTGCTTTCCGCCTTAAATGATGGGACAGATTAGTCAGCCCTAGTTTAGGCATCTCCAGATTGGGCATTTAAGTCTCAACTAGTTATTCTAGGCTCCCTTTACAGTCCACAAAGGAAAATTAATCTCATGCTAAGAAAGGCATCTAAGGAGAGTAAGATGAATTACTCTCTGGAATAATTATCTCTGCTGACTTAAAAAGAAGCCTAGGGAACTGGCTGAGATTTACACATCTATGTTTAGCATGTGTCAAGGCTGGGCAGATTAATCTCTCTTTTCAAGTTTGGTTTGTTGTTTTCCTTTTATTCCCCCTGAATTTGTGTTAAAAAACATAAGGAAATGTTCCCATGCTTGCTGCTGAATCCTATATATCCTTAGAGAAGTTAAAAATAAATGAATATCCCATTCAGGTTTCCTGTTCTTTCTAAATACACTGTTTTGCTGTATCTTCCTTTCCATCATTCCAATATCTATAAGCTGTAAATACATATTATAATTCCAGTAGCTGAGAGACAAGATTACTATTGTCACATACAAATATGACAAATGGATGAACCACAACAATGAAAACTTAAGACCCCAATATAAGAAATGCAAAAAAAAAAGAAGAGTGTAGAGAGAAACGTTCTTTTATAGTCCTCTTTTGATGAGGCTGGCACTCTTCACAAGAAGGTAGAATCATTTTTGGTCTACATGGTGTCAAAAATACGTGAATTGGAAACTTCCTTTTGAGGGAAATCACCAGACACCTCCATACAGCTTTAAATTACTGATTTTTCTTCTTCCCTTTTTCTTGTTTTTAATGTGTTGATAATTGCTTTAATATATGCTTGATATCATACCAACTCATACTGAGACGGGTTTAACTGTGATGTCTTTCACCCAGAAGAACACCAAACAGCCTGTAAATACATACATATTGCATATTAACAAGTAATATCTCTCTGCCTACAGTAGAAATTAAATAATTCCAAGGAAAATAGGTTTGTGACAGTATCTTGTTGGGTCCAGTTTTTTGCAAACCAAGTAAGAAAATAGACTCACAGAGGAAAATACTGCTGCAGCAATGGTTGATTAGACAAAACCTCTCTGCTCACTGTTGTCACTTGTCTGTCAGTCAACAGGCTCCATTTCTCAATGGATGAGTTTGATGTGGGTTTCAGTGTGGTATGTCAAGTTCTGTATTCTTGCACACTTTCGGTATGAATCATGTTACTTTTTTTATCCAAAAATGACATGTTTTAAAGCTCTCTTGCTCTGTCTGTGACCTTCAAAATGATGACAGTGATTGGACATTGATACAGTTAGCATTGATGTAATTATCTAAAGATTACATTACAGTAAGAATAGTAATAAGTACAATGTAACTGTACATGAACGTGCAACAGCAGACTACAAAATTACTGGATAAATAACCAAAATGAAGATACAAATACAAGATCTCAGCATTCTTCCAAGTGCTATAGGTAATGAATACAAAAAAAGGGATCTGTTCAGATGAGAAATGGGCACATACTACCCTTTAAGCCTAGCCAGACTGTAGAAAATTTTCCCATGGTAACCAACAAATGTAACATTAATAGTTCTAACGGAGGATTATTAACTTGTCAAAAATAGCGACCCTAAAGTTAGGCTCATAATCAAAACTGATAAAAAGGAAATTCTTTTTAAGTAAATAAACAAGTTGGCAAAGCATGAAGTAAGACAGTAGACACAAAAGGTGATACTTGTCCCTTCAGTCACCATGCTTCTCATCTTCTAAGATCTCCCTAAAAACCAATTATGTAAGTAAAATAGATTGTTTTTCTGCACTGCTATCTTATTATTTGTTAGTTTATAACTATTATTTTAAAAATTACAGTTCTTTATAGTTCTTGATGTGAAGTTGTGCAAACAGAATCTCAAGACCAAAACCCTGCATTTGTTCCTTATAACAGAGCGTTATCCTGAACCTAAATGAACTTACTTTTTTGCTGCATCATTTTTTTACTTTTTTGCATAACCAGGCAAGGCTGCATCCCCTTTATTTACTGATCCCTAAAAAAGGGGCAAACTAACTTATTACAGTGAGTTTCTTTAAAATAATATTGAACTTTCAGCTTTTAACGGAATCAACTCTTTATTCATGCACTCAGATATTTTATCATTAATGGACTATGCGGAGATTCTAATGGACAAACAGCTTTATAAATGCAACAAAATTACTCAAGTGTACAAGAAATTCTCTAAAAGTTTTATACAACTTGAGATAATCTGTTTATCCAAAAATCTATCAGGACATGCAAGAAATTCAGATTATTACTGAATATGTTCTGAATTGTTATATAATAAGACAAATTTTGGACTCATTTTTATTACGACAGGGGAAATACAAAATACTAACAGCACACATCATAAGCTTCTCAGTTGTAGAAGTCTTTTTATCCTGTGTTTTAATGAGATACCTTGAGTAACATTTAACAACATTCCAGTTTAAATATCTTAAAGACTTAGAATTGTTTGCACTATTTTTTACCATACAAATAAAATATTATGTGATTACTACACATCACTTGCAGGCGCAAAAAGTCAGCACTTTAAAGTTTGTGGTTTCATTTCAGAGTAACTTTAATATATTAGTATGTGTGGGTGACTGTCAGACTTTATGGCATTTTATTACATCCAAGCAAGAGGAGAGAAAGGAAGATTCTGAAATGTAAATTTGACAACTCATTTGAAATTACCACTACTGTTTTGATTTTTCAAAGTGTATGTCTCATTGCAAATGTAAAACCTTCAAGAAAATTTGAAAAACACTAAAGAGAATACTGTATGCTTTTGACATTTGAGTTCTCCACGGTCTAAAGATACCACCCTATGCCTTTTTGTTGTCTGTTTAAATCTTCCATAAAAGACTAACTTGCAGTGTCAAGGCCACTGGCTAACATCCATTTCGACACTGATGAAATTACCTGGAGTGATGCAGACACTCCCAAGGCGCACTCTGTCACGAGTAATGAAGTATGAAGGGACCAAAAAAAAGTATTTCTGGCTCTGCATAACAGAGCAGAGGATAAAAAAGGTAAAAAAAAAAAAATAGAAGAAAAAAAGAAAGAAGAAAACACTTTGAAAAGGATGAGTGAATACACATTTGCCTTCAAAGTAATCTTCAAATTCCACAAAAGCAAGACAGATTTGCCAACAGTCATGGTCTGGAACAGTATGCAAACAGCATTTTGGCATTATGGTCAGAGCAATAGATGATAAATGATTCTTGCTGAGTTAAGGAAGGAAAAGGATAATGTTCAAGACCACTTTTCCTTGTCAATACCTGAGTAAATCCATCTGGTTTTCTCAAATCTCTCTACCAAAGCAGTCTTCCTTCATAATGAAGCTAAACATGCCAACAGTCATTACACTTGCAAAAGTGATAGATAACTGATTGATGTAATTTCATTACACAGGGGCTCATAATTGCATAAGTCAGATGGAAATTGCACTCAAGACAGCGGACTTTCAGTAACTCCAGAGGATTTAGGATCAAACCGTATGATCTAGTATCCTTGGGAGTCCTGAAGCCACAGTCTCAGGAGTGCCTCAGTTATTAAAGAACTTAAGGGACTTTCCCAGCTAGGAAAGTTGCATGAGTATGAAACAAAATGAGGATATGAAGTGTTACAATGATACCGGCGTAATCTCGATGCTATGGACAGCTCTATTCAAATATAATTCACCCTATTCAAGTGCCTTTATTTTTAAATGTAGTGCATGAGGCAAGAATGCAATGATCAACTCACCCTTGTACAAGAATATATGATGAAGGGAAAGTGATACTTCTTCAACTAGCTAAGCTTTCCTGGGACAAGAATGACTAAATTGGTGCTGTTGACCTTCAGTTCAACTGCCAAAAATTTTACCCAGCCATCACAGTTTTATATAAGAATGGGGTGAACAAACCCAAAAATGCAAGATACCTTTTAATCCAGTCTTGCCTTGTTGCTAGCCATTTATCTATTGCATTTAAAGGATTATTATCATTATAATTTCAAAGGCCTGTATCAGGCCTTTATCACCACTTTATTCGTTTATAGAGATCCAGTGCCTGAAATATCCTGGATGTTAGTTACTGAGCGCACATCTCACCATAACCTCTTAGAACACATCTTACAGCTTCTCATTCATTCACTTACTTTTGAATATTAAAAATGTTATTCTCATTTCCAGCACATTTACCACAGTAGATTTGTCATATTGAAATATTAATTTTGTTCATTTTAGGGTTCAAATGTGTGTTGGCTTTTTTATTATTTTCTTAAGAATTAAACTACTTTTCATTTTTTTGGTAATAATATGCTCATTCAATCCCTTAAATTCTGTAAAGCAATTGTAGTCAGTGGGAAACATGACAGCAAGTGTGAAGCAGAGCAAGTCTTCAGCTGCCGATAGTGTAATTCAGAGACATACAAAGTACAGTGTAAAACTACTGAAAAATTAGTTTCATTCTTTTTATTTATAATCCTTATAGGAAAAAAGATTTTATGTATCACTTCAAAAAGCAGAACTAATCAACAGTTTTCAGAGGGACTGATGTGAAAAGCTTAAAAGCAAACTTTTGTAGATACTTCTAGTTGAAATAATATTCCTAGCATAAAAATATGAATCAGGATGGAAAATACAGTTAAATTAAATAATAAGTCACAGGCCATGTACTTATGCCTAACAATTACAGATTTTGGATGTTACCAATGCATCACTGTGAATTTTAATAAAAATCAACCATCTGAGAAGCACCCTCCCGTTCTTGTATTTCTTTCTCTGTACAACTCACACAAAATCTAGGTAGAAAAATGAAGATAGATTCTGGGGCCTTTATATCTATTGCGCTATATAAATACAGGCATTGGATTACTGGCACTTCAAAGAGCTGTGCTTATTCCAGTTGTTAATCAAAATACCCAGTAATTCACAGTACTATCCACAAAGTATGATTTTACACTGAGCTGCTAACATCATCAGAGATATACCAGTACACCAGAATATATTTTGTCTACTTATTTTTAAAAAAATAGTGTTTCACACAAAGGGTATTTAATTTGTAAATGTAAGTGGTGTCAATTTCTACCAAAGGATAAAACATAAGCAAATTTAGAACATGAAAGAAGAATTTCATACTGCATTTCTATATATTCATTTCCAAAGAAACTTGGGTAAATTAACGATTACCAAGCTGTTATGCTTCAAAGAGGAATGATGATTTCAGATACCTTCATTTTAAAGGCCTCCAAGTTAAGTATGTGTCATGAGGTCTTTCTTCAGCATGAGTAGGATGTTTGAAAGTTTCTTAAATTCAATGCCCAGCTAAATGCCTGTAAGCCTCTCTTGGAGTATGTGCGTATAGCACCAGCAACCACACAGAAAAATCAAAGAAAAAGTGGCATACAATTAGGTTCTCAAATGCAAAAGCATTTGATCTGAGGAGAAAGCTACTGTAATAACTGAAAGATGACCTCCACTCAGAAGTCCCCTTGCTGAACAGGATCATATCTTAGAACAGACATGAATTATACATGAATTCTATGTATCCTCATTACACTACCGACCCCTGCCACAAAGAAGACCTTCCAACCTTGCTTAACTGAGCATTTTTAGTGTTATATATCATTCTGCTCTGAAATCTATTTTTCAAAAAAGCAATTAACCTGTGGCAATCTATACAGACCAGATCACATATCAGAAGAAAATTTCCTGGCACTCTGCTTTTTTCCTGGCCTAAAAAGCATCAACTTCACCTAACACTATTAGAGGGAGAATTGCCCCAAATCAACACCCATCAATGACATGAGACCAACAAGTGTAAAACTTTTCAATTTTATCATAGTTAATTAGTTGGACAATTAGGTCATCAAAAGCTACGTGCCCTATAGCCATTCATCCCAGGCTGTAATACATTTCAGTCACTGCACAAAACATCCTTGTAGAAGCTACATAGCTGAAACCAAATGAACACTGCATCTCAAAAAAGAAAATGCCAATTGGCAGAGGACAGAAACATCCAGTCATCGGAGGAAACCATTTTTCACTGAACAGTCCCTCCATCACTTCTCTCTCTGTCCCAAGCTTCAACTGAGACCTATAAAATACCTCCAACAGATGAGCCTGGAAACTAAAACACATTATTATACTGGACAGTAAAAGTTATGGACTGAATAAAGATATTGCACATTCCATTTTTCCCTGTGACACCCTGCCAACTACCCCTGAACATTTCATAGGCATTCACCACCCGTTTCTGTCAGCTCCGTGCAGAATAATGATCTTCACACCTCTGCTTTATTAACGTCCCCTTCTTTCACCAACTGCCAGCCACCCTTTTCTCTCAACTTGCTATACTGGTTAGCAGAATGAAACACAACTCTTTTTAACCAGTAGCTAGTTTTTCACTTTTCTGTTTCTGGTTCACATCTAAGCAACGTGCTTTAGTGTCCTTTTTCTTTTCAGTTCAGTCAGTCAATGAAACAAAAGACTAATTTTCTGGGTTTTTTGGTTTTTTTTTTCCTTTTCTTTTCTGATTTGTAAATTGCGATGATATATGGACACACAGTCCCACAGAATCTTCCTGATTTAATAATAAAAGGTATAACTCTGCAGTCAACTCTGTTCAGAGTAAAAAGTAAATGGGAGCTGAAGATATGACATGAAGCACCATGCAAGAAGTACAGAAGTATCTAATTTTCAGTATTTTGATGTATAAAAAGTCAACTGCTTTCAAAAACATGTAGGTGCTATGCCTAACTATGTTTATATTGATTAGCCTGGGCTCAGGTGCAAATACAGAAATATATTTGAAACGAAATGCTTCCACATAATTTTTTTTATTCCATTTGAAAAAAACAGATTGAAATCTGTGGGAGTTGTGCATACTTGGCAATTCTGAAAATCAAGTCCTTCTTTATTTATTACAGTTGGTATTCACCTTTAGAACCATTTAACTATGTTTTGAAAGTGACATATCGGATGAGAACAAATAAAATGCCTGCATCCCCATTATAAAAAAAAAAAACCAAACTAAAAAAGATGCAGCCCCAGCTGTCTCCAGAAAAATGCAGATACAAAGTAATAACTTTCTCTCTGCAGCACCTGCATTCAATTTCTAAGGTACATCTGTCTTTTTATTTTAACAAACTCTAACAAGATCAGTTCGCAGCCATCTGTGTCTCTCTACCTTGATAGCAATTCAGGTTGCATCACTTTATAAAAATACCATTCAAAGCAAAGTAATCGCAAAAGATTAGAGATGACATTTTGAAGTTCATTACAGCATACAGTAGGTATCTCCAGGTACTTATAGAATCACAGAATCACAGAATGGTTTGAGTAGGAAAGGACCTTAAAAGATCATCGAGTTCCAACCCCCCTGCCATAGACAAGGACACCTCCAAACTAGAAATTGCTCAAAGCCCCATCCAGCCTGAACACCTCCAGGGATGGGGCAACCACAACTTCTCTGGGCAATCTGTTCCAGTGTCTCACCACCCTCACAGTAAAGAGTTTCTTCTTAATACCTAACCTAACTCTCCCCTCTTTCAGTTTAAAACTGTTATCCCTGAACCTATCACTACACTCCCTGATACAGTCCCTCCTTATCTGTCCTGTAGTCACCCTTCAGGCACTGGAAGGCTGCTATAAGGTCTTCCCTGAGCCTTCTTTTCTCCAGGCTGAACAACCCCAGCTCTCTCAACCTGTCTTCATAGGAGAGCTGCTCCAGCTCTCTGATCATCTTCGTGGCCCTCCTCATATAACTGTAAGACCTGTGCGTTCAAGTGCAGGTGAGTTATGAAACAACACAGAGTAGCAGAGGACCACCAGTCCCTCTTCAGCTGCAACTCTGTTGTGTTACCACAGAGTTAAACCTACTGAAAGGGGTTACAAGTGTTTGACATCTCATGGTGCTCGCGTACTCTTTTCTTTAGTCATCCCCTGCTATGAAAGAGATTGAGAAAGTTAAGTATAATCACAGCTTATAATTCCTGAGAATCCACATAATGGAAAGCTAGTGGACAGAGGAATCAGTCTTTCCTTAGCAACGCAGCAGAAATCACCAAACAATGAGATCATAGCCACAGGTAACTGGACTAAAGGTTGTTCCTAAGCTGTACAGGTAAAGAAAAAGTAGAAAATGTACATAGTAGAAAGTTACCTTGGCACGTTTTTCTAAATTCCCACTTAAAAATAAAGGGTCTCAAACAATGTGTATCAAAGCATAATTATTTAACTAAAAATAAATGAATAAGGATAAGCCTCTGACTCTTACTGGATATAATCTCCTTGCCTTGTATAAATAAAAGTCTACTTTGATCCAAGTCCTTCACACATGGTATCAAATCACATCGCCCAGAACAGCAGCATTTTGGAAATACAAACTGCTGTGGTATTAGAAGCAGAATTTGTGATGCAGAAATTAGGACTGAGGGAGAGACAGCACATTAATTCAGCATTAAACAGAGCCAATTTAGAGGAATAAAACAAAACAAAGCAAATACCCCAGAAAATTATCAGATCAGAGCCAAACACTGTGGATTTATTTTTGTCCCTCAGTAGTCAAATAAAGTATTTTTCCTCATTTGTAGAACCAAAACTTTGCTATTAGTAAAGAATGTGAGTTGTGGTCTAATTATAAAAATGATATTTCTGTCTGAAGACAGAATTACAGTTTGTAAACCAGACAATTTTCTGTTCCAGTTAATGGCTGATTATGAATCAATGGGTCAGTTGATTCCCTAGTCAGTCAGTCAGAGCCTAAAGTCCCCTACAGATAAGCAGTTAAGTATTACTGCATCCTACTCATGTGACGGAGGACGCTGCAGTTGGGAACTAAGGTAAATGCTGAGTGCCAGAAACCTAAGGACAGACCGTAAAGACAAAAAGTCCAAATCGTTACTACAGAGTCAGTCCATAAGAACACAGCAGAGCCAAAGAAACAAAACCTACAGGGACAAGGGATTATGAAAAACACTTAGCAAATCAATCAAAACCAGGAAGTATGGCAAAAGCAAGAGACTGTCGAGAATTTATGGTGCTTAGTTCCAGGTTAATTGCAGTGAAACAGGCAGCAATTTGAAATGATGAGTCATGTATAGGTTATAAAAGCATTCCAGTAGCTCTACACTAGAACGTAATGAAACAGTGGACTCCTCTAAGCAGCAGCTAGGACTAGAGATAGGACAGGACTTGTCTGGCTTACTGAGGGTAATAGGTGGTACTCAAGAATTTCTCAAAGCAGAAAAGGAAAAGAGCATCTGAGGTTAGAATTGATGCTGTCAGAGATGTGGCAGCTTAGCAGTTCTTTATGGCAGCAAGTATTTGAGAAGTAAAACATGTAGACCTCTGAACCACCACAGGCCAATGTCCTGATACTCTAATCTTCTTTTATGCATATTATCATCTGATTTTTTTTTTCTCCTTTCACAAAGGGTCTATCAATACTTCTACTTTTAAAGCCAAAGCCACCTCTTTTCCAGTTTGTTTGCCCTCTGTAACTAGCAAAAAAGAGCTATTCTCGGTTAGTTGACATCTTACCACTGATAACGTTACTACAAAGGCCGCACTGTACCACAGGAAACATATGAAAAAACAGCATGTGCACTAAAAAGTATGCATGGGTGTCAATGTTTAGTAAAAACACAAATTCTTTTTTTTATAAAACTTACTAGTATCAATGCTTTTGAGTTTCAATACTCACCAAGAAAGTCACAGTTCATTTCTCACATGTTCTCAGGGGAGATTCAAGTCTTTGCTTAAGTAATTTGATGGAGAATGCTACAGCGAATACAGCCGAGAATGAAGCTGGCAGCATTTGACACCTCAGTTGGTGGGAAAACAATTACCTGTCTTTCCACTCCTCACCTTGAGGTGAGAAGTATCCCCTTTAAGTATTCTAGATTATCACTCAACTTTTAAAATAGTAGCATTTCTGTGCTGAATAACAGTTTCTTTCCTTTTGAGTCCTTAGTGTTTTGATTTGATTTTTCCCCAGATCACCTAAAATCTTGTGTTTATAATAAACAACTATGTATATTTCACATATATTACATGGTATGCCTATTGTCATTGTGAAAATAGTAATAAATCTTACTTAGGGGCTATCTGAATGAACTAATTTATTGAAAGAATAACAATTTTTAAAATTTTATTTATTTTTTAGGTACAGATAAGTAAGGCTGATTTTACTTTTTTACTTCCTGTTTCCAGGTGCTCTGAGGTCTTAACAATCTTTCTCATATTTAACTACTGCCGTCATACTTCAATTCAGGGTCACTTTTCTGACCTTCATTATGAAGCTC
>JAOXJM010000001.1:156835586-156847463 GCA_026413425.1 Tringa solitaria
GGCGGGGGGGAAGATAAAAAGGCGAGAACCATATGATACTGCAGTTCTCCAAAAGATTGCTGGTAAGAACATGAGTATTTTTCATACAGTGTTCATTGTGTTAGGCATTATGTTTGTCTAACTTTATTTTTTTCATTTTGTAAAACATCTTATGGTCCAGTGAGACATTTATTCATCTTTCTTGCATAAAGACTCCCTAGAGAATGGATCTTCTCGGGTACCTAATGGAGCCAGGGGCTGATCCTCCTAGCCTTGAAGAATATGGAAGAACCGGGGGATACTCTCAGACTCTAAGGCTCTTAAAGCCATATGCTGAAGGCTCTGTTTCCTAAATAAAATGTGTCTACTTGCAGGAATGGGTGGTTGCCCTGGTGATTTATTGATTTTACATTAGAAGGATTTGCATTAGTCAAGTTTTGTGTATGATAGATTCCAGTACTGCAGATAGATGAAGAGTTAAAGAGAGAGGAACATCATATGTCACTGCAAATAGAGAAAGTGAGAAAGCTGTAATGGCATCAAGACTAATTCCTCTGAAACACAGCTGGTTTTGCTATTGTTATTTTACAACAGTGATGAATTTTATATTCCTGTATTGCTAGAGTTCATGTATTAGTGGCACTTTTCTATTTTTTAAATTCAATGCTAGTCTGTTAATGTACAATTATTCACAGATGTTTAATTACTGTTTACAGATGTAAAATATCACATTTTAGCAACTTGGTTCTCAGTACTGATCAAAAAGTGTGGTTTTTGAGTTACTAAAGCCAGGAAAAAAGTATCGGCAATATTTAGCAGTCTCTTTCAGCCCAGCTGTGTCATAGCTTAATGAAGTTACTAAATACTACCCTGATTTAAAAATGGCAAATAGAAACTGCCAGGTATGACTGTGAACATCACACCTAATGTGTATCATAAATAATAACAGAATTATAAAATCATTTGTGTTGGAAAAGTCCCTTAAGATCACCAGGTCCAACTGTTAACCTAACACTGCCAAATCCATCACTAAACCATGTCTCTAGGCACCACATCTACAAGTCTTTTAAATACCTCCAGGGATGGTGACTCAAGCACTTCCCTGAGCAGCCTGTTCCAATGCTTAATAACACTTTCAGTGAAGAAATTTTTCTTAATATCCAATTCAAACCTCCCCTGGTGCAACTTGAGACTTCTTCCTCTTGTCCTATCACCTGTTACTTGGAGAAGAGACTGACCTCCACCTTGCTACAACCTCCTTTCAGGTAGTTGTAAAGAGTGATAAAGTCTCCCCTCAGCCTTCTTTTCTACAGGCTCAACAATCCCAGTTTACTCGGCCACTCCTCTTAAGACTTGTGCTCCAGATCCTTCACCAGCTTCAATGCTCTTATTTGGACATGGGGAGAATCCTGAAAATAGTATCTTACTTTAATATTCCAGAAACTATTATTGAATCAGATTTTTTATGGAAAAAGAAAATAAGAAAGATAGTGGGGCACTACTATTTTATTGCTCTTAGGTGAATCCTTTTGTGGATTCAACAAGCCAGAGGAAAAAAAACACAAGCCAAACCAAGAAACAAAAGAGGTATGTCTAGTTCAATATATTGTCTCCGACAGCAAGTATACAATAGCAGATGTCTAGAACAGGGAAAGTATGTAGTAATACTTAATTGGAGGGAAATTGGGACTAAGATAAGCAGAGTCCTTGAACCATACTGGCAGCCACACCAATCGTAATTTCCTTGATAAATGTGAGAAGGACACTGAAAGTTCTTGCTTTTTTTTTTTAAACTCACAAACTAGAAGCAAACTAAAGAGTCACAGACTTATGTCCTATCTGTCCAGACTTATGTCCTGTCACAATTCTCTTTTCATAAATAAAAATGTCTTGAGTAGCATTGCTTTTAGACACATTCAAAATTTTATATTAAAAGATAGATATAGAAGCTGAGGTATAGTTTAAGTGTTTATTTATTTAACCAATAACAGCACGTTGATGCTGAATGAAATTAGAGATACTCTTGCATTCAGTTTTTAAAATTTACATTTAAATAAAATATACTGTTTTACACTTCATTCAGTATTAAGAAGTGTATATAATCATATTATCCTTGCAAAAGAAAATGAAATTTTTCTGTGATGGTGTTGAAGGATTTCCATTTATATGCAGATTCTGACTTTTACCTCAGTGAAAAGGCATTCTTTGTAATAAGAGCAGGAAAATAAACATTTAAAAAAAAAAAAAGTCTCAGGAAGAAAAGACGTTAGCTCTAATCAAGCATGAATTACTTTTCTACTGATTAGCAACCTCACCTTCTCAAGAGGATTTCTTTTATTGCCGTGTTTTTTACTGACATGCAAAAATGTCTCAATACATCCAAATTGTCTTCTCATTCTTTTCCTTCTGCCTTATCACTATTGCTTATTCCTCTAAGCTGTATATCCTCCTGACCTCTAATGTTTTTGACTTTGAGAATGTACTTTACTCTCTACATATTTAAAAATGGTATCTAATTTTTCCCTCTCCATCCTCCACAATATAGCAGTGGGTAAAATGTGCCTGGCTGCTCCAGCTCTTGACTGTAGCGTAGACAACTCCAGCTTTGATTCACTGAAACATCCTCATCATCTGACTCCTTGGTACTCATGTAAGCAGACATCCGCAAAAAATATCACACCTTTCGTGCTCACCAATTCAAAATATAAATGTCAATCAACTTCTACAGTACCGTGTCTGCCACGCACTGGTAGAGTGACCTGACACACCTGAAGGCTCCATGGACAACTCACAAACTCTTTCTGCTGTGTTTGGAGCTGCTGTGTCTTTTGTCATTTGATCACAGAAACACTGCCTTTTCAATTTCTCTTAAGGAAAACCTTCATTCCTAGGTTTCCAGTCTTTATCTCCTTGCCTTAGCTTTATTCTGCGCTTGAAAAAGCTGATGGCTCAGTTCAGTTATTCATGTAGAAGGGTCTGGTACAATTTGAGGTGTTTTAGGGTATGCAAGACATCCTCACAGAGCTACCAAACCTGGCATACCACCCCTTGATCAATCATGCCCTTTTGAAAGGGCAGCCAAAGGCCAGGCAGGATAACTGGGGGAATTCCATAAGGCACTAGGGGTATTTAGGAGGAAATTTTGCTCACAAGCAGGCATTCAGCATGTGTATCAGTTGTTGAAATATAAGGGTATGGTATTATTTTGAACGCTGAGAGATGGGTACTCTTGGCATTTAGCTGCCCCTCCAGGTCTCCCACACATACTTTATCGTATTTGCCAAACCTCTGCATGTGTCTTGGGAACCCTGATACATCTCAAATAGCGAACATGTCTATTTTTAGGTGAGTGAATATCCCCCTTGTAATTTGGTATGTGCAATCTGGAGGTGGAATACCACACTGAAATTCTGAAAGGACAAAAGCTAGCCACAGGCAGATTTTTTTCCAACAAAATATTTTAAACATATTTGACTAACTTTGATAATAATTTAGAATAACATAAAACAGTAGATAACAAGAAAATTTAATTACAATGTATAGTTCCTAAATCAACATTTTCATAAAAAAAACCCAAAACAACCCTTTTTGTTTAAGGCCAAGCAACTTAAATTTCCAATATATTAATTAAAAATTTTAGAAAAAAAAGGAGTACTTTTGAGGCTCAAATGAGTTAAAATAACATATGCTTCTTTTCAATTTTATTATGACAAAAACCTGTTATGTTAATTTTGGAGAAGAGAGGTAATCAATAAACTCCTCTAACCCTGTAATCACAAAGGGATAAGTGGTGAATATAAACATAGGTAAACATATTATCTCTTCCCTTAAGCAGATTTTGCTTCCTTATAAATTTGATTCATTCTTCATCAGCATATCATTCTTCTTGAAGGCAAACAATCACATGTGATACCATAATGAGCCACGTAAAGCAGGCTAAGACTGACCATTGTGAGATATTACTGGGGTATGTTCACAACAAAGTCTAATAGCAGAAGTTTGACGTGCAAGTACAAATTTCTGAAAAGACCAAACTCTTCTTTACCCATGGTGAATATGCTGGGAAGACATTTTGGCTGAAGGAAGAAACAATGTAGTGATTTGTTTTTAATTACATTTTGATATATTGAAAAGAAAAAAGCGAAGGCTGAGAGACCAGGGTCAAAAGTTTTCATTCTGCTTTTCAAGGGGAAAGACACAAAAGTACCACTTTCAAAAATATGCTAAAACCCCCACTTGAGTGTGCTGCAAAGGAACACCTGACTGTGGTTAAACAATAGCTTCTAGTAAAATTACCTACAACAGCATGTAATAGCCAGAAAGGGAAAGGAAAATGGGCTTCAGACTGGGGTGTTGGTTAAATAAAGCTCCTCAGCTATTTTAGAAGTGGTAAGGAAACAACATCTCGGTTAACTCAAGTTGTAACATCTTTGTTATAAATACTGACTTGTCACTTTGCCTGTTATAAAATATTCAGTTATCACTTTGTCTATAACAGTGTGAACTTTGAAATATTCAGTGCCTGTTTTGGAGCACAAAGCTTCTGCAGCATTGTCCTGCCATTTCCACAATGCAGACCATCCTTATAATGAATGAGGAAGCCCTCCTAAACAGAATGGGCTGGAGAAACCACGACAATAACATTTAAACTCTGCAACACTTGCCACAACCATTGCTTAGAGGCACCACATTTGATTGAAGAAAAAAAGTTAAAATACCATAGAATAGGCTTATTCTGTGGATTTTACAGACTCAGTTGTACATGAAAAAAAAACCTTACAAATCAGAAATTATTAATCTAGGCAGCACTACCGCATGGAAGAGAGAGATGGACGTGGATTCATGCATGCACACTGCAGATAGGGACTCAGTGAAGAGGGATTTTTTTCTGCAGTGAAAATCAAAGACGGTATGGATGTAGACACTTCCTGAGTATCCAAAAACAAAATATGAGGCTAACCCAAATATACAATGGCATCTTTGTTCCTTTGACAGATACAGTTCAAATATGGATCATCCAGCATTACTCTAGAGCAGCATTACAGTATTACATTCTTTCTGCTATCACATTCAAACTTTTTGATCAAGTAACCAAGTGTAAAATAAAGAGTCTTGTGGCAGGATGAGTAACATCAGACCTTTAATCCTAATATATCAGTGAGATAAACAGGAATGGGACATTGAGAAAAGTGTCTTCTCAGAGGTAAAGTTATTACTATTTCCTAAAAACAGTAAGACATTTTCTATTACGTGAGATTGTCTTTTATTTTCTGTGACTTGCAACTGTCTCTGACTGTGCTGCTCACATGAAATTCATAAAAGGTAGAAAAAAATTGCTTTTATCTGGTTGTTTTGTAAAATGCAATGTGAAGAGAGATAAAAGTTTCTCCTTCACGTTTAACTTCACATTTAGCTTTGTTTACACTGCCACTGAAAGTGACTTCAATTTCAGTGATCTAAAACATACAATAACTTGCAGATTAAGAATTGCTCCAAGTTTACCTTTTCAATTCTATACTTTTCAATACAAGTGAAAGACAAATGTGTCTGTATTCCTGCAATATTACTTAATAATATACCTGCTTATGCTCACATATGCATGCAAATTGCTTAGTCTGTATTTTTTGCTACAAAAAGGATTATCAAAGGATGAAAACATGATTGTGATATGAAGGGAGAAAAAGATTTGGTCACCAAATTAATAAACAAATTTTAGGTCAACATTTCCTCTTTCAAATCATAGTTTTAGTGAAACCTGGAAGAGCAGGAAACCTGATACCTGATGATTCTATATCTCTAAAGCAGATGGCTTCATTATCGCTTGCAATTGGAAAAGCTCATCTTGTAAGAGTCGTCAGAGATTTCACGAATATCTGGAAATAAAAAATTTGGCGGTTTGCTGCTATGCCTATAAAATTAGCCTAATATTGATTTTCTAGTGCATTAAAGTCCAAAGTGAGCCAAGTTTAAATCTGAGGAGTCCTAAAATAGTGCTACAGCATTGGCTACTTTATTGCAAATCAAAATATTCTACTTATATTTCCTATGTATTTGGATTCCTCAATGTCCTCAGTCATATATAAGGAGAACGTGTCTGAAGTTGATGCATTTATTACTATAGTCCCGCTGTGATAAAGAGCCATTAAAATCTCATTGGCTGTATATTGCTATACTTAAAACACAGCAGAAGCATTTTGTACCAGCCAGTAACATTATAATATTTCTCAGATTAGGGAACCTTGATGATGTTCAACATAACAGAGGCCAATAAGTTAACTGGAATGTAAAAGAAGGAAAAGAAATAACCAGGAAAAAAAAAAAGAAATCTATTCTGTTTCTGTGGGGTAATATCTGTATCTGCAAATCGAATACTGAGGTACCCAGTACTTGTGATCCTTGGATCATTTTTGTGAGTGTGAAAAGTGATTTCAGTGCCCAAAATCTTCTGATACATGCGCACACAAGCTGCTGCATGAAAAGGAGGGGAGTAATGTCACCATACATTGTGTCTGTAAATTAAAAGCCTAAAAATATGGGGAAACACAGAATTTCACACAGAAATTTAGGTAGAGGAATCTGAATATGGAAGGAATGAATAGCCCTTAAAACATGAAGAAGGAATAGCTCCTATTACCATAGGATAATGGCAGCATTGTTCTTTCTGGCTGTGATCACTCTGATTTATTGTGTTATCATCTTACCTAACTTTAGATACCTGTGACATGCATCTGAGAGGCTTAATCTTCATTTCTTCTGTAGACAATAGAAAAAGGAGCAACATATAAGATGTATTCATCTAACCTATTCCAAAGTAGGAAATATGTTGTGCCCTGAGAGTTCCTGTTTCTTTCCACTGACTATCAAGGAATTTGACACAATTTGCTCAGATGAAGTCATCCATGCACTGTCTGACATTCCCATTCAAAAAAGAAAGAGGGAGAGAGAAAGAGATGGAGAGGTACCAAAGATGCAGAGCACAAGGAACCAAGATAAAAGGAAAAGGCCTAGTGTCAGAAGGGTAACCTTTAATATTTAAGTCCTATGTAAAGAAGGAGAACCATCAGGAACTGGGAACAACAGCAACGAACCAACATAAATATCCCAATTAATAGAAAGTGAGAGGACAGCGTTTGAAATGCTAGTGGAAAAAGTATGGCCACATTGACATCAGGACATAATTCAGACCACAACAAGGTGATGAATAGTTTTAACTACCAATGGCAGAGAGGAAAATACTGTGAATAACTATATTACCAAGCCTGAGGAAAGCAATAAAAGAGAGGTATAAATGTGCACAGAGCACTGAAACTAGTATACAACAGGAAAGGAAACTTCCCCATCTTTCTGCATGAAGCTAACTCTTTTGGGCCCATACAGCTCTGCCACATATTTGGTTGAGAATATCCTGCTTTCTTTTTAAAATATACAACATTTGCTTTTTGCTCCTATTTAAGATTTTAACATCTTTAAAATATCTGAAGTTTTTGTTGTTCTTGCTACTCCAGATATTGCCACCAGACAAACCAAAGAATCTCAGAAATGCTGGTTGGAAGGGACCTCTGGAGGTCATTTAATCCAACCTCCCACTCAAATATGGCCAACTGGGGCATTGTCTAACCAGATCAGGAAAACCACCATGGATGGAGATCCCACAGCCTCTCTGGACAACCTGCACTAAGGCTGTGCTGCCTCCTAGATATTTTTTTTTTTAAACCTGAAGCTTTCAAGCTACAATTTGTGGCCATTGTCCTTTGTTATATCATCTCGCACTTCTGAAGACAGTTTGGTTCTATTATGTTTGGCACTAGATATCCTTTAAGGAATTAGAAGCAGCTATCCTAACTCTCCTTTTCCTCCTATTTGTCAGACTAAACAACCCAAATTTTCTCTTATTTTCTTTATATAACATATACTATAGATCCCTGACCACTCTGCAACTTTCTATTGAACCCTCTCCTGTTTCTCCACACCTCTTTTGAAGTGGGAAACTAAAATGGATGGAGTATTCTAGATGTGGCCTCAGTAGCACCAAGTAAAGCAGGGTTATAGCTTCTCTCTACTTTTTGCAATAAGGCAAAAAAGCAAACTGTTCATATTCTGCCTGGCATCCACATTGACTCCTAGGTCCCTTCAGTAGGGCTAATTCTCAGGCAATTGCTTCCTAGCCTGCATGTGGCTTGTAATTGCTAGGTGCAGAGCTTTTGCCATCTCCTCGTTGAACTTTGTGAGGTTCCTGTTGACTCAATCCTCAAGTTAATCCAGGTTTGCCTTTATAAGCCTTTGGACTAAAGTTCACATTCCTCACGGCAGCCATTTCCCCTAATTTGTGCTATGTAAAAAGTTTGTTCTGTGTCACCATTGAGGTCACAGATGATGATGCTGAACACTATGGGCCCCAGCACTCATCCCCTGGTGTGTTGGCTACACTCTCTTCAGCAGCTGCCTACTGGGCATCTAGCCACTGATCACTGCCCTTTGAGCCTGACAGCCTAGACAATTTTCTATCCACATAGCAGTCAGATTAAGCAGCCAGGGTGTCCTCAGCTACCAAATGAGAACACTGTGGGAGATGGTGTCAAAAGCCTTACCAAAGTCAAGGTATATTACCTCCACGGCTCTTCTCTGATCTGCAGAGCCAGTCATTTTGTTGGAGAGGCAATCATGTTGTTCAAGCATGATTTGCCCTTGAATGCCTGCTGTGAACACTCGCAGTGTCTGAATGCAGCTGGCCTCACAGTCTTTTAATTTTAACACCTGCAAACTGACAATCTCTGTCCTGCAAGGCTGTTGAACCCCAAGCTGATGTTGAAATGACACATCCAGCACCTGCTGCACTTCAAGACATCACAGATTTGTATGCATTTTTTCAGAGCGATGTTTCTAGGGATGGCAATAGACTCTGTAAGATCATACTTGCAAATTAACAAGCAATAATAGAAATATTCAGTTCCTAAATACCTCTACATCTCGTTCTTTGGAGGTATCTCTTATTTCCCAAATCAAACCTTAAACTAAATCAAGTTAACTTGAAACTATTGAGCAATAAACAGATAAAGTGTTTTCAGAGTCATTCAGGTGTTCTAAGCATTAGTTACGAGACATCAGATTAAAAGCATTCCTTACTGCAATCTTTTGTGAATAAATGATAACATCTATTCATGTTTACAAGGGTGTACAGCTATACACAATACATTTACATCTTAAACAGATTTCCAGGTCGCATAAAGGGATATTCACAGTAACTACTATTTTTGTCAATACCATAGTCTCTATTAAGATATTCCACACGCAGCATTTTCAAATACAGGTTTCATTGTTTCCATTTGAAATAGCATGTTTTGAAATCATGGCAGGGCTACCTTATTAGACATGCGTTTCTGTCTTTTAGAGGCAAAGACAAACAGATCAGTTACTAAGCAGTAAAGGTCAAAGCATAAATCAATCATTTCACTAATAAGCTATCTTCCAGCGATAGCTGTATAAGGAATAGAGGAACATTTAGCTTGGTATTCTCTGCACAGATATTTCAAGAGAAAAGGCTCAAGATGACATCCTGATTCCCATCAGTCCTCTGAGAACAGAGCTTTAAGATGCTGGACAGCTGAGAGCGAAGTGCTGTAGCAGGCAGGTGCTGGGCGAGCCAGCAAACTAATTACATCCATTGTATGCTGCCAGTTGAAGGAGTAGACATCTAAGTGTATTTGTAGCATTTGCAAACAAATCTCCCATCATCTTGTCATCTGTTGAAGACATAGAATGCGTCTCTTTTTGCAACTTTCTGGTTGTATGTATTCTTTCTTCCAAAATACTTCTGACCATAAGAATATGCTAAATACCCCTGTGCTTTTGCCTCTGGACTCACTTCTGGTCCTGAGGAGATGAAATGGTTAGTTTCTCCTTTTCTATTGTATTTTACTTGTACATATTTTTGTTTGCTTGTTTGTCTGTTTGGTTTTTTACCGTTATGCTGACATTCTGGGTAGGCAGTCACAACTATATATATCACATGAAGTAAACAGTGATTGTAACAGTTAATTTTATCAGAGAGTATTCTTATCATTCAAACACCATTATTTAGCAACAGCTGTTGCTTTCCAGTATCTGTGATATCATAACATGTTCCTGGAGGACAAGTAATGTGGCATAGCCAGAGAGAAGGAAGAAAGAGTAAAAGCCAAATGGTGCCACAAAATGAATTTGCACTTTACTTAGTGCACGTGTTTTTAAACAATACCCTTCTTCCTCTCCTTCAAGTTATGAGCAGAGCTGGCTCTTGGAATTCATCACATGCCAGAAAAAAGCAACATAAAATTTCTCTCCAGCCTAAAAGGCAGCGTTGTCCTGCCTTTATGAAGGCAGCATTATCTTGAGAGGAGGAATAGGTAGCTATCACTGAGCTGTACAGTTGTTCACTGTAACATACAATGTGCTCTAGGTGGACTTGCTTTGGCAGGGTGGGTTGGACTAAATAATCTCCAGAGGTCCCTTCCAATCACATATCGTTCTTTGATTCTGTGAGGATAACTTTAGTTTTCCATTTCTGTATAGAAATATGGTAAAGTATTTGGCAACTGAAACAAAATTTCTAATAAAGAAACTCTATTCTAAGTCCTTACCTACAGAGCCTATAGTCAGGATGTTCTGCTTAACAGCTAAGAAGTGCTGCAAAATATGTTGAAGTTTAATATTCATGATTTATAGTTAGCTCACTAGAGAATGATGCCTTGGTGTCTTGGACAGAATTTACTAGCTGAAATCAAAACCCAGCCAGGCCTAGTGAAATAACGTATTTATCTGTTGTTCATTTTGGAGAAAATGTGAGGAAATCAAGGAGGAGTAGTTATTTAATGTTTTAGAGATATACTAGGCACCTTACTACCCACTGAGAGACAGAAAATGCAGTGGTCAATGCGGTAATGGTACTCAAGGAAACAATTTTAGTGCCAACCAAACTTAAATGTTTTTATGAACACTGAATCTAAGAAGGTCACAAGGTCTAGTAACAGATCTGAAGAAAAAGACTTGCTTTGTTTGAAAAATAGTTGGGGTTCAGGGATCCACTCTGTCTGTTGGAAACTGGCATGGAGTTGCACAGCAGAAATTCGATACAATGTGAGCACTGTTGTTTTGAAAGATCATTGATGAGTTTATGGCAGAATTCAGCAGTTTAATTAGTTACGTTAGTAGTATATCCCAAAGAGTTTGTGTTAGATAAAAATGGGTGTTCTTTTCAAATGAATCATCTATTAATCACCTGGAAGAAGGAGTAAACAGCACAGTAGTTAAATATGCAGATGATTCCAAAATGGGAAGTGTTGCAACCACTAATATAGAGGTAAGACAAGAAGCCTGTAGTGACTGAAAATAAAAATTGACAGTCACTAGTAAAGTAGGTTTTCTCTAGAAAAATACAAGTGAATGCATTAAAGACAAATAAGAAAAAGATTAAACAGGAATATCAGGGGTAAAACTATCTGAGGGTAATAAATGTGAATGTGAAAGTGTAATCCAGTCTTGCAGCAAGGAAAAAAAATAGTTTTGTTTCATAGGGCAAAGGATAATTTAAATGAGAAACCCCTTCTGTGGCAACATGGTACACTCAAAGAATATTGTGTATTGGTCTGGACACTTCTATATAAAAACCTGAACTGAAAGGAATTTACAAAAAAATAGTAAAACTGACTATGAGATAAAAATAAACTTATGAGAGAAAAGCAAAAGAATTCTTGTTTGGATTAATGGAAATCAAGAAAAACTGCAACTTTCCGTAAAAATTTTATGGCATTAACATCAAGAAAGGTGGGCTATGTCTAAGAGTCTGAGACAGTGCAGATGAAAAGCAGCTCCTGTTCTATTTGCGATTTTATCACTATCAAATTTTGTGACCTCAGGAAAATC
>JAOXJM010000001.1:156864400-156879206 GCA_026413425.1 Tringa solitaria
CCGGGATACAAAAGTTGTGCGTACAAAGTGACTTGTCTCCTCCACTAAGTTTTCAAACTCCAGTTTGCTCTGTTGGCTTAACTTGTCCTCCATTTCTGACGTGCAACACGTATATTCCTGAGGGCAGATTCTCAAATGTTCCCCTGGAAACACAAGAAAAAAAGGAATTAGAAATATCTGAATACAGATAGAAACCTGTTGGAACTAAATATACATCATGTCTCTTCAGTTAAGGAAGGTGGGCTACCCAAAGAGCTCTTTAAGGCTTGACTACTTGACTTGAAACACTTTGTATCAATGAGTTTGCATAGCTGGGTATTCCTTACACAGGAGGGGAGACACACTTTGCAGAGTTGTTTTGATACTTCAAAAAGTAGAACTGTCTCATGCCAAAAAGTGATTTCTCATGTTGAAGGAGTCTTCCTCATAAACAGGCATATACTTAAAAATTCAAAGACAATTCCTTGCTTCCTGTTTGTATTCAAAATGCCTGGAGAAATACCTAGTGAGATGACCTGCTACAAGTTATTGGAGCTGTCTTGCTGTCAAAAATCAAAATAGACAAATTATGTATTTCTGTAGATAGGTCCCACTTGCCCAAATACACCAAAACATTCTCCCCTTTTACTCTTCCTTCCCTTCTGCTTGAGTAAGTGTATTTTCATGACTGTGGTTGGGTGCCCAATGTTTTTGTTGGGCAGCATTTCTTGTCAGACTGAGCAAGTGCTCTGCTGAATAGGAGAAACCAATGAAGAGTTTAATTAATGCTTATGTTATATGGAAATGCAATGTAAAAGGTAATGAAAGCCTCTTATTTAATTCAATAGATTTATCTCTTGAAGCACTGTGCTAGTTTTGACAATATTGCTTTCTTCGGTACAATTTGCAAGTGGAAACCAATTCTTTAGCTCATGAAATTAAAATGGTCTGTTATTACATGAAATGTGAATTTCCAATTGACACTGTACTATGAGTGTCAGAAACATTTAGCTCAGTTTGTACAAAGGCAGGAAATTCTACCATTCCCTCTTGAGAAATAAAAAGAATGATGTGCCTCTATGATTAAAGTTACTTGTAAGGCAATGAAAACATTTAGCTTTCTGTACACTGAATCCTGATTAAAAATCCCTCTGCAAATCTCTTAGAGGTGCAAATAAAATGATATACAAAGCCCAAGGGTTAAATAAATACTGGGGACCTGATTCTCATTTATATTGAGGCTCCTTTCTACCACTGCTGAACCATAAAGAAGATTTAAATGAAATTTATACCTTCTTTAAGGCTACTTTTCACCATTCTTACTATGTAGCGAGGAGAATCAGGCCCTAAGATTTATGCTTCCCAGGGGTATAATGCATTTAGCTGCTGCATCATTTTGAAAACAACATCAAAAAGAGATTTGCACATGCTTAGAATAAACATCGTCTTCAGTTTGCCCTCACCTTATTCTAATTTTTGCTTCAATTTTTGAATGATGTCTTTTAATTTGAAATTTAGTCATTCCTCAACCCTGGCTCATCACTTTTGTCTCAATTTGTTTTTTCTCCAAGAGTTCATAATATATGAACTATAACACTATGAGATTTCTTTTAGCAGTCTCAAGACTTTCTAAACACTCACAGCTATACATCTTCAGGAAGGGTCATTTCATTACTGTCAGGCAGTACTACCTACAAGTCCCAATCATGTCCAAAAGCACCATGATATAAAACACTATATATACCAGGAAAAAGAGATACCTCATGACCATCAAAATATTGTAAGGGTTGTTTCCCATGTCTACTACGCCCTCCCAACACAATAAATTAATTCCTGTCCATTCTCAATATCATGCATCTAAACCATAAACAACACATACAGGGACTGGTAAACCAGCTGCTGTCAAATATAAATGATAGTGGCAAAATAATAGTTGCCTTATCCTCTACACTGCTGTCACATTAAACTGAAACTATTCAACAGATAGCGTGATGGCGGAGGTAGCATAATAAAACAGAGTAAGAATTATTTTAGTAACATTAAAGTCTGAGGTTTTATTAGATGTTAGAAAGACAAGGAAAGCTGAAATAGTGTGCCTGTAGAAGCAGTGCCATGTACCTGATGAAATAAAAAAAAATAATACCTCATCCAAAATGTCTTTCACCCCCTTCGTCAATAAACCTAGGGGGGTTTTGCTCATTGGAAAGCACTGGGTAGACCTACTGTTCCAGTTCCAGCCACAGTGGTAGTTTATGTTTCCATAATGATAATGTTCCCTAGTGCTGTTGCACTCAAGAATTTTTATGAAAATCAGTTTTCTTTCCTCTCTTCATTTTATTTTTTTTTCTTTTTATCTGGTTCTGTTTTTCATAATTGCCAGACTATCAACTGAACTAACACTAATCATCAAGGCACTGTACCTCATGAGTAACAGCCATGGGTCTAGATTTTTAAGACATTATGTTATGCTGAGAATTATGACAAATTAAAGCATACTGAACTCAGTATAGTAGTAATTTTTGTAGCAATATTATTTTTTCGCTCATTTATGGTCTTACTTTCTCTTTGCTACAGAAACTACTTCCCACCTTGCCTGCTACAAACTCATTCATATTCCTACTGCATTTATTTCTTATATGTGTATTTTCATTAAGTTCCTTCTGTTTAATTTACTGGATCTTCATTCATTCATGAGGCTCTTAACTGCTGAAGTACGAAACTTACATTTATAAGAAGAGTTCACAACTTCTACACTACCTCATGACTTTCCTGTCCTAACAATGTATCTTCCTAAACCATCTATACTAACCATCCACCTTCATCACAAAAACTTTGCTAAACTATAATTAGCTTTTTAAAGACAACATTTCTAGTTCTTCTCTTGTCCCCTGCCTTTTGCTAGAAAGAAATAATAATATAAATATTGTGCTATTCTTCATATTCTGCTTCAAGATTTTTTTCCTCCTCCTGTTTCCTGCACTGGAGGTTCAGGTCAGATAGAGCAAAAGCATTTTCCATTGCTCCATCCTAATGGAGTGTTTATAGGTCTAAGAGGTTCAAATATAGTTTGCAGAGATGAAGTCTTTAGAAATTGTGGTTCATAAGCCCTAGCATGTTTGGAATGACCACAACTGGCTGCAGTCTCCAAAGGCTCATAACTTGGACAAAAACTTGGGCCCTTTCCTGTGAATGGCAAATGGAATCACTCTGACAAGCAATTATTTCTGTATGCTTAATGTGTGTTTCCATTAAAAGCAGAAATTTACATATTATGTTTGTTCTTATTAAACCTCCAGCTCATGTTAGAATTGCCAGGTCATTAGTTCACTCCTCGTACAAATAAAGGAGACGTGATTTTCTCAAGACAAAGTGTGGGGGGGTGTGGTGGTTTGGGGTTTTATTTTGTTTTAATTAAGGGGTGTGTGCTTTATTTTGGATTTTTTTGTTTTTTTTGTTTTTTTTTTTTTTTTTTCAGATCTGTGATATAACAGACTGCTTGGATTGGAAATAACTCTGCAGGCTATATTTGATTGTGTTTCCTCTATTTACCTGAACAGGATCATTTACCATTTGCATTTTGTAATATATTGTTCTTTTACTCTAAAAGGAGTTTAATCACTGATTTGTGTATTTACACACCTTAAGTATTTTGCAGGCTGAAAATATGCTCACAGCTAATGTACCAATTCTTGCCCTGGGAAACTCCATATGGTCTACGTTCTTATGCTAATTTTAGCAAAGATTCTTATGGCACAATTAGCATTAGATATAACTGACTAGTTTTTCCTTGTTGCAAATGGTGTCTCCCCAGATAAGTCTGACAGAACGTACTTCCGCTGCACTAGCATTTTGCCAGACTAAATAAGTATTAATTCAGCAGTTCCCAGCGACCTACCACGACTCTTCTAACCACCATTTCCAGCTGAAGATGCTGACCTACATATCTCTCCTCATGTGGCTTATGTTATATAAATCAATTGCCTACTACAAATTCAGCTACTAGTATTCAATTTCAGTTTTATTACAGCTGTAATCTCACACCTGCCTTCACATGATCCAAACTGGCAAGTTTTGCAGTAAAATTTGGCAATCCTTGCTAGCATGTTGCTTTGAAGTGTGATAAAACAATTTATAAAGCACTTGTTTTATATTCAGATATATTGCGGTTTGGTGTCCCCATAACATGCTACAAACCTCACAAGATTCTTTAAAAATTGCAACTCAACTCTCAAACTGAACAAATGCTTGTAATGTGTATCAAAATGCCAGAACTGATTTGAGCATTTTAACTACTTGCAGAAGATACAATCTGAAAGAGCAATAAACCCTATGGAATATGACATTACCCTTAACAATTTCACTGCCAGATTTTCTGAACACCTGATGCGAGCATTGGTTACATTATTAGAACTGGAGGCATGATCACATAAAATATTTTACATCAGCCAGAATTTTTATAAGTCATGTTGCAAGTTTAACAATTTCAGAAACAATTCTTTCTCATACAGTCAATATTTTATAGTTTCTATGCTAACCATAAACTAAAAAACCTGATATTGTTCTATTGACAGAATGGTAGGACTAACTGCATGAATGGTAAGAATAGAAACATGCAGTCACCCAATGCCTCATAAATCCAGCAATGTATAAATGTTAATAAATAAAAGGGGCAAAATCAGGGTTCACTTTCAAACTTGGTCAACATGTATGCATCAACAGAGCCTAAAGGCTAGATTAGATTAACGTGATTGGGCTTTGTCATTAACCATGTTTTTTAAAATTAGAAATATCTGCTTCAGACTTGTTCATATTGAGCCATTTGTGAAGGGAGTGCAATTTAATAACTACATAAAGTTTAACAAAGACAAGTGCAAAGTCCTGCACCTGGGACGGAATAACCAAAGAGCCCAGTGCAGACTAGGATCTGAATGGCTGGGGAGCAACCTTCCTGAAAAGGACTAAGACTCCTGGTGGACAATAAGCTGAACATGAGTCAGAAGTGCATCTCAGCAGCAGCAAAGGCAAATCAGATACTGGGCTGCATCCACAGGGGCGTTACTAGCAAAGATAGAGACATCATCATTCCACTTTCCTCAATGCTTATCTGAAGCACTGCGTCCTGTTCTGGTCCCTGCAATTCAAGAAAGGTGCCGACAGACTGGAGAGGCTCCAAAGGAGAGCTGTAAAGATGATCAAAGGGCTGTGAACCTGTCCTGGTACTTAAAAGGCAGCTACAAAGAGGACAGAAGCTCTCTCTCCTCAAGGAGCATATGGAGAAGAGAAAGGGCAACAGGTAGAAGTTGCACCAGGAGACGTTTCATCTCGACCTAAGAAATCAATTTTTTACAATGAGAACAATTAATCACTGGAACAACTTCCCCAGGGACGTGGTGGAGTCCCCATCGCTGGTGGTTTTTCAAGATGCAATTGGACAGGGTGCTGGTTAATCCCATCTAGGCTCCCTTTCCCACAATACCTTGGACCAGATGATCTGTTGGGGTTATTTTCAACATGGAATGTTCTATGGTTCTGAGCTTAGGCACTTCAGAGCTTCCTAGCTCTCAGAATTTTAAAGGACTGGAACAGCCAGAGTTTCATTTCTAAATTAACGTTTTCCACTTAATTTTCTGTATTTTTTTAAACTATTTAAAAATATTAGTTTCAATTATTTTAAAAATATGGTGAATAGATTTGAAACAAAAACCTCATTCAGCTTTAACCCTTGCCCACTGTTTTGAGATTTGGATCTTTTTCTGTATTGGTGGTGATGATTCTGAACACCTGCTTTGTGAATTTTTCAATTTAAGTGGTCTACTGGTGAAATCAGGAGCACGGGAGAACTCTTCATGATCATATTATGAATTTTCTATTATAGAAAACTATTCTCCTCCAATACACTTATACCCTTCTGTCACTAATATATGCAAAGAGAAAACAGTTCTGTAGAAACACTAGACTCTCTTAAGTTGAAAAAACATCCTTCCATGGTTTAGCCCCAGCCAGCAGCTAAGATCATGCAGCTGCTCGCTCACCCTGCCCCTTTCCCCCCAAGCAGGGTAGGAAGAAGAGGAGAAAAGAAGGACAAAGGTCAAAAATAACCCCTCATGGGCTGAGATAAAGACAGTTTAATAGACCAATATCAGAATAATAATATTGACACAAGCCACTCTCACTACCCAGTGAATTGGCACTATCCTGAGCAGTTCTCATGAGTACCCATTGCCCGGTCAATCCCGATTTATATACTGAGCATGATGTCTATAGTGCAGAATACTCCACTGGCCACTCCATCATTCTCTCTAGGCTTCTTCTCAGCTTCTATGGGAAGTTGCAAAAAAGTCCTGCAAAACTATAAACATTGCCTGGCAACAACTAAAACAATATGTATAATTGATATTCTTTTCATACCAACTCTGAAACACAACAACCACTAGAAAGAAAATTAACTCTGTCCCAGCTGAAACCAGGACAAGCCCCAAGCAGCAGTATCATTTTCTGCATTAACTTATTTAGCAGTTAAAACTAAATTAGAAATATGAGTTTCATCATTTCAGCCAATACTCAAACAGTGAAAATTAAAATATCATTTTGTTGGACAAAACCTGTTCACTAACCAAAAAGTCCTAAGGCTCCTTCTGACTTTGTAATTATCTTCTCTGTGGGGTATAACAACCCTGCAAGCAGCCTCTGTAAAATTGCACCTGACATACAAGTCTCAGAATTGAAACTTTCCTATTCAAACTAAAAGGGAACAGATTATGATTTAAATTAATTCCATTGTAATAATGGCCTGACAAGTGATGACGGGAGCAACATTCGCACAGAAAATGACAGCCGAAGGAAGGGAGGGAAAGCTGTCTGTATCATACAGATCACGCCATTAGACACAACTCTCCTAATTTTAATCAACAGAGTATTGAACTTGAAGAGCTTGTATGTTCAATGGACTCCAACAAACCTGTGCAACCACCCCATGAAAGAAAATGACTCATTTGTTTGCCTTGGACCCAAATCATCTTTTCTCGGATTCCTTTTGTTCCTTGAGTGCTTTGAGGTCAATTAAAAAATGAATGCCTTCCAAACAGACTGATAATTAGTTAACAGTCTCTTCATTACATGTCCCACAGGGAACATTCATTTACAAGAAGCCCTGACCCTGTTGTCCTTGGGAAGCTCTCAATAATAGGTTCCAGAAGTGGAGGCCAAGGCAGACCTGTTCAGACTAGGACTATACAGATGCTAAAGAAAGAGCTGGAGTCCCTAGAGTCTTCCTAACTAAACTACTAGAAGCTGTACCACTACTCCAACACTCAGGTTCATTTTATTTTCCAAGCATACACAGTCAGACAATTAGGTTTTGATAGCACAGTTAGTGAGAAGAATCTTTAGTTACCTCTTGGGGAGTGTACTACTGGTGTTGTGCTCAGTGCCTTGTGGAAAGCAAATGGTAAGGCTGGGATTCAGCACTGCATAGTTTCATCATCTCACTGGCTACATGGCTGCAATTTTCTGGTTTCAAAGCATTTTCCCACCTGACAATGGCACCAAACTTCTCCACCCTGACAACTGATTTTTGATGTTTATGATGTCCCCTACTATAATAGCAGAAATATCTTATATAGCATTATAGCGAGAAGTAGAATGCAAACAGCACATCCCTTTACCATGACCATAAAGCACAGTGCAAGGCTGCTTTGTATTTCAGCTGATCTCAGAACAATCTTATTATTAAAGTAACAGGATGAGATTGTACACATTCATGTATTTGTAAAGATTTTAGTCAACATTTGTCACATAACTCTGAAATCCAAAGATGCGATTGCAACATGATGTATCAGAGACAGATTTACACCGCTTATTTCGTGTACCCACAGAAATACAATCACAATAGGGCAGAGTGGAGTTAGTTGCCTGAAGCTAACTTGATATGCTGTACTGATAAAACAATTCTTTAAGATAGTTACACCATTACTAATATACATGTAGCAAAAGTTAACACTCCGCGAGCTATAATTGTGCCATTTGATTGCACCATCAAATATACTTTACAGCCCTGCTGATCCCTTGCTGATCACTGTATTGTCACGTATAAAACCGATGCTTCTAAAATACTAAACTTAGCTGTTTAAAAGTCCTTAATTGCAGTGCTCTTCTCTTATTCATATGGCTTCAGTCAGTCCAAGGAAACCTTTTCACAGTACCATGAAACAGATGAATCTACCTTCCCTTCTTCTGATTGATAATGGCATGCTTTCTTCCAATGCCAGTCGTAGGGGCAGTTCACTAAGACAATCACGATATGCATCGTGTTGGTCTTAGATCAAGGTAAATCAAGGTACAAGGTACATACATCAGTGGTAAGACGGTGCTTCTGCCATAAGCTCTTTATTGAGATACTCTTCAGCCTAATCTCTTTCCTAGCTGCTTTAAAAAAAGAGGGTACAAAAAGGGAGGCTATACTTTATAATGACCTCATAGTCCAGTTGTCATATTGGCACAAGGTCATTTCATGGCCAGAATTTCATGGCCAGAAATGCTGATATCTTTCATTTCTGTTTGAAACCAACCACTGTAAAGAACAAACTCCCCCTACTAGCTCTTAAGCATCAACCTTCCTGTGATACAAGTTATAATGCAAAAAGCAAAGCGCTTTCTCCAAGTTAGTGTGTCTTTGACTTTTATAGAGTGAAAAAAAACCCTTCCTTTTTTTCCCCAGAGAAACATACAAAGAATACGGTCACAAGGAAAACACACAGATAAAGCTCTTATTGCAAGACAGTTCAAAGACATGCAAAAAATAATGTCCTGTTACCCTCATGAAGGAGTTCCACTGTCTGTAAGCCAAGTTTGGTGCAAGAACACACATCCTTGGCTCGGTTTTACAGATCTGTCCTGGCTTGAGGTAAAACAGAACCAATTTTCTGTTCAGTAATTTTACCATGACAAGATCCAATTGCTGTTACAGTGTGAGAAAGTTCATGATAAAGCCAAGCAAGGTACTAGAAGTAAAATCACCAACGGGATTGTCAGAGTTAAAGGATTCAGGAGAAAAACTACTGACACAAGATGATATAAAAACCTATAAAAAATAAAAAGTGAAAAACTGTATGCTGGCAACCCAGCAATAAGGAAGATCAGCCCATTCCCAACCTGACTGATGACTGCGTGGGCACCAGAGAATTATCTGGTATCTTATCATTGATGGCAATCATACTATTGCTTAGCCTCGTAGCTCATTAGTCCTACTTATCTATCATGTGTAGTAACCAGGAAAAGATTGCTTTGTACTCCTGTATATATTCTGCAGTTGTGCATATTCTGCAGTGACTCAGAGAGAGTGGAATCCCAGGGATTAGTGGAAAAACATCCCCAGCTGCTTCTGATGAGCCAGGTGGGAGAAGATACCATAGAATGGTATCTTCTTGCCTTGTTTCTGCAAGTTGCTCATTGCCAACGGCATCTTCTTCACGTGGGAGGGGACGGCACAGAACTACAGAAAAAAGCATGTAGTTCTTTCCTAAAGGTATAAAAGGGAATGTTCTGTGACTTCCCACAGTAAATCTTACACGGTTAAGAAACTCAGACCTTTTTCTACCCACTCCTACCAAAATTCACGCTTCTGAAATGACTCATTCAGTTATAGGGGATACCAGCTGATACAGGAGGAAGAAATACAGGTACAGATTTCCACTGAGAATGTGCCAATGGAAAGTTTTCTTATACAATATTTTTTTCTATTTACGTTCTTTGACTAATTTTAGACTGTTTTGATTCACTTACATGAAAAACATAGCTTTGATGTACTGAACCCCCCCATGCATTAAAGTATAAATGAAAATATTCTGAATTGCAAGGCTTCTAATTAACAATATGAATCTAAAGTTTCTCTGGGGATATTGTCAGCTACAGCATGAGACTAGACATTCTATTATTAACACCATTGATAGGCAAACTTTGGATGAATAAGCAGGAAATTCTGAAACATTTTCAATAAATGATATTTTCCTAGGAATCTCAGGATTCAGCAATGTAGACTGATGTTCTTCAGATCCTTTGTTCATTGCTGCTATCAGATTCCCAGTTTTAATAACCAGCTGTCAGATTTCCTAGAGCCTGAGCTAGGGTGTCCAGTTGCTCTTGTCTTTCAAGCCTGGAGGTGTTTGGAATGAAGGTAGTTCATACAACAGTGCTGTCACACTTCAGCAGAAGTTGGGACGTCTTGAAGGCTTCCTGAGTCTAGACTATGTGGTTTCTTTCCTGTTACAGTTCCAAGGCTTTCTCACAGCTTGCCAGTTTTGAAAACCTCTGAGGTTTCCATGTTTTCTATGACAGGAGACAGAAAACCTTTTAGCTTCTCGTTAAGGTAAAACTGTCAGGTTTCTGTTCCCTTCCACGTGCATTCAAAGGCTATAGCTATACCCCTAAACAAAAAGGGGCCAGTAATTGATCCATGTGGTCACAGGAGATCACACCATGTTTCTTAGGGCAAATCCCCTCTGTACAGAATGAATCTGGGAGCAAAGTAGTTGTACCACTCAAAAAGATTTTGGGTCCAGTGCTTGAGCCCATTCTTTATCCCTATTTCGTACAAAGATTCTGACAGGTGGGATTGTTGATCTGCTTGAAGGTAGGAAGGCTCTACTGAGAGATCTGGACAGTTTGGATCAATGGGCTGAGGTCAATGGTATAAGATTCAACAAGGCCAGGTGTTGGGTCATGCACTTGGATGCACAACCCCATGCAGCGTTACAAGCTTGGGGAATAGTGGTTGGAAAGCTGCCCAGCGGAAAAGGACCCGGGGTTGTTGGTCAACAGCTGGCTGAATACGAGCCAGCAGTGTGCCCAGGTGGTCAAGAAAGCCCACGGCATCCTGGCCTGTATCAGAAATAGCGTGGCCAGTAGGACTAAGGAAATTATTGTCCCCCTATACTTGGCACTGGTAAGGCTGTATTTCAAATACCGCGTTCGGTTTTAGGGTCATCACTACAAGAAAAGCATTGAGGTGCTGGATTGTGACCAAAGAAGGACAATGAAGCTGGTGAAGGGTCTAGAGAACAAGCGAGGACCCCATAAGTGAGGAGCAGCTGAGGGAACTGTGGTTGTTTAGCCTGGAGAAAAGGAGGCTGAGGGGAGACTTTGTCACTCTTTACAACTACCTGAAAGGAGGTTGTAGCAAGGTGGAGATCAGTCTCTTCTCCAAGTAACAGGCGATAGGACAAAAGGAAGAAGTCTCAAGTTGCACCAGGGGAGGTTTGGATTGGATATTAGGAAAAATTTATTCACTGAAAGGGTTGTCAAACACTTGAACAGCCTGCTCAGGGAAGTGCTTGAGTCACCATCCCTGGAGGTATGTAAAAGACTTGTAGTGTGGTGCGTAGGGACATGGTCTAATGGTGGACTTGACAATTTTAGGTTAACAGCTGGATTCAATGATCTTAGGGGTCTTTTCCAAAATAAATGAATCTATAGTTCCATGATGTTAACAATCAATTACAATAAGGTTTTTCAGAGACCAAAGAACTTTGGATTCAAGGAGCCTGGCAGAGCAGGCATGACATTGTCCTTGACTTGAAGAGGTCTCCTGGCCTGAAGGAGGATAAAGGGCAGGTGTGCCTTACACTGCTGATGCTGCAAGCTTTGGATCTCAGGCCGTCCTGCAGTCTAACAAACCTCTGTTTACAATGTCATGATATTTCAAGTCAATATTTTCTAATAGAACAGCATATGCTCTGAAAACTTTTAACTCACTCTAATTAACAGAAGCTGTTTCCATAATATCAACCAGCCACAATAATCACTGCCAAAAGGAAAATGAGAGTTTTTTAGAGAAGAGGATAGTAGCTTAGCTGCAAAAATTGCAGATTTCCACTATTCCTAAAAGTGCTTCAGATCTGAATCTGCTGTTAGTCCTCCAGAGTAGGTTTTTTTGTTTGTGTGGGTTTTTTGTTGTTTTGTTTGGTGGTTTGTTGTTGGGTTTCTTTGGGTTTGCTTTGTTTTGGTTTGGTTTTATATTGGTTTTAGACAGAAAAGAGAATGAATACGTTTTTTAGCTCTTTTTATTAGTGTGCTTTTGTCAATACCCTCTATGGCCTGTGATACTTGGCAAGGGTCAGGGTCTTCAAAATCAATAACTGAATGTAACAGAGTTTCTTGCCCTTCAAGTGTTTTAATGTTAAAGGTTTGACC
Organism: Tringa solitaria; assembly: GCA_026413425.1. Lineage (NCBI taxonomy): Eukaryota > Metazoa > Chordata > Aves > Charadriiformes > Scolopacidae > Tringa > Tringa solitaria. Next base: position 156,876,566 of record JAOXJM010000001.1, read on the forward strand.
TTTATGATTAAAGAGCAGCTTGAAAGGAAGTGATCTGTGTCTGAAGTCGTCTCCTATGTAACCATATTTTTGAATGGACATTTTTGACTGCAAAGATAAAAGGCTTCTGTGCACTTTTACAGAATTAATCAAAGCATTTAAATATACAAGGATACAGTAACAAGCTAGAAAGGTTCTATCAGTTCTTTAGAGAATCAGTTCCCTTACTAATATGCTTTTTTCGCACATTTGTCCAGTACAATCACAGCTCTTAACTGGCTGCTTACCGCAGTGTCCTCTGGTTAACTTGTTGTGATTACTTTGCAGCCCAGAATTTTTGAAAAAAACCAACCAAACAAAAAAAACCAAACCCAAACCAACAATGAACAATTTTATTTAGTTATTTATTGAAAGAAAATTACATTCTGAGTCGGATAGACACTGTATTTTCCTTGAAGATGCTTCTTCATTGTGGCTAAGTGGGCTGTTTCCTAGAAAGATGACAAGGCACTTTGTAGTCCTATTTACTCCATGCACTTCAGCTGACATAATATGGACAGATACCATACAAAGAGAATATTTGTCTCATGGATGTATAGCAGATGGAGCTGGGAAAAAAGTAGGCAAAGACTATGTCATAGTTGTGTGTGCTTATTCTCTTTAGTATAAGAAAGACTTGAAAGCACCTGTCAAATTCAGAGCCCCTTGAATAAATTTCTCTCTTGGTACCTTCTCGCAGAAACTATTCAGATAAAGGCATTCCCTGGCCTCTGCTGCATGGATAGAGCCACAGTATCACATTAAGGACAGGTAGAAATTTAAAGAAATCTCCAGCCATGTCTGTATAAGCCTCAAATGATTTTGCCCATTTTATCCCTAAAACTGTAAAAAATCAACGACAGTAAAACTCCTAAAAATGTGCAAGACTGCAGTGCAGATGCAGCTACAGTGCTTCCAGGTCTTATTACTATCTCTGAAGGTCTAAACCTAAGGATTTCTCATCCCTATGGAACTGTCTATTGCCTTCCCTGGGTGCCTCAGGTTAAATAGTGTGAATTTGCCTGCTTACCTTTCTTCCCTCCCCTCTCCTCCTGCTAGGCTGTCCTCAGAGGGAGCCTTGAGGTCCTCACTACCAAAGAGGGCTCTGCAGCACTGTGCTGCTGTCCCTTTCCCAAAGTAAAAGTGCTTTCTGAGCTGAAGCAATGATCATTTACAGCACTCACAGGGAATGACTATGATTACGTATAGAAATCTCTGCAAAAAAGCAAGAACAAAGCTGTAAAATAAGAGCTAGGTCGACATGCACATAATTCCAATATGAATTGTGTATATTTAGGAAACAGTAATATTTTTGGAATTTTTTTTTCTGGGTGGATTATATAGTTCTACTCCGGGCCCGACAGCAGCAGTAGTAAATATATTACAGTACTTTCTGGTGCTGTGTTGGACTAATACAAGCCTAAAATCTTTTGTTTGGAATATTTTTTTGTCACCTTGGCAAAAAACCTGAAAAGAGAAAAAAATAGCACTAGGCAATACCTCTAAAATTTTTCTTCAAATATGAGCTACTAGTAGTAGCCAAATTCTAATAATGTTGATATTTTCAGCAAGTAGTATTGACTTTTACTGTCATTAAAATTATTTTTAATAGAAAATGTCTTAATAAAACTCACATTATGCTTTTCCTTATCACTCTTTTTATTGACTATCAAAAGGAGGTCATATAAATTTTATTTTCCCTGTATATCACAAATACAGTTATAAAAGATGACTGACAAGTTTCACTTAAGAAGTACATCTAGTAAACTGTATGTGTTTACATCATTAAGTTTTTTCCAGTCTTTTCAGAGTTGTGTCTCCTTGGCAAGTAAAGGTAATGTCTGTAACTGTAGAGGAAAAAAAATAATAAAGAAAAAAAGCCTAAGATATCTGGTAAACTGTGTAAAGCATCTAAAGAAAGGTCTCCACTGACTGTCGCAGGAACAGCCTTTCTATTTCTATATGACTTTAAGTTACTGCACAACTCTGTCACATTTCTTGAATGGCAGCCTGTGTAGTCTCTCCTGGTTTGATTTATGGGCAGAGATACCAGGAGATGGAACTTCACTCTGGAGTGGCAATTTAAATTGTCTGTAAAAAATATGTACAAATGATGAACATATGTACAAAGCTACATATGTAATTAAAGGCATGGTATGGAAAAATATACTTTCTTCTTGTGAAACTGTTGGAAACCATTCTCAGAAAAACTGGGGTGAAGTTTGGATGTTTCTATGATGAAAAATATCAAGATTGGTATAATTTCCTCAGTGAAACAAGTTAGAATGGTTTATGAGGAAGACATACAAAATATATACACCTGTCAGTAAATAACCTCTTCACTGAGTTGGCACTTTTCTAAATTACAAATTAGGGATTCATGATCCTAATAAATGCAATCTACTACTAGTTAATAGCTCTCACAGCATTTTATGGTTTTGAAAGAGATTTATAGGTTTATAATGAGGAACATTATAGTGCAGGTGCTATTAACTTCACTAAAAGCTATGCATAAGAAAGGAAAAACAAATCCTGTACATCTTCCATAAATAGAAAATACAAAAGCATTTTGTTAAAGGTTTTCTTTGTGTAGTGTTTTCTAAGAAAAAAGTCTGTATTTTGA
>JAOXJM010000001.1:156888965-156906228 GCA_026413425.1 Tringa solitaria
TTCATTTCCAGTGATCAGGAACTCATCATTAACTCTTCTCCAGATATCTGAAAATTATACTCCCTCTGAAAGTGTCAGGAATTAGACTATTCCCTGAGGTTTGTACTGAAATACTCTTTTTAAATGATACCTGAAGGCTGCCGTTCTGAAAATTGACATGAATAAATAAAGAGGAAAAATTAAACTGAGAATTTCATTACAGGTGAATTATAGTGACAATTAAACATATTATTAATTACAGATATTTTTTGGCCATTCGGATTAGAGTTTGTTCTTAGATTTTTGAGACACCAATTATCATCAAACTTTCAGCTTCCTGCTGCTCCTACATTTAGAACAAAGCTATAACCCTGTGTGTTTCAAATCTCGTATGTATTATAAAATGGAGATTTCAAACCAAATCATAATTTCCTTTCCAATCTTTAATTAAAAAGTGTGCTTGAATCACCACAATGGAGATGTAATAAGGCTGTGCAGAAAAGTACTAGGAAAAAGAAACATTCATCTACTCTAATCACTTGCTGTAAATTTTTGTCAACTGTGAGCACGGTATGAAATATAGTAGTCCGTAAGAACAAAACAAGATGTGACTGCCTGGATTTGAGGCTTGTCTGCCAATCAAGTCAGCAAGCCCATCTGCTAGCGGGCTGGTCTGGAACTGCTCTTTGAAGCTGCTGGTTACAACTACTCTGAGAATTGCATTGTATTGCTGCATTTCCAGTGCAGTGATGAACAACCAGATACGTATCACTCTGGTTTGTCCTGCAGCTCGGTGCAGCTTGTTTTCTAAACAAAAGGCTATATCATGATTTTTGAATGTTGGTGATGCTTCATGTTGTGCTGCAAACTTGACCCTGATGAAAGAGATTTTTCAAATAACTGTATTAATGCAAAAGTTTAAAAAAAACGAAAAACCTGAAGCTGTATCAAGAGTCTTTTTTGCTTGCAGAATCGGTAGGTAATCAAACTGGAACTCATCTATACAGTTTCACATCTGGATTTTGTAAGAATTTTGTATTTCTAATGCAATGAAAACTATAATTTAGACTAATTATTCCTGACATTTTGAAACGATGAAAATACTGAACTTCAAAAGAAATTTTGCTTATGCATACACTGTGTGGTAGTTTTAATGAGGACAATTATTTAATTGTACAACACAATAACTTTGTAATTACTTTTTAATTAAAAGGTTTACTACTCTAATTACTTGCACCTAAACTTAAGACCTAATTAGATGTAATATAATTGATTATATATAATATCAGAAACCAAAAAAAATAGATTAATGTTGAAAAGTGTATAAAATAAAAAAATAATTAAAATACTTATTTGAAGCTATACTGCTTTTTGAAAATGAATAGTTTCAGTGGTTACTCTAATATTTACATAGGATGTATGCTGAAGCATGTATTTAATGGGGGTTTTGTACAGTGAGCTAATTCCTTCATCACAACATGAAATCTTCTTCTTTGGATCAGATGAAGTCAAGCTATCCCGTCATTGACCCCCTTCCCTTTGCCATACCCTGTCTCTCAAAATACTCCAGTTATCCATCTAAGATGACAGCCTGACTATCACAAGTAGATTTTTCGGGTTACAAAAGTAGAGATCAAAGGCAGCTGTTGCAAACAGGCCCCTTTGAGACATGGATTTCAAAGGCAGACAACGTCCTACTCTCCACGTCACTCTGCTACGTGGATATTTATGCACTAAACCAGCAAATACGGCTCTTCTCTATGTGCCACTTTTGGACAGTGAATATGTGTCCATTATTGAATGGGTCTGTCCCTAATGGTTATTCTACAGCTTAAACTGGTGTCAGTTGTGGACATCTCTGTGACAGCTGGATAGCTAGTGCCTCTGTAGATCTTCTTCGAGATATCTATCTACTCCTTCTGCTCCCTCACATCTAGATTTTCTCCCTCCCTAACACATATGTTTTTTTCATGTTTGCTATGTTTGCTCCATAGCTCCAAGTGGCTATGTTTGCTCCACAGCCACTTCCCTGAAAAAAAATTAGATCTACTTCCTGAACTCTGGGGTACCGCTGTCTTCCTGAATAGCTACCTGTTTGGGTCTAACTTGACATCCTGCTTTTCTGTTTTGGGGAGATTTCCCAGTCTCAGACAATCATAGTCCTTCACTTAATTCTACTAGAGAACTACTGAATCTTTATAACATAAATACAGGTGATTCTATCCTCTGTATAGCCTTACATGACTTGTTTTATTGGTATTAGTTGTTTGCTACTGTTTTTGAGACTATGAGAAAAAGCAATGCACGCCAAACTATAACATGACTTGGATGGTACACATCACCTATATCAGGACGTGTTGGTAAACTTTTGCGTTTACAGCTATTGTGAAGATTAAGAGGTTGATTTAGAATTACACGTAGTACACAATCAGTCAAGGTAATAGCAATTTGCTATTCAAGTGGCAGTGTAGTGTAGTGTAGTCCCTTGTGGCAGGAGGACTATCCACGCTGGGAACATGAAATCTTTGGATCAAGAATGCACAGGTTTGAAAAACACTGGGAGGAAATAACTTGGGGATGTTTTGTTCCTTTTCAACTCACTTTTTTCATGAACAAGGAAGCAGTGATCTGGTAGGAGATTTGCTTCAAGTGACAAGAAGACAAGAGAGGTTTTCCTGTTGTGTTAGTGCAGGCAGATGGCTGTACTTGATGTGTTTCATTGGGAACATATTCAGTGTCTTGCAGAGGCATGCAAAGTGACAACAAAAGTGACAGAAGAGCAGCTGGGCTTTAGGACTGGCATCACTGATGAAACCACGGTGGCATGGCTTGAGATTTATGCGAAAGCCAGACTGGCAGGAGAATGGGAAGAGCAGAGGCTTATAATAAAAAACAGAATGTGCTTTAACAAAGGAGAACCTAAGTGGCAATTTCATGTTATAGAAGATTTTTAATTAGTTGGATTGTTTGGTTTTTTTTCAATAAACAAATGTTTCAAAACACACACGCAAAAAGATAGAAAACAGTTGTTCAAGAAAATTTGTGTGATTCTTGACATACTAAGTATTTCTTTTTAGAGATAACTTCTTGTAGCATCTTGTTACAATACAATCTGACACTTTTATTATGTATTGTTATACCAAGAGATGTTACATATATTTTTCTATGAATGTAATTTACTTCAATATGCATTGCTGAACTTATTCACATAGTGGATTAAAATGGGAAGAAATCCCCAAAGTCAAAATATGTTTTTTTAAGATTATAGCTGAACATTCACAATGACAAGGCAATTAAGATTGTCATATCTTCCAAAGAAACCTGATATTTTACCATGAGTGTGTTTACCCCAATGTTATCTTTAAATTCCCTTTTTCTGAAAGGAATTCAGTTGATATCATCAAAAAATCAATATGCTTATACCAGCCGCAAATCCTCCTTAGAAGAGGAGAACAATCTGAGCAGAAATAACTATTTTGAAACCAGAAACAAGTAAAAAAGGAGTCAGTTTACTAAGCTAAATTAAAATGGGTAGCAGATATTTCTTGTATATTTGAAAGCATCTCCTCCACACAAAAAAGTATTTAGACGTCTTTTACTTGCCTTACAAAAGTATTCAGAATCATTTGATTTATATTTCTGTTCCCAAACTACATAAACAGATAAAACCTACACAAACAGATAAAACCTACACAAAAGCAGATTTATATAAAAATTTCTTTAGATGTGTCTCTGAAAAAGAACATTGTCTTTCTGTACTGTTTTAAAATTCTCATTAAAAGACCTTTCATAACCTGACTTGCATTGTATTTTACTACCCAAAAAGACCATTAGAGCCATATATGTACTTAGTTAAATTTGGGAGTGTATATTTTCAATTTGTGTCCACTATAGCACAGCCAGTCACAGAAACATTACAGCAAATAGCAAATTACAGACAACAGGAGAATTGTAAGCCAATACCTTTTGACTCACGTAGCCACGTTTAATCTCACTGCTAGGCAACATTAAGAAGAATTCCACATTATGTCTGTAAACACAGATTGAAAACTTGACAGGATGATACTGTCAGTTTAGCTAATATTAGTGCTGGAAAAAAATGAGAATATCAGATCCATATCCATGTCTCTCTTCTCTCCCTCTTGTACCAACAAGAATATTAAGTTAGACAAATTCATCTGAAAGGAAGATCACATTTTTGAGCATGGATATAACAGACAAAGTTGGGGAGTCCCTCTAAAAGATATGTTTTTAGTGAAACAGAAACGACAGCCACAGGCATGAGAAGTGCCTGTGGAGTCTGTGTTCAGTGCTGCAGAAGAACAGCAAAACTGTGACCCAGCAGCAACGTGCTTCCAGTGTTAGTGCACTGCTGCATTTGAAGGGCAGACACAATCACAGAAGGACAGCCAGTATAGCTTGATTTCTACTTAGGACTATTGTCAATCCTGCAATAGTTTGGCTGTAATTCAGAAATGCTCTCATTGCAATTTGGTATAGATTGCCAGTGACTAAGATGGTAAAACTCACAGAGGTATACGTATATGTCTATGCCACAATATATGCACACATCCCTGACAGCAGAGTTGGTCCCAAAGTGCTAGAGAAATAACAGCAACAAACAGTTTCTTAAAGAGAAAGGAAAGACCTCTTATAGCTTCATAGAACCAGAATTTTAATAGCATTGACACTTAAAATATTTCATACTGCTCTAATTGACTTGACTTGCAGTTGTGACTGCTGGGCACCTCTGCAACCATAATGCTGACATTTCCTAACATTTGAGCATGTGGCTTTCCAGCCTTTCCAAACCCTGTTTACGGGGGTCTATTGATCTTTCAAAAGCCACTTTTTTTGCTGTATATAAACAAAGGAAAGTAAATGTCACAAATGCTTTGTGAAACCATAATGAGCTCTGCACTAAATGTTAGTTGCAGTGGATGTTCAAGCTAATTATCAGTTAGCTTTGCAGGCTATGTATATGTTACCTGGTACAGGAGTTTTACCTCAGATGAGATTTAAATTGAGTGTTCCTACCAGGCACATGGGAACCGATTAATCCAAAGGACCAGTGACTGGTAAGAACCCTTAAGTCTCCATGAAGAGTCCGAGTGTATTTGGAGCTTTTTTGGATGGGGGTCTGTTTTGAAGATTTTATTGGTTTCCTCTGAAAACGCAAACAGCTCTGTGACACATCCCTTTGATGTGCAGCAGAGGAGGATGACCTGAGGGCTCTGCACAGAACTTCAGCTCTGCCTCAAAGCAAACAATGAATGTAGACACAACCTAACAGAGACAGTTGTGCAAGCAGGATGCTATTTTGCCAGTCTATTTGACAGATATTTGCAGAGGAATACTGAGTTTTCTTCCAGATTCTGAAGGAAAAGTGTGACTTAAACCTCCCTGCTCTGTCTTCTCCATTTCCCTTATTTTTAATTTATTCAAATTTCCCCTTGACAGGTTTTTTTTATTTCCTTATCTCTGTAAATTGCTAGTTCCCTGGCTGCCTCTCTCCACTTCTCAACTTAGTCCCCGTATCTGTATGAGGCTTCTCCTTCACAGTGACCGTTCCAACCTAAGGAACAAGAACACGATGAGCCTTCAGTTCCAGGGACTGATGCCCAGGTCCCAGGAGTGGGGCAGAGCAATTTCCTCATTTAGCCCTGCTATAGCACAGTCAGGGAGCTCTCTTAGCAGTGAAGGATTTAAATTTTGCAGTTCAGTTCCCAAGGAGATAATAAACATAAGAAGGCAACATGGATGATAAAAAGTACGGCATACTTTCAGGCAAGGAGGAAATAGATAAACTAGGGCTCTTCAGCTAAGAAAAGAGATTATACTGAGGAAAAGTGAAGGAGATCTGTAAAATGATCAATAGCAGAGAGAATAGTAGGGAACCCTTACTAGAAATGTGAATCCACATCAGCATTTTGTTTTGATCTAGAGAACATTTGCAGCAAATACCCACTTTGGTTCACACTGCAGAGCGGCTTCAGTACAGATGGAATAGATTTCTTTAAAAGGAAAACAAACTGAAAAATGCACTCCAGATACCCACCTAAAAGGATCCAGCCACTAACTGGTGTTCATGGAACCAGACTGCAGCTAGCTTGAAGCAAAATCCTTTCAAATGGATATTGTAAGGCATCAGGTCATCAGCACGAACCCTTTCATTCTACATATTCAATTCATAGCACTGTATTACTTGCTAAAGTAAGCATATACTATGGTGCAAAAACCCGAAGGAATCAAATCAAGTAGTGACTTTAAAAAGTAGATATTCGACATTTGACTCATTGTCATATATTCTGTTTGGGTGGTAAAATTCTAAATGGGTTCAGAAGTTACTGGACAAATAATATGTCTACAGAATATATCGACACAGAGGCAATTTCCTGCTCAGAAAGTACCCAGACCACAGATTATCAGAAAATCAAACCAGTAGACAGGTCATTCCATGCTTGTCACATTATTATACCTTTTTTTGTCAAGCACAACACAAAGTCATTTTGTATTTCAAGCTGAATGTACCCTGAATTCAGTTTCAATAGATCTTGGGACATTCAGAGTTCCCTAGATGCTCAGTTTGCTTAAAAACTGTATCTTGCAGGATGGCTTTCTGCTGGTGCCTATCAAACATTCACTAACCAAAACACCTTCCACCAAATACCGAGTTAAGCAAGTTTCTCAGTACTGTTGTGTGCATTCACACACAGCTGAATAGCGCCTTGAACACAGGCTGGACATCTTGGAGCTGCTGCTGTTTGATCAAGAACGTTAAGACATTCTGTCTCCTGGAAAAAAAAACCAACCAAACAAAACCAAACACTTTTCCCCAGGTATTTTTGCCTCCTATAAATGCATTTAATCCTTGGGTGTGCTACTTGAGCATTTTAGTTTGGATGAAGAGTGAGAGATTTTTGAAGTGAATCTTGCAGTGCCTGTGCGTGCGGTTCTTTGGTTGAAGCCATGCCTCAGAGAGCAGGCGCAAACTGCACTGCGTTCCAATTAAACTGCAGCAGATGCAAAGATGCGCTCCAGGACTTTACCTCAGGTATTCCAGCATCTAACAGAAATACAGTCCACAGAGCCAATACAGCTAGAACAAAATCAACACCCTGAAATACATATAATACAGACATCATGTCCTCAGCGGCAGCTCTTTTCACTCTACCGAACTACTTTTACTGGACCACACTATTTGCTAACACAGCCATAACCCTTATTTCACAACCACTGATGAGCTGTTTTGTTTCGGTTTGACTTTGATAAAATTAAATGAAAAAAAGATAAACCAACAAAAGTCTCAAAATGAAAGCGGTGATAGGAAAGTTAATGACAAATGTTCTCTTGGCAGTGCTAGAAGTAACAATTTAAAAGGCACAGTTGACTGTCAGGGAGGGGAACTGCAAATTAAAGACACCCTACAAGATCCCCAGGGAGCAATTAAAGTATATGCGAACAAGTTGGCTGCAAGGACCAAGCATTTCTTGAGCTTGAAACAAAGTTTAAAATAGAACTTAAAAAAGAACATATTTTATTTCATTTGTACAAATTCAATTTAGTTTGTTTTCATATGTGTTAAGGTTTGACCTAGTGTCACAGTTTGGCCTCAGACAGCAACAAAGAATACCACTGCTCACCAAATGCACCCGGGAAGCCCCAGCCACCTCCCCACCATCCACTTACTAGATCCTGAAGGGAATTAACCCTGTCCCCACTGGAACCAGGACACCTAATAATTTGATGTTGTTGTACCAGGAAGTGAGATTTTAACATCTACTACAGACTCAGGATTTTACACTTTTCAGATCAAAATGAGTTAAGATTATTATTTCTGTGTGGGTAGTCCACAGCCAAAACATGCTCCTAATAAAGGTGTGGCAATATTAATTGACTGACAATGCAGTCAGTAGGCTGAAATTTGTTCCACATTTTAATTTCCTTACTCAGTTTCACAGAGAAATGTGTTAAAACTTGAGTTTTTCCATGCCACCATTAGAGACTTTTTTTTTATGGCACCGCTACAAAGTTTGAGGAAGCGAGATTGGTCACTGTTGCTTCATGAGCTTTAGAAATGTTGCATTGCCTGTATGAACTGGTAGGAATGCTGAGGTTCATTCCTCTTAAATAACTCTACAAAATTTATGATTTATACTGGAACTTGGAGAGATATTTAAAGATAATTTAGACTTATAGGTGCAGATTTATAGTGATTAGGTGCTGCTACACAAACTCTGTTGCAGGCAGATTCTAGAAACACAGCCTGGTACTTGCAGTGTGGCCAACAAGAGGTGAGGGAGTCTAGCGTGGCTTAAGAATTGCTATGATTTTGGGAAGTTTAACGCCTTGTCCAGAATATGAATTGGCACAGATGAAATACAGATGGTTCATAACAGCCCTTTTGCTTCCATGCTTTTTAGATTCTTTCTCTTTTCCCTGCTTTCACACTTTGCTTTTTCTTTGTATTCTTGGATCCCTGGGACTCGTTCTTTGTGTGTGTCTGCAAAACATCTCCTGCAGCTGGAGCGGTACTGACATAGAAGCGGGAGACAGTGACAGAGGTACAGAGGAGCAAAGATACTGACAATCGAAAGGAACAAAGAAATGGGAACAAGTTAACCTGACTGCAATGTAAATTCCTCCGTGTTGGGAACAGACTCCTTTTGCTGTTCAGTGGAGAGCTGAATATAGTTATCTCTCAAATAACAAATGTAATACTGCTTTACAGCTAGAGGATGCAGTGCATTTAAAGCTCTATTCCACCTATGACACAAGATACGTTAATTACAGTTGATCAGGCAGTTCAGCTAAGTGTTGAAGACTGTTACTGCCAGCTTTAATTCTCTAACATTTGTTTGCTAAGCACATCTAATCAAACAAAACCTCAGACTTTATCTCCTCTTGGCTTACCCATTTAGCCAAAGTAATACACAGAACATCAACATGATCTGCTTTTTAAGTACAAATAAATCATATGCACTTAGGAGTCTGGATCTTGGGCTTCACAATTACGGTGTACACCTACTACAGAAACTATCAGCAATGCTTTCAAGTACCTGATAGTTACATTTAATTTAGTAGCTTCGTCTCCTTCTCTTACTGTTTCAGCTCAGTTGCTGCTTTTCATGCATCAGAATCATTAGTGGTCACACAGAGATACTTGTCTCTGGGTTAAAATGTCTGCAAGCTGTCAAAGTGTTTTAGTGTAAACCTCTGTGACTGAATGTTTAGTAGTGCTCTCAGCATACAAGATAGGCTTGCCAATATTATTTACATGAGATGATAAATGGGCAACATTACTCACTTTACCCTAAAGCAAGCAGTGCTTTTGGGATGCTATTTAAGAAATCCTTTTCTTTATTATACTTTTTTATTGAAGTGATATAGTTTTACTTTGTCTCACTTTTTTTTTTTCAGATTAATTTTAGGCTTGACATACATGCATGAAAACCATATGTTTTTTTTAAAAAAAATTCACTAACCTGAAAAAAGGGATTAAGAGAAAAATACTTTTGGATGTTTTAATCTGCAGCAATAAAGCATGCCAGCAGCAACTGTAGCTCAGGGATTTTTTTCTGCCACTTCAGAATATGTATTAGAAACATTTTTGTTCACTGTATTATATATATTCTCTGTTTTGTTATTTTTATTAAAGATATGTATGTAGAAATATGGGGAGGAAAAAGAACTTTTACAATGGCTGAAAAAATAGTCATATGTCTTGGAGACTTTTGGAAAAAAGAAATCTCTTTACAGATAATTTCACTATAATACTGTATTCATTACCAAAAATATTAATGCTAAATTAGAAAAAAAATTATTTCTAAAAATTTATTTGTTTTCCAGCTGCTTCTCTACCTGAAGTCTTAATCAGATTTGGTAACAGTGCAAATATTTCCACAGCAACCAGTTTTGGTGCCACAATTAGAGGATTATGACTTCAGTATATAGAAGAGCAGCAAGAAGATTAATTCTGAGCCTGAGGGAGGGGTGTTCTTATTTAATTTCCCTGGTACTAAAGAATATAGGAAAAGAATCAAATATATATGAGCATGGAACTGTTTCTGACAAAAAGGGCAGGCAAGCACTTTTCATGAGAAGCAGGATTATTTCCAACCAGCTATAATTGTATTATTCTGAAATCTGGGGTGGGATTTAACTTGTGCGAGACATCTAATTCACAGGATATAGGTGTCTGTCTGTCTCTCTCTCTCTCTCTACATATATATACACACATATATATATATGTCATGGTCGGGGGGAATCAGTTGCCTAAACACAGTTGTCAAGCTCCACCTAAGACATTCTGGTGCACTTGGGATATCTGCATGAGCTACTGGATAGGAGAGAAGACACATGGGAGACCTGTGACCTTCTGAATTTGCAGCTGAAGATCAAGCAGGATGCTGTCAGACATTTCAGATGGTACCAGATACCTGAACCAAACTGACATATGAAGACCGTGTTGTACCAGTCCTGTGTTATAAGGATGTTGTGGGTATTGTAGCATGTTATCAGAAAGACCTGAGCATTTATGTTTAGGCAGGCCTATTTAGCCCCTACAATAAGATGTCTGAATACCAGTCTAAATCCTATCTTAGTGACAATTTAGAAACATGGGTTTTATTTCTGTGATGGAATTTCAGCAAAAAAGGAAGAGAAAAAAAACCCACTTTGTATCAGGGACCATATGGAAGTTTCTGCCTGCCTGTAGAAAATTTAGTGATGGCTACCTAGACAGAGGTTAGTTCTTGAATACAAATAGTATATGTAAGCAGAGGTTCAAATTTGGTCTAAGAAGATACAAGAACATTGAAGACCAGTCTGCACTGATTTCCTAAGCGCAATCCTATCTCACTAGTACTGGAGAATCAGGGGGCGGTTACTGCATTTACTAGATAGGTATCAAGCAGCTAGCATTTTTAAAGAGAGGTAAAAAATAAGGTGAGAATAGAGAAAGAATTGAGGAGGGAATATCTGGCTTAATTAGAACTTGTCAAATCAACTGAATCTCAGGAATTGTGCCTTAGATTACATGAAACAGTGACTACAACAATGTCAGAAGCATTCGTGGTTATCTTTCAGGATTTGGAGAGGACGATGACGTATCAGAGGATTTAAAAAGGTCAAACATGACCTTTATCTCTAAAAGTGGGAAAAGGAAAAGACAAGGATTTATAAACTGCTCTGCTTACATTCAGTTCCTGAAACAATACTGGAAGAAATTAAGAATTTTAGCAACTTGAAAGATAACATGAAAATGAATGTCAACCAACATATATTTGTCAAGAAGAAATCCAATTCAATTTCCTTCTAAGAATAAGGGTTTCCACAAAACAGAGTAGCAGAAGATATACTAACTCAAAAAATACTTTTGACATTGCCTCACAAGACTTTTTTATAAGCAAGTAATATTATAGACAAACTATTCTAAGAAACAGGCAATACTAGTTTAAGAACTGCAGATAGGGAGTAGTTATCAATAGTTCATTGCAAGACTGGAAGGATATATAACAATCAACAGATGTAGATCCAGTAATACATCAATAGTCTTCATAGTTCATTGACAACCTAGGTGACAGAATAGAGAATATATTTATTGAATTCACAGACTAGCAGCTAAAAAAAATGGTTTAGAAAACAGGACCAACAAAGTGACAAAGTGGTCTGAAAGAAGGAGGATGGGATTCATTATGGAAAACGAACTACCCACAATGTTCTTCAGTGGGGCAGTTTTAAAAATACTAAATGGGAAACAAGTGGCAGCCATAAAAGGAAAAGTCTAAGGCATATATTGAATTCTCAGCTGATAGTAAGCTGTCAATGCCAGGTGGCTGAAAAAAGGCTATGATACTGAGATGCATAAAGAGAAATATTTTTTGCAAGCCACATTAAATAATTCTTTGGGATTGGCAAAGCCTTCATGGTCTACTGAGTGTAGTTTTGGGCCTTGCATTTCAAAGAAAAATTGGTCAATTAGTGAGATCCTACGAGGGAGCAACCAGATGTCTAATAATCATAACCTACAGAAAGAGCCAAATTTACTGTTCATAGGAGAAAAATGACTGAAGCTGCAATATAATAAGGGTCTCCAAAATTAAGAAGCAATGGTAAATAGAAAGAAAGTCAGCCACTTTCTACGCCCTCAGTATAAAAGAAAAGAAAAAAAAGGTATTACATTCCAACAAGGAAAATTTAGTTAAGAAACGTGAATATTCTCTAATAGTAAAGCTAATTGAATACAGGAATAGTTTGTCAGTGGAAATTGTGAAATAGCCATCCTCAGTAAAAGGTTAAATCTGCAATGCGGTAGGTATAAGATTCTGTCTTGGATCAAAATGGGGAACATGAACCTTTGAAGTTCCTTCTAGGACTTTTTCTATTTCTGTTTCATTTGATCTTTATCTCTTCAGCCCCACAGCTGTAAAGTAAGGACTTGCACTTTTATAATGTTAGTTCCCTATTTTGAATTTTGAAAGGATTTTTTTTTCTACTACAAATTTTATCTCTTTGTTTAGTTTACTATTATTTTCTTTCTTGCTTATAGCATCAGTTTGGCACAGTCTCAAGGCTCTAAGTATGGAATTAGAAGAACATTTAGTGCATAACCTGTGGCTTGCATTGGGATAAAAAGCCTCTAAGAAACAAAGCAGCTGACATTTTCTGAAGCACGATGCTTCAGAAAATGATGGGACAGAGAAAGAAATGAGCAGAATTTGATGGAATTGATCTTGTTCACTGAGAATGGGAAGGACACACAACCCTACCAGAACATTGCAATTCCAATGGCAGTTTGAGAAATTTATATGACAATGCCACGTTTATATGGCAGGAATCCTATCATACTTTCACCTCACATACTTATATTCTAAAGCTTTGTTGCACACTTAAAATCTGTCCCTGCATTGGTTTTAAATCCAGTCCGCAAATGCACTAGCCTTTTATTTAAAATCCTGCCATAATTCTGCTTTCTAGACACTTCATTCTTCTGGAACATCCAGGTGGCTAAATACTTTTGTATCGTGTATCTCAGATTTCTTTTGAAAGCTCATCTTAAAATATTTTCACCTCTCTTTATTAGAACGTAGCTTTATAAACTGAGTTACTGTTAGTTATTGTACTGTTACAGTCATCGGGCATAGTGTTACCTTTCTTGTTACTTTCATACCATTTTGCTTTAGTGTTTTCACATTTCCCAGTTAAATGTTATAATACATATGCTTTATCAAGTATTTATTTGTTACTTCCCGTTCACTCTCTCCTCTAGAAGAAAATATGGAAAGAACAGGGGACTAGCTGTATTTTATTCAAATGCCTGTACATTTGGAAAGAAGAAGAATGTAAAGAAGAAGAGAAGAATGACTCAGCCCATAAATATGTTTGAAAATTATCAGGCATTTAATTCAGCAGCTATTTATGAAATTGTAAAGGAAGTTTTCCTTGGAGCAAGTAAGAACTCCACCCAATGCTTCTGCAAATAGTTATTCTAGGAAGGGAAGCATAATGTTACACACAAAATACTGCCAAAGCAGTTCTCTGCTCCATTTCAGTATCATCAGCTGTTTAATGATCTGAGAAAGAAGATAATGGCATCAAATATTGACATCTGAACTGCTCCACTAGATATTAGTTTTCTGTATGCTATTTTGTTCTTTATCATTCACCCTCCCATACATACTTTTTTATTGTTATTGGCTACTAGAATCTAGGACTAAAGAAAATGTAGCCAAGGAAAATAGTCCTTGGCTTGGCAATAGAGACCAAAATTAATGTCAGAGATCAGAATCAGCTGGGGAATTTCTATCTTTCTGAATACTCGGTATTAAACAATTTGGGTGGAGAAGAAAACGTATGGATCAGTAATGAGGCTGTTATGAAATGCTGTAAATTTGATGATAGAGAATCTATGTTAAATGATTGCTCCCAGTCTGTCTTCTCCAAAACCGTCACTGAAAACTAAAGAATAAGAGATGCAATGGTAAGTATTAGGCTGATGTGTTCCAATTTTCAGGTGACTAATTCAAATGCACCATCCAAAATTAGCATCTTAGGTTCCCTGTAACATGCAGAAACACTTATATACCTCAGAGCATAAAGGTAGCTGCAGAAAGTACACAGAAATTCACAGTATATGAAGTGTATTAACACTAGTTCAATAACTAAAACACAATTGTTGCTATGGACTAAAGCACATAGTTTCTTATGATCATCCTTTGGGAACACAATAAGGTACGACAAGATTTTCCCCTGAGAAAATAAGAAATAATATGCAAAACAGCAACTTTGTATTCCGCTTGACTTAGGAAAGAGTTAGAACAGATTTATTTCATTTACACTCAATTCCCAAATGGGACATAAGTATTCAGTTCCAATTTTCAGATGCCTACATCAAAAACTAAGCTCCTCAAAACCCTCACAGCACTGTTGCCTAACACTGGAAGTATGTGACTTCCTCAGGTACCTAAACTACTACAGGTGTGTTTCCAGCACCAAAGTCTCCCTTTTTGAGCACACCCAGACCGCAAGCATACTGAACAAAGTAAGCAGGCAGGTTTCTGGCACACGTCCAACTACTGTTGGGCCCCCAAACTGAGCATTCCTCCACTTATCTTCCTCAAGTGACTGAAGCAAGTAGGTGCTTCAAGAGAGGTCAGGATTTGCATGGTGTAGAGACAATTTGGGAGAGCAAGAGCTCTTCCAGAGCGTCACCAGAGCAGGCTGTGGTGCCTGGCATGCTTCTCTACCAGTATTTCACTGGATAGAGACTTTAATGCGGACAAAAAAGACCCAAGTTCAGTTCTATAACTCCACCTGAGGGAACCTGGTCTAAATTCTTCTGGTAGTCATATCATCCATTCTGGAACATTTCACTTATATTTAGCTGTATAAATGTAATTAGCTGTCAGTGTCAGTACCTACAACAGCAATCTGTTCTTGATGACCATTTTAGGATGGGGTCATTTAACTTTTGGCTATTTTTTTTCCCCCATCACCTAACTCTTTCTTTTAACTAAATTCCTGCTTCAGACTAAAATCTTTAATAGCTCCTTCGCACCTAAAGTTTCGTGACAAGAATTCCAGCCAGGATATTAAATGCCAAAGGTTGATTCTCTCTCAGTCCCTCTTTCTGAATCTATTCCATTTTCTATGGAGTAGATTAACAAACGTGAGATATGTAAGATATGTTAAATATCTTATGTAAGACGGTTACCAACAGCATGAATCTATAGTTCAGAATATCAGTATGCAGGCATTTGTTCTGCATCAGCAATTGTGCATTTATAATACACAGGCAATCCTATGGGGAAAAGGCTACCCACTTGAAAATATTTAGAGAATTTTAGAAAATTAGAGCTTTTGTTTAAATAAGTGTATATGGGCAATACTCATCATTACTCTCATGCACAAAGTGTTGTTTTATTTCTTCTACAGTGCATACAAAAAACTGCTGTGAAATCCGTTTCTACCTTTCACACATAACCGTACTTTTGCATGCTATTGCTGTGCCCACTGGATAACATTTAAAATAATTTAAAGCAAAAGAAGTATTGGCAATTAAGCCACACAACTCATTTTGACACTGCTTTTAGATAAAATGGGAAAACGGGCTTGTTAAACTCTGTTGTTTTCCAGTATTGTTCTAGTAGCATCATATACACAGCTCATCTGAAGTTGTGGTAAAAAAACCCAGGAGTTAGCTATGTTTATACATTCTTTCATAATCAATTACTTCATTACTGGTTTACTTAGGAAAAGAATGAAAGATGAAGCTGTAGAAGAGCTGATCTCAGCAGAAACATTATAGTGTACTTATGATATAAATCAGGAGAGCTAAGTACATTTATCCCTTAAGACCTTTACTTAAGATCGGGATTAGCAGCTTTTTTGATACTTTTCCCAAAACGAAGCACAGTTGAAGTCTTGTTAGTCTTTATAAGCCATGAGACAAATA
This sequence comes from Tringa solitaria, assembly GCA_026413425.1. Taxonomy (NCBI): domain Eukaryota; kingdom Metazoa; phylum Chordata; class Aves; order Charadriiformes; family Scolopacidae; genus Tringa; species Tringa solitaria. The sequence goes on from JAOXJM010000001.1 coordinate 156,904,900, forward strand.
AAAGTAAATATGAGGATAATGTGCTTAAATTTTTTTTTCAATCCTTCAGAATATTTCTTAGAAAAGACGCAATATTCTGTTAGTGAGGGCAGTGGCGTAAAGATCCTGTGACAATTCCCTACTTTCACATTAGAACTTCACAGAGGAGTTAGTGCCTGACTTGAAAATTCCCAGGTAGTTGCTCAGTCTTTTTGTTTGGTTACTTATGGGAAAACTGAAGAACGCAATGCCCCCACCTTTCATAAGACAGAACCATAAGAAATTTAAGTTTCTTCATTATGTACCACATGTATTTGACACAGCTGTGTGTTCGCTTCCCCCTGTGCCTTTGCAGATTTACTAACAAGAGTGAGATCAAGGGAACAGTGTTTAGACTTGGGTAAGATGGGTATTAAGTTGCAGAAATATTAAAAATAATGCTATAATTTTCTTTGAAAATTACTATCATAGAAGAACAAAATGAACCCATAAGAACTTATTCAAAAAAGAAGGTCTGCTCACATATATTTTTGCTATATCTATTGCTGTCAATTTAAATGAACAAAGGGCAAGTTCTAAAATCAAAACTCAATGATTATTATATTTAAAAACATCACTAGTAATTCACAGTATTGTGAATCTTTCGACTCTAAAGACCAACTGATGACAGATATGCCTATTTCTTTCTATTTATTGGTGACATCTATGCTTACAAGATCGCTTTCAATGACAAGGAAAATTGCATCTTTGTGCTGAAGAAAAATTACGGATGCTGTGAAATTTTCAATGTTGGCTGATGTTTGGGTTTTTTTTCTCTCTTCAAAATGAGAAATTCCATCATAGTCTGGTAACACATTAGGTGATAAGACACAATGCAGTTTTGAGTTTTATGGAGGTATCAGGGCAATGGGAGAGATGCAGGATTCAAGATTTTTCAGAGTCTCTGACAAGAGAACTGTTGGTTTTAGACTGAAGGACTGTTATGACTCTGCTACAGAATAAAATTATAATTATATGTTTTTAAGATAAATGAGTGCAAACTGAACGTCTAAAAAATCTTATCTTAAAAATGCATGGTTTTTCAATAGTGGGAGAAATCTTTTGGATCAAACCAGCAAAATCATATATTTCTAAGATCTCATTAAACTCTGTTTTTGAAGAAGTTTGGCAGGTTGTTAAGCTTTAGCATATAAGGATAGATTTAGACTTGAGACCCTTAGTTTTCTTCTTTGTATGCTGCTAATATTCATATGAATAATCATAAGGACATACAAGACATAGTTTATTTAAAAAAACTAATGTGAGAACCAAAATTAGCCTTGATTCCAAAGTTAATTAAGGCCTAATGCT
>JAOXJM010000001.1:156906315-156918320 GCA_026413425.1 Tringa solitaria
TAATAGCAGAAGTTTTCAGGTCTTACCTGTGCTATTTACATATCATAAGAGCACTTACTACTACTACAGTAAGATTTTCATCAGCACATAAAGAGACTTCTGTTCCAGCAGCTCTTCATATGTATTTGAACTTGAGAATGTGGCTATTTTTGAGAAAAAAAAAACAAACCTGATATATACCTAAAGATTTATGTTTGCTTATTATGGAAGTGCTTATAACCTTGGATTAAAGATGAAAACAATTTGAGGAAGAAAAGGATGAAGGGGCAGTAATCTGCATATACACTTAGATTATTTGAATTGACTACCTTTTATAATAAATTTCGAAAAAACAAAGAGGACAATAAAATGAAGCAGTTACAAACTGAAAAACTAGATTTTGGGAACTCTGCATGGACTATTAAAAGATGGGCACAAGGTAATATATCTCCCAGTTACATCTTGCAAAACGCATGTTGACCTAACTGAATACCAAACTCAGTATTTTTATAAAAAAAATTCTATGTGACTAGTTAGGTTACTTACATAAATTCAATTCTGGATTGGACAATAAGTAAATGTCTAAATTTCAAGCTTCTGTTTCACTAGTAATCTGATAAATACATTGCTGATTTCTAGTTTCGCCCACAAGGACTTGAAAGACTGATTCATGCTCAATTTAAAAGCCTGGATTTAGCTGCTTTAGGGTGGCTTGTTGTGATTACCTATCCTACCAGCCTGTCTTTCTCTTTCTGAAATGCATTTTCATTTTGGCTCCCTGCCCAAATACTGTTAAGAAGCATTAGTTCCCAAGGCAGGCCTTATCCTTTCCCAGCTAAATAGGGTAAGAAGTGCTGATTCTACTATTTTACTGATATCCTTACTGTATTATTCTTTATTTTATGGCTTGTCTCTGAATCCTCCCTGACCTAAGAACTTGCTGTTCATAAAGTGATGTGATTTCTCCTTTCTCACAATTATAAAAGAACCCAACAACCCTGCTACTTTTACTTCCACTTCACTGATCCGATCACTGTTTGAATATAAATGTTATAAGCTAGTATTTTGTCTGAAAGGAAAGCAAAATAACACTCTTTTAGCCACAAGAAAATGTTTTGATATTTTTTCTGGTTTTCTTGATAAGTAAAAATGAATAAAGACAGCTGGGAAGGATAGAATCAAGGCAATTCTCTCATACATTTTCTATTTATTGTCATGTTTTAATGATTCTTGATTAATAATTTCAGAAAATGAAAGTGTTAATATTTGAATTTTTTCAAAATTGTGCTGTGTTTTAGCTGCCGAATTCAGTGGTAAAACTCACACTGGTTTAATGAAGGACAAAATACTATTGCTGATATACTTGCACTGGCACCATGTTTTTTGCTACTATAGCCATGTTATATACAGAATGCCAAATAATGTAGTTAGTTTGGCTAAGTCTGGATCAAGATCCTGCTAAGTTGCAGATGTTGAGCCTAGGCGAGATACCCCAGGCACCCCTACAGACTACAAATTTGCAATACAGCACCTCTCTTCTCCTCTGTGATTCTCCCTGCCCTGTGAGGGCAGTTGTACCTGTAATCTCTCTGTGCTGGGTACAGTCACAGTTTGTACCCTGCAGCTGTGTAGCTGCAACCACAACACATTACCATGCTATATTTGGAGGCACCTGTGGGAAAAGCTAGACCTTCCTTCATACTCTTTCTCCTAAATCTCTTATGGAGTCTGGCAAATAGATGCATCCATCATGCAGGTTCAAAGAAGGCAAGATAGTTCTCAGCCTTTCAAGGCAAGTAAAAACAAGCCAGGTACTCTCAAAAGACCTGACATGTCTGTTGACTGGGAGCACACTTGTCTCCTTTTGTCAATGCTATCTGGGATAAGCTGCCCCATTGATTTCTTTCTGTCCAAACTCATTTTTTTGTAGAAAAGTACTGTGTAATTCTCTGTCTAGGTTTTTGTGATGCTCTCACTTCTCTAGCAAGAAACATCAGCATCTTGCATTGGGTTTCATATGACTAGGCATTAGCAAATGGAAAACCTATGAGAAAGAGAAAGCAAGACTTACAAAAATGTTTATTCCGTTAGGATGAATGTTAAATAATTATATGTTTTTAGAGTAATTTTTAAAAGAAATAATATTTTCAAATAATGTTGATAAGGGAAAAATGATACAAAAGTATTCACTAAGCATAGCTGCAGATTGGCTTTATGTCAAGAAAATAAATTATTTAGAAACTATAAAGTATCATGGACATTTTTTTTCAGATTTCCCCAAATATTAGATATGATAACAATTGAAAAGTTGTTAGTTTAAATAAAGATGTTTAACATTTATTACTACAATAATTGAGGTGAAGACAAAACTAGTTAAAGGGAAGAAAGCAACATATTTTGGTGGAAGGAAGTTACTCATGGAGTTACTTGAGAATCTTTTCATTTGTGATTTTGGCACAAAGAGCAGGAGTAAACTAATGAACTTTTTCATGACACAAGACAGGAGGATAAGAATACCATATAGGAATACTTGGATTTTCAGGAATAATAGAATTAGAAAAGAAGTAATACAGTTAGGGAATATTGTTACTGAGCAGAGAGGGAATAGCAAAAGATATGACAGAACTAGGTTTACTTGTTGATAACTGCATAATGAAAGCTACAACACGCAAATATTATGTGTCATACTATGTATTTGCAGGATTGAAGGATTACTGCAACTCTGTACGGAAAAATATTAAGCCTTATCTAGAATACTCTATGCAAAATCCGTCATTCACCAAAATAGATTAATGCAAACTGGAATAAATCTGAAGCAGTGCTACCAGGATGAACGATGAACTTTTAGAAGAGAACTTTTACTTTGGTTTATATTTCAGTTTGTTTTACCTGAAAATATGAAAGACTTGTGAAGCTTATGGAGCAAGTTCCCATGGATTGGTTTCCAGACACATCAAGGACAAGAGGTTACTGTGAACCGTCATTGTAGATTTACCAAGGGCAAATTGCACTTGACCAAGTTGATTATATTCTATGAAGAGTTAAAAGCCTCTGTGGATGGTGGAGGCGGTGGGGAGAAAGCACTGGGAGACATTAATTTTGATTCTAGCAGGGCTTTTGACAGAGTCTCCTATAGCATCCTTGTCGATGCTGAGGAAAGATGGACTGGCTGTGTGAATTACAGGGTGGAAGAAAAACTGGCTGTGCAAATGGGAACAAATAATCAAGACTAATGGTTCAAAGCATAATTGGCAACTGATTTGGGCTTCCATTTCTGAAGAGCTGATTCTGAGTCTAGTGATATCTAATATCTGTCAGTGGTGTGAATGATACTTCAGACTGGACCTCCAGTAAGTTAACAAATAACACCAGATTTTTCTGAGGGAACAGCTGATAGCTTGAGGTCAGAGATACTATTCAGAAAGACTTTGACAGGTTGAGAAATGAGCCATCATAAACCTCATGAAACTAAATAAAAATATTTATTTATTGAAATAAATACCAAGTCTTGCATCTGGGATGGGACAACATAAAACTGGGCAGCTCTGAAAATGGCTTCAGGGTCTTGGTAGATGACATGTCAACGTATGACAATGTCTGCTCCACAGAGGGCATCCTAAAAGAGGATGCAGTATTCCAGATGTGGCTTCATGGTTGCTGCATAGAGGGAATAATCACTTCTCCATACCTGCTGGCATGCAAACCATACCCCTCATAGCACGCCAAGAAAGCCCGTTCTGGTAGGCTGCAATGCAGTCTTCACGTTATTTCAGGCACACTTAGCACAAAACCACACACATGATAAGAATTGTGTGCTAGGGCTGTCAGAGTACCACACAGGGAGGAGAGGAGACTCAGCTTTATGTAGCCAGATTTAGCCAGTCTCCTCTGGAATGGCTAATGCAAAAATGGAAAGGAGCCAGTCCATGAGCTACTTAAACTCCAGACCTTAATGGCCCCAAACCTTTTCCTTTCAGCATCACAGATAGAGCGATTAGAGTAAATAGCAGGTACCTAGAGAGAAGTATAAGAAAAGGGGAATACTACAGTGATACTTCTCCTTTTACATGTTTCCAACAGTCAGCAGTCTGTGGTTTAAGGATAACCTGATCCTCTCTATATAACTGCATTTAACAGCCTCGCTACCGCTTTAACCGACTTTGTGCTGATAACTTACGCAATTGCTCTTTGAATGCTTTTATACATCTGGCCACAGCAACATCCTGCAAGTTCCACCCTTGTTGCACAATTGTGGGTCATGTGAGAAAAGTGCTTACTTAGGTTTCTCTTAAGTTACTGCCTGATAATTTAATTGAATGCAAATAAGTTTTCCTTGTACAATAAAACACGGTGACGCATCATGACCTGGCCATTTTCTCTATATGTTATGGAGATCTCCAACATCTCCTTTGACTTCAATCAATCATCTCCTTTCACTGTTGAAGACCCTTAGTCTATTTAATGATCCTTCCTATGTTTCCATAGAAGTCTGTATTTCTGATTTATTTTTTTTTACACATTTTCAAGCTCTTCTAATCTTTTTTATTAGAGGTGGACAGAACTGAATGCAATGTTCAAGATGAGGGCAAAACATTTATTTGGACATTAGTATAATGATGCTTCTTTTCACTGGCCATTCCTAAAAATTCCCAAAGTTTTATTTGTCTTTTTTACAGCTGTTGAGAAGTGAGATTTAATAACTGTCCTCTAAGAACTCTTTCCTGAAAAGTAATATCTAATCTATAGATCATCATTTTGCACCCACATACTTATTATCACCTACAGCTATATATATAATATATATATAAAATATAATATATATATAATACAGATTAGTTAGGTTTATTTTAATTTATTCACCCTTATTTTAATTTCATCACCCTTAATAATTTGATAGGATCAACAATCACTTCAGTTTTATCTCCCCTTTGCTACCTTTTTTTTTTCCTTTAGGTGATTCATAAAGAGGTTAAAGAGCACAAGTTTCATCTCACGCTTGTGTGAAATCTTTCTCCTTTGGAGAAATTGACCATTTATCCCTAACTTTAGTGTCCTATCCTTTAAATCGTTATTAGTCCCCTACAAAACCTGAGAAGGACTGCGTAAAGTTTCTTCTTGAAAATCTTGAAATTCTTCTTATCACCTTTATAATCCCTTTTCTTTTTCTGTGATATTCTGTAAACGAAAGATGAATACTTATCTTCTCTGTCATAATTATACATATGTTTAAAACTTCTTTTCCAGTAGAGAGGTCAAACAAACAGGTCTATATTCCCCTCAGTCTTTTAAGGTCACCTTTAAACATTTATTTTGCAGTTGTCATATCCTATTACTCTGAAACTAAGGAAATTTAAGCAACAGGGTATACAATTACTATTAGTTTTTGCTGGTATGTAAATTTAAAGGAAGTTCCTTCCAACTTCATTCCCAGAAATAAAGCAGTAAAATTAAATAAAATGCAGAGTCCTTTAGCCGTGTGCTGTTTTTGCCTGTGCTCTATTTTACCTGCATTCTGTTTCCTTTTTTTTTGTTTCTTTTGTTTTCTTTTTTTTTTAATAAGTCACCACTCAATTTCAATTCATGTTCTCAAACTTTTGGTTGTATTTCCCTCTGGAGTGTTTTTCTAAACTGTGTAGAGGAATACTCCAAAGCAGAACCTAAACAGAAAACAGTAAACCCTTAACATATCCAATTCTAAACATAATGCTTATTCACCTTTTACTTCTTGTTTCCTTGCTCTTTTTCATTTATTGGACCTCTATCTGAAGTTGCCACCTGCATATCAGTCAGTAGAGCTAAAAGAACTGCCCATCAAAGAGTTTGACCATACCTACAGATGAGACAGGAACATTGTGTTCTTGCAGTACTAAACTATGAGCAAAATTATTTTCCTATTCTTAGCCTGGAAGATTTATTTGCAAAGGGAACTTTTTGAGTCAGCTTCATCTCATCTTACTGATGATGGTCATGCCATCTCTCCTTGATCCCAGCAGAGTACTCTGTTCCACGACATCAAGTCCCAGGCACACAGAAGGATAAAGCTGAATATCTGTTTTCCTACCATAGTCCTCATTCTTTCTAAACAACTGCTTATAGTCATAGCTCAGGTTTCCTAATATCCTGCTGTCCCCTGAACACAACTTCCCAATCTCAAGGTGATATTGCTGCATTAACTATACCGCAACTGTTTTCCTGTGATGTTGATATCATGACTTGATATCGTCACTGTCTTCAGCTCTTTTTTGTGGAAATACTTTCTCTGAAATACTTCCTCTTATTTAAACAAGCTTCAAATGAAAATGAAAAATACTCTAGTTACAGAGAAAAAAATAATTTCAAAGCATATTCTTTCTGATAAACCCTTTTCAGTGCAGAAAACCTAAATACTGTTAGTAGATGTAGCATTTAAATCAAGTCTCCACTTCAATACATAGTGTCATTTGAATGGACTTTGAATGGACTTTCTACATGTAGAAACATGTAGAAATTATCCTTTTCAAATCAATAAACATAGGAATTATTAACACTGACATAACTCCAAATCAGGATACAGGTTACAGAGAACAAAATTAAATTATGGAATATTAATAACTCTCCCCCTCACATATACAGATATTCAATTCTGTCTCCATTCCTTTACACCTTGGAAAGGGAGGCACTGCAGTTACTACTTTATCCAAGTAACTTATTTTGTGGATTAAAAGTGCAGCTGAATTTCTTGACATAAAACTGTATTTGTTAGAGAAAGATTTTTCCGACAGCTCTTCTTCTAAAGGGAATTCCTTGTGAAGCATCTTTTGAATACTGAGATTGAGCTTGAACTCGACAAGTTTGTTTTATTTTTGCTTCCAATTATACGTCCTGATGCATAATTATATCCCTAAAATTGCACTAGGCCTACAGCCCTTTAATTTCAATGCATCTCATATTGGAAGGAGTACAGTTATCGTTAGTATATATAATTTGTATATACAATTTGGCTCTAGTTACGTGATTTTCAGATCAAGATTTGGATAGAAATATATATGCAAATTCATGTATAGGCTTACAGTTCTTTTTTCATTCCACAAAGCTGCAGTGTTGTAGCAGATAGTGAGTAAATTCATTTCTTACACTATTCAAAACTGAAAGATCTGCAAAAGGATCAAAAATTAAGCTAAAATTTATTCAATTTTTGCCTTTTTTTGGTCCCTAAAGTAACAAGTATCTCTCTAGAATATAGTCACAGGTATCTTCTTCAACGCAAAGTCACAGTAAAATGTCATTTAAAGAGACTAAAAAGCCAGCTGCTGACAGTTCCAGAGATTTTGCATCAAGTGCCTTCTAACAGGCAGTCAAGCAACTTTGTACCAAACTTCTGAGTCATGCTACCACAACATAATCAGTGGTCCTTCTTGTATATATAATTAAACTTCAGAGACAAGGACAGTGGGATTTATTTTCTCCAACTGTATATCTCTTTACATTGTAGGTGTCTACATTTTGGCTAGCTACACCTAAGCTACAGTACTTTGAAAGTCAGAGAACATAAAAAGTGACATTGGTGGGGGACTCATCCAACATAGAGAAGTCTACACCTGGTAAAATTAGTATGGTCATGCCATTATCGAAAGAAATGTTTCCAGTCTTCCAAGTCACACGTGATTGCCCATCTGATTTCTTTTCTACCACATGTACGTGTATGTGCATTCACTACTGTCATTTCTCTGTAGTTAATGAAGATAATTTTACTGCCTTCTAGAAATTCTTGGGTGTCTCTCCTACCTACAAATACATCCTAGATGACAACTTAGACAAAATCACTAAATAGGTGGCTTAGAAATTAGATAAAGTGAATTTTAGTGCTCACTTCTAGCTGAGCTGAGAAAAAAATGTGTTTTGAACATACACTAGTGTGTGTTTGAATCATTCTTAGCAGCTCCCGGCACAAATTCAATACTGCAACAAATAGTAAAGACCTCTGCCAATCATGGATTTTTACTGTGGAAAATGAAATAATAATTTTAGATTCAATCACTGTGTGGAAGTTGTTCCCATGTTTATCACAGCTTCAGCATTACTCTGAATTTTCACCAGTCTTTCCTGTGATTTAGACTGGGAAAGATCTGGTATGAGGAATGCAAAAGCCTATTTTTAAGAACAAGATAGCAAGATCAAGGTCTTAAATGGTTGTTTCCATTAAAGTTCCTAATGCTGACTCAATTAGTTCAGAATATAAAATTCAAACATTAATGCACTTGTGGATTAAGTTTGGCTTCAACAGTATAATGTAAAAAGAGACCATTACTCTCCATGATGTCACTATAGATGGGCAATCATTTTTAATGAATAATTTATCTGATTAATTTTGTCCTTTTCTCTGGTCATGAAGATTTCATACTCTTCTCAAAGGTAACAGTCAAGACTAAGCAACAGAAAATTCATAATACATTTTTCTTTGCGCTCTGAAAAAAATGTGACATTCGATATTTTAGTATTTATGGTTTGAACAAATTTTAACTGGAATTTTACATTATATTTTATGAGTGAAGGGAATGGTTTGTGAAAAAAATTGAAATTGCATTTTTTCATTTTCTGAAAATACCATATAACTTATGTATAAAATTCACAATTTACTTTAAGATTCTGTCCAGTTCAGTTGTTGCAATAGTGCAATATGAGAAATATCCAGTTTGAGAAAATGTTTTTGTTTTTTTTATAAAAAAAACCTGAATAAATATTATAAATACTATTTTAATATATTCCCAGTTATTAACAATATGAAATAAAACTGATAATGGCAAGCAATCATCCCATTCCTATGTTATAACATAAAATGAGCTGTTTCCTTCCATTCCTTCCAAAGAATACAGAGAGTTTTGTTTGCAAATCTAATCAGAAAAAGTAGTACAAAGTCACATAAATTCAGAGTCAGGCATCTGAAATCAAGGAAGTGAAGCAATAAACCATACTTAACAATGAATAGTACTCAACGGCAATTTTTGTAACAACGCCTACTTTACTCGATGCCATTGTCTACAGAGATCTGCACAGAGGAATAAAGTTCATGTAGAATATTCACAGGATTCCCCCAAGTTATTTTCTAAACTTTCACAATCATTGAGAACTACATTGCATACAAAAATTCCAAAGTAATCAGTATTAATATTCAGCAAGTGCTGATTCTCAGGAGGAACTTACTGACACAATTAAATAAAATCACAGTGTTAATAAAAATAGGAGGGACGATCACAAAATGCCATGACCACAACACTTTCTAGCATCTAAATAGATCTACAGAAAAAATAAAGAAAAACAAATGTGAATGACTGCTAACATAAAGCTTTATGCGACATCATAAAATGGTAAATATTTTGACAACGTTTTATTAGCGTGCTTTATATTGTGAATGAACATATTCAGAATTTCCCACTTTGCACAAAACAAAAAATATCAGAAGCTGAAAATATTTAACATATGTGTCTGAATTGCAACAGAAAAAATATTCTCTAATTTCTTTGCCTTCAATTATAGCTATTGAAAAAATATTCCTCTCATTTCTTTGTAAATTGCTATTTACTGGTGCTATTAGATTGTAATCAATGGGATTGATACTGCCAACACTCTAATACACATCACTCCAGAGTGCAAACTCATATTTTCTATATGGTGTGTTTCATGAGTATAGTACGTAATGTTGTATAAGGTGTTGACAAATCAGTTGTTAAGTTGCTGTTTTCACATACCAAATTGAATTACACCTATTTAAATGTAAAATTAGTTCCATGAGTAACTCCCTCCATGACACCTATTTTTCAAGAGCAGGGAGGTCACATTTCAAGGACAAGAAGTGGATACTTCTTGCTACACCAGGAATCTGGCAGGCAGTCAAATGCTCAGTTGCGCTATCTGCACTGGTTTTTAGGGTTTCTTTTCCTTCAGGCTCCTGAAACCCATTACGTATATGGAACAGGATCACATTTCTTTTCAGTCTGTTTGAATGGGCAATAAAATTTACCAACATAAATATATAGAGGCACATATGTGTATACACACTAATACACAAATGCACACCCACACGTACACTAACTTATTTTGCATATATTCTTTCCCCTAAAAAATTTGGCTGGTCTAAAATTAAGGCATGTTTGAATTGGAAAGCCAAAGCCCACCTGAAGCTGAATCTGGCAACAGGCAGGAAAGGCAGTAAGAAAGACTTCTACAGGTATATCAACAGCAAATAGAAAACTAGGCAAAATGTGGGTCTGCTGCTGAATGGGAATGGGGACCTGATGACACAGGGCATGGAAAAGGCTGAGGTGCTAAACACCTTCTTCATTTTGATCTTTACTGTCAAGACCAGGCTTCACTAATCACTACCCTGATACCTGTGAGAGAGCCTGGAACAAGGAAGACTTAACCCTGGCAGAGGAGGATCAGTTTAGCGAATATTTAAACTAAATGGACATACACAACCTGGATCTTCATGAGATGCACCCATGGGTACTGAGGGAGCTGCAATCATTACAACACCACTCTCAAATATCTTTGGAAGGTCTTGGCAAGCCAGGGAGGTTTCTGAGGCCTGGAAGAAAGCAAATGTCACTTCTGTTTTCAAGAAGTGCAACAAGGAAGACCCAGTGAACTACGGGCCTATCAGGTTCACCTCAGTCACTGTGAAAGTGATAAAGCAAATAATCATGAAAGTAGTTTCTAAACATATGAAGGATAAGAAGGTAATTTGGTGTAGTCAGCATGGATTTATGGGGGAGGGAAGTATGGTTGACCAAAGCAATAGCTTTTTACTGTGAATGACTAGCTTGGTAGATGAGGGAAGAACAGTGGGTGTATTTTATCTGAACTTCAATAAAGGCATGACCTGGATGATGGGAAAGAATCCAAATTTGCAAATTATACAAAGCAGAAAGGAGTGGCTGATACACCAGAGTGTTGTTCTTCCGTCCTGAGTTACCTCAACAGGATGGAGAAATGGACTAACAGCAACTTCATGAACTTCAGCAAAGGGAAACGGGAAGGAATTCCTCCTGCATCTGGGGAGGAATAAAACCCCATGCGCTAGTCCAGGCTGGGGGCTGAGTGGACAAAAAGCAGCTTTGCAGACAAGGACCTAGTTGACAAGAAGTTGAATGCGAATCAGCAATGTGCCATTGCAGCACGAAAATGCCACGGATTCCTTGGCTACTTTGGGAATGTTGCCAGCAGGCTGAGGGAGGTGATCCTTTCTCTCTGCTCAGCACTGGTGAGGCCACACCTAGAGTGCTGTGTCCAATTCTGGGCTACCCAGTAAAAGAGACACAGGCAAATATCAGAGAGAGTCCAGCAAATGGACACAAAGATGATTAAGGCACTGGAGCATCTCTTATATGAGGAGAGGCTGAGAGAGCCAGGACTGTTCAAGAGAAAAGAAGGGTCAGGGTCATCTTCTCAGTGTGTACTTGATGGGATTAAAGAAGTCTGACCAGACATTTTCAGTGTTGTACAATGGCAGGACAAGAGGAAATGGGCACAAACTGATACACAGGAAATTCTATTTAAACACAAGAAAAATATTTTTACTGCAAGGGTGATTGGACACTGGCAGAGGTTGCCCAAAGAGGTTGCGGCGACTCCAACCTTGGAGTTATTCAAAACCCAGCTGGATCTTACATCTCACTCTCGTTGACTCTGCTTGGGCCATTCTTCAATTGTGTAATACATTGAAGTAATCAGTAATTTAATTCAGGGAATTGCTGCTGCCACCAGCAGCATAGTTTCCGTGCCTTAACTTCTTTGCTTAACTTCAAGTGCATCAGCAAGAAAAGAATCTTATATCCTGAAAAATAGAGCCCCTAGCACAAGCATACATGCACACATATGAATATGTATTTTTTTCCTGTATGTTAAGAAAACAGCTGAATTAAACCTAACAACATTCCTTGTACAAAAGTTTTTAAAAGAGTGTTTTCCAGACTTAGAGCTATCAGGACTTTAAGACATGGTTAAACAAATCAAGGTAATTCACAACAGAAATCATTCACAACTATATT
>JAOXJM010000001.1:156948662-156963992 GCA_026413425.1 Tringa solitaria
GTCTGTTGGGGTTCGTCGAAGTCCGTTGAGGTTCGACAGAGTCTGTCGGGGTTCCCGGATTAATGGTTTGGTGTTATACAAATCTCTGATGCTTTCTTAATTAAAACCTTTTCAGGTAATATTTTTAAAGTAGTAATATGGAGCATTACCAAGGAGGTTACCAAAGAATGTTCAAAAATACAATATGCAGTAATCTAATGGGAACAATATGAGCTGAAACAATTTTTGGGCTTACTCCTATAGTTGTTTTGATGAAAAAAGATTGTTTGCAGCTGGGCAGTTGATGTACAGTAATCACTGAAAAAAGCACGCCAGCTGAGCCGGCTGAACAGGCAACAAACAGGTTTATTTTAAGCACAGCTACTACTAATTCTCTTTTTCAGAGAAAGGAGTAGTATTGCTGCTGGTAAAACATGGCAGTACTTTCCAGTTATTTATGTTAATGGTCCAAGTTTTCCTATTTGAGTAGCGTGCAGCCTAGGGAGACAGAAAAGAGCCGAGCGGCTACCTGGCCCCAGGGAGCTCAAAGCCTTTCTAATCCGTGCGACCACCATCCTTCAGGGAAAACTTTTTTTTTTCTGGGAATTACTGGAGAACCAGATAGTTGCCCACATATTGCATCCTGCTGCAGTTAGTAACGGGAATCAGCAAGTGAAAGAAAGGAGGTTTGGGGTCTGGTTTCATGCCTTGGAGACTCCTTCATAACATCCAACTCCCTCTGACCTCCCTGTGGGACTACAGGCATTGCCACGGCTCTGGTGGTTCTGCCAGGATAGCACAGGCGTCAGTATGAGAAGACAGTCTGGTATGCTGGCTGCTGCAGCTTGTGTTTATAAACTTACCCAGCAAATGCAACTTAAAGACACACATTTCAGAGAAACGGTCTATAACTTTTCTTCTGAGGCAGAGAAAAAGCTGGAAACCAAATGACGAAAAGCTCTTCGCCGAGTGAAGCTTATGAGGCAAGCAGCACCGAATGCAAGCTAAAAGCACATCATCCAGCACTTCACATATTCAGCAATGTGATTTTTAATGTATCTCTGACTTTTTCTTTTAAAATTTATCTAACATTTACCAATATTTAAAAATTTGTGGATTAATTTAATGCCATTAATACTTTCATCTTGAGAGGCAATTTATGTTTTCTTGTCACTGGTAATTTGCTTTGGCTATTACTGACCACTCTGCTGGTACCAACTGGTACAGTGTACCACAGAAACACATCACATAATCTAACAACTGCTCAGAATAAGCAGGGATGTCCACAGAACAGTTGCAACCTCATTTATTCCAGAAAAGAAAGAAAGGAGCACAATATGGAAGCAGCAGGCTATTTTTTCCTCCCATTAAAAGATATATTGCTCTCAGAGTCTGAATAATAATTTATCATTTTCTTTGTATTTTGGATTTGTTAATAACAAGTTTAAAAGAGAATAATGGAGATAAATATCTTTAATTTTCTACTTCATTTTGCCTTCAGAATACTCAGGCAACCTGCACCTTTCTTCTATTTACTACTTATTCCAGCCACGTGGTAAATTGAATACAAAACTTGAGCAAGGGAACTGTTTAAACAATTAGAAAGACCACAGGAACTTAGAAAGCAGAAATTTTAAAACAGCACATATGGACAATCTTTGAACAGTAAAATTGCATTCAGATTCACTGGCCTAATGTTCAGACTCACCAAACCCCAATCAACTGCACTTCCAGATTAGAAAGAAACTTTCATCTGAATTAACTGTCTAATTCAAGAGTGCACTGAGACCACTGCCAGCAATATGTACTTGCATCGGCTCATTCATTCCTTGTATTCCTCAACTGAAATTTGTCCATCTGGTAGTTCTTATCTTCTGCATATTTTGGGGACCTTCTTTCTCCATCTGTGTTTTTACAGCACCAATTAAAATTGGATCATGATGTTCAGTTCATGCTATTAAACACTATGAAAATTAAGATAAGCAATTTACGATATTAAACAGTCTTAGAGAACAAGGTGAAGTTTCCCCATAGGTTATAAGGAAGAAAAAAAAGGTTTCTTGGGCTTCTGTGAATAACAATTTCCAGAAAACAACAATGTTGAACAAACACTTGCTGAATGAGCAAAGAAACATCACTAACTAACTTAAAACATTAAATGAGTAGGAATTTCACCCAAAATATTCAAACTGCCAGGATTTAAGAAAAGAGATGACTGCTCCAAAGCAAAGGTGGAAGGGAAAAGGTGAAGCTTACACCTTAATGTATTGGCACCATGAGATCTTTTGTATCCCAACAGACCTTCTGCCTTTGGAGACTTCACAAGGCAGGGTGGGAACATCCTGCTTTGAGGAGGGTGTGTAACATGATGTGAGAACAAGTGGACGTTTCATACACACTAACTTCTATGTCTTTTTCAGACAGGCATGTTCCAAATTCATCTGCATTGCAGTGCTGGAAGGAAGATGCAAAACCTGAGTCTAAATACGATAGGCTTTATTTGACCTTACTAAAGCTGGTAATTTATGATATCAGCCTCTGGTATGAAATGAATACCTAGCTTTTCCTCTTCTGATGTCAGAGAAAAACTATTTGGATGGAGTTTAAATTATATTACTCAAAGTAAAATGGAAACATGAAAACAACCTTATATAAATTGCTTCAATGCCCAGCTGAACTTGACAGCATAGGAAATAATGTACAGTCAGTTTTTGTTCTCTGTCCCACTACCTCAGAGCATCTTTCTTGCACACTCCATCTTCTAATTTTCAAATGCACATTTTCAATATTTACAGAAAAACAAGATTAAAAATATAAAAATACAGCTTCTGCTAGAAAAGACTTGAGGATTGGAACTGGATTAAAAACATTGCAGAGTTGCTTGCAAAGAGCTTTCCCGACCTATACTTACAACTGTATTGCCAGAAGCCAATTTTTCTTTTTTTTTTTTTTTTTTTAAATTTTCCTAAATAAATATGTGCTATTATATTTAAATTACCCAATAATCTGTTGCCCTCTATACATGTATGTTTTGCTTTTAAATACACAAATAAATGACTACTTCAAAAGCAATACAGTTTATCATTTTGGTAAGGCTTCAATAAAATTATATTAACTTATCTGAACATCTACATTACCTAATGTGAGCTATAACTATATCCTCTTAATATTAAAGGCAACGCAGTAGCCCATTTTGTGAGGCAGTAAATTAAAGTTAGTTCCAGGCCTTCTCAGTTCACGTTTTTCAGAGCACGAACTCCCACAAGTAGACTGTTCCCCTGACAGTCTACTTGGTGTTTACTGTTATGCTCCAGAAACTGCACATATACCTTCGCTTTACTGTCTCCCAGGTCTGTGGCTAATTGTATCTATTCATCTTGTTGTCTGTCGCCATCATATTCTACCTTCTTGTTTTTTAGTGAAGCAACTTTCTCAGAAATCTTCATTGCATGAAACACGTTTTTAGAATTATAATCTGAAATCTTTTTCTTTTTCCTCCTTTTTTTTTTTAACAGCTCCCATGACTACCATGTTTGAATAAGCCTTCCAAAAGCAAGACCATACATTTTTTGTTGTGGACACATGAAATGTCAGCTGTTATCACAATTTGTTGAAAATGTTTGTACTGTGACCATCTGGATTACTTTACACTTATGTTGTGATTTCTTTAACTCTCAAGAGTACTTGAAAGAGCTTTACGTAGAAAGACTGTTATGATTATTTTATTGGTGCTGTAGTGGCCATTTGCAGCTATAAAAACATGTATAGATACCTAACCAGTACAAAAAACTTTTAATAAAATTATTTCACCAATCTTGCTGGTGAGCTCTGTCACATTAAAAAAAAATACAATTGAAATTTAGCTGTACATGTTCCCATCTGAAAAACTTCAAAATAATTATGTCTTCAATTGATTTTCAGGTGTGCTGTGCACTCATAATATTCCCACAGTGTTATGGAAAATATTAATTACTCCGGATATTTGAGAATTCATGGGTATAAGGTACTTTGCCTTTTTTTTTAATCTTAACTTTCTTTTTGAATGACTTCAAAATCCTTCCAAAATTCCTTCCAAATGTCTATTGTTACAAATATGCCTTTTTTGTAAACTTATTTCATTTTTACATTTTAATCAATATTGATCATTTTGTAAAACTACAAGTACTATTTAAATCTACAACTACTGCCACAATGAATGCATATAACATATCAGTTTGTTAGCAAATGCTTTGAGTTACAGGATGTCCTGCACTTTTCACCTGGTAATTAAACACTAAATTTAAAACAAAAGACATAGAGAGAACTTTAATTGAAATTCAATAGCAAGAATAAGATTGCTACTTGTTCCATGTTCTGTGCAATTCCTGTCCCTTTAACTCCCTTCTCCTCAGCACTTGCTTTCTATCTTATGTGAAAACAGATTCTCACTGATGTTGCCCCAAAGGCTTTTGAGAGTTGGTACTGACCAATTGCTGCTTTCACAGCTTCTGCTCCTCACTTAAGTCCCCGCAGAGACATGTTTTGACTTAACACCCCTCCCTTCCCAGTGAAAACTGAACAATACAGTTTCAGGATTCTGCAGCCTTTTTAGTACAGCCATCAGGCTTGACTTTGTTCCTAGATAATAATTGTGGTATCATTCTCTTGATGATGTAGATAAGTAACTTCCTCTTACAGTCGGAAAATAATGAACACAGGTAACACAAGGCAATTCTGGCTAGAGAACAAAAAGACAAAGGGGAGAAACCTTGGGTTTGCTGAGCACAACAACATAAACCACACTATTTAGTCCTATAACTCATTTCCAGTAACAGCCCAAATCAAAGTATATGAATAAGGTAAGTATATAGGGACACATTTGTAACATGTAGTTGATCCTTACATTTCTGCAGCATACAGATTTAGGGATGACACCTCTGCATTTAGGAACTCAATGGCATTTATTTTATTAACTTTTGGGATTGCCCCTTGTAATCCTGTACGGTTTTGGTATCCACAACAGCCTATGGCAAACAGTTTTACAAAGAACAACCTCTTTCTTTTTTTTATGTTGGGGTTTTATTTGAATTTTCTTATATTGCTCTTTTTTTTTCTTTTTTTTTTTTTTAAAATCTTTGAGTTACACTGAGGCTCCTATTGCCAGTCAAGTCAGTGGGATCTCCCTTCCCCCAGTCCTGGAGAAAGGATGATTAAGATCCTCCCAAGAACTAGACGTAAGCTCCATAGCTGCCAAGGGACAGTAATGTTTCAAGAAGAGTATGTTCAGCTCTGCCAGAAATTTCTGATATGGGAAAGGAGCAACAGAAACCAACAGCTTAACTACATTAACCAGCTGACAGAAAAATTCCAGGCCTGTTTTGTCTTCACGAAGAATTTACATCAGATGAAGGTGGTTGAGTACCCTGTCTGCAAGTGGACAGGCTGGCAGGTGCACGCTGCCCTGTGCCATAAACCCCTGCACTTCATGCTCACCAGCTCACTGTGTGCTACAAAGAACACAGACACTCTGATAGACTCACATCTCCACTTACTGGGCCACATCGCACTGCCTCCCTCATTGCCCACACCCCACAAACCTCTGAAGAGCCAAAAGTTTGCCCAGGTGGCCAAAAACGGCCAACAGTATCCTGGCCTGTATCAGAAATAGTGTGGCCAACAGGACTAGGGAAGTGATTGTCCCCCTGTACTTGGCACTGGTGAGGCCGCACCTCAAATACTGTGTTCAGTTTTGGGCCCCTCACTACAAGAAAGACATTGAGGTGCTGGAGCGTGTCCAGAGAAGGGCAACAAAGCTGGTGAGGGGTCTAGAGCACAAGTCTTATGAGGAGAGGCTGAGGGAACTGGGGTTGTTTAGCCTGGAGAAAAAGAGGCTGAGGAGAGACTTTACTGCTCTCTACAACTACCTGAAAGGAGGCTGTAGCAAGGTGGGTGTCGATCTATTCTTCCAAGTAACAAGCAATAAGAGAGGTGGAAATGACCTCAAGCTGCTCCATGGGAGATTTAGATTGGATATCAGGAAAAATTTCTTCATCAGAAGGGTTGTCCAGCATTGGAACAGGCTGCCCAGGGAAGTGGTTGAGTCACCATCCCTGGAGTTTCTTAAACGGCATGTAGATGTGGTACTTAGGGACATGATTTAGTGGTAGACTTGACAGTGTTAGGTTAACTGTTGGACTCAATGATCTTAAAAGTCCCTTCCAACCTAGACAATTCTATGATTCTAAGAAAAACAGAGTACATTCAGAGACAGTAAATACTTAGCTCTTACACAGCCAGGGTGCAAGGATGTTGCATAATAAGGAACGAAGACTTTGGGCTCACTGATGAAGCACATTTCTTTCTTCTTATTTTTTAAAGGTATATCCATTGAAGACCACATACTCAGAGGTACCCAACTTGCAGGCATTTACTGATGCAAAAACATTTATATTAGTTTAGTTGTAATCAGTTTTTGAAGGTCCCAGAATGCTCAAAAGTACCGATAGGACATTCAAATTATATTGAAGAAGATTCTCAGAGAAACCGTGCATACTACTGCAATGTAAGAAACTGTTCAAAACACTGATTACATATTCCAATGCATTTTATTTTTACTGGGCTTAAAAAGGTAATTTTATTTCTACTATCCTTGTTTAGTAAATCCCAATTCCATCTTACAGACAAAAAGATTGGTCATGGAAATGTTCAGTGTTGGAAATAAAATTCGATCTCAAAAGTTCTCATGTTAATTCTCGTAGTTATGAAACTGCTAAAAACTTAAAAGAGAAAAACTACTGACAAGTGAAAAATGACAAATAGTTCTTCATTCTAGTTAAGGGGAGATAACTTGCATGTCAGGGTCTTCAACTCCCACTGAGCTCCCTTTAAGAAAAGCTCTTAACAGTGGGTGTTTTGGATCATTTTTAATTAAAATGTGAATTTTCTTTGTAGTCCTGGTCTGACTTCGTGATTGGTTTTGCTTCTTACAATCACTTCCATTCAGCACACAGGCAAAGTCCTTCTACAGAATGTGATGTGTGCCCATTTATTTTAAAACGGCTTCTTAAAGAATAGACTAGAATCTCACACTGAGTTGTTTATGATGTCAATTCTTCATCAGGAAGTCGGGCAGATGTTATTTCATGTAGTTGAAAGACTCTACACACAATGTCTGATTAGTTTACTAACTGAATTTTCAAAAATCCTCTTGGTTGTTTAAATGTTGGGTTACTGTTTTACTGAATATTTATCCTAAAAGGGAGAGAATGATATTCTAGCAATGCATAGGAATAAGAATAATGAAGTGTCTGACAGCAAATCAATGATTTATCTGTCTTATGCTACAATAAACAACACCCAATTGCTTGAAAACTCTTACAACTCCTGCAGTGCTATTTTTTCCTTGCATACAAAAATACTCTCTCATTTTAGAATATTTAGATGTTGCAAGCACAAATGTCCATACTCAACACATCAAGAAGACTGTTAAGAAAAACATAAGAGAAAACTCAGAAGACTGCCTATGATGTACTTGCCCAAATTTAAAATTAATGCAATTGCATAAACTGGTGAAGTTACTCTTGTCTTTCATCAGCATCACAGCAGAACTGGACCCCACGACTGGTCTGGTGTGCTCAGAAATACCAACAGCGCCACAGGACAGCAACATTTCTCATCAGTGCAAAGCAGCTCATCACCCATCACCTATCAACTGTTCTCAGAGGTAACAGTGACATTGAGCCTCATGAAAAATATCTTAACAGGCATAATGCCTGAAGAGACATAGAGCTGAGAAGAGGGCGAAGCAGGCGGGTCCTCTTTATTCCACAGGCTATTGACTGGGATCAGCGTGTCAAGCTCATGTCTTCTGTTTCTGCTGCAAACCAGGAGACACTCATGATAACAGTATTTTCCTCAAGTGAATCTTTGTCAACTGACATTGTCAACTGACAGCATCCTACCATCACTGGGTCTAACAATTCAATACAATTACAAAACCAGGGATGCATACAGGCTATGTTCTATAATACAGGTATGTGGAGCTTTCCTCCTAGGCATCAAATTAAACTTTTATTAATCTTTCAGGAACTGGAATAATTTCAGTTGTCATTGCTGACTATAAATTTATCAAAGCCCTTAAAAACAATTCAGACTAGCTTCTGATTTTGCATGGTCCTGAAATATAAAAACCTGAGTTTACACTACAAAACACATTTCCATTTTTTTGTTTCAAGTTTATTGGTCATAAATATCAGATACACACACTCCATCTCAATCAGATGCCTGAAATTTATTTTTATATAATTGGTTTATAATAATCACTGAATCTGACAATAATATCTTGCACTAGTGGTCTGTAGTTGAATCTGAATATATTTTAGGGATTAGCATAATCTGTAGTGACATGTCATGCATTTAATGTTAAAAATGCTCTTTGAACTTTTGCTGAATCTCCTAAAGTACTTATCAGTTTGCAAAACCAAGCCCTCATAATGAAAAATCTTCTTAGATTTACCTCTTCTGTGGTGCAGGGAAATTTTCCAGATCAGATAAGAGAGACAGAAAGAGAGATAGAGATTGAGGTGCTAGTGCCCTTCATAGAACATCACCCGTGGAATTATGACTCAGAATTAATGGTGATCTCACTGTCATAAAAACTGAGGATCCACTGCGTCAAATAACTTCACACTTCAATTCACTTTTGTATTCTTCTCATCTGATAATTAGCAGTCTAAATGTATGATCTATCTTTTATAGTGATATAGTGAACCAACTAGCTCTCTCCAAGATCAAAGCTCCGACACCATCCCTGGTATTCTTCAGGTAGGCGGAGAGCTTCCTATTGGAAGTAGAGATAGGGCTCCCTTGCTCTGTACGTTGCACTTTGACATTATTTCATCAGATATAGAACCACTGCCCTTCTCAGGCCACATCCCAAGACAGGAAACCATCCTGCTAAGAAAATATCACTCTGCTGGGTTGCAATTTGGCCCTTGCTTTACTTCAGGGACTTTGTGAAATACCCATATGACAATCATCGCATCTAAGGACACAGGTCCCAGCGCACAGTTCCTCCTTCTGCAGCAGTAACACAATCCTCCTGGTCATGCTCAATCCACACACAAAGGCTCTCTGCATCTTTTGTCTAGAGTACAGAGCTCTTCCTGGGGCAGATGACTATAGAAATGGAGAGATGGCTCCAGGGGAACTCAGAGAAAATACAAACAGATTAATAAGGTCTCTCTCTTTCACCTATTACGTTGAACTTTTGTGCCCTCTCTCATACGTTTACAGATGTGTTTGGACAAGGAACCCTAAGCATTTCTAGGTTTGATTGACATGCAATCACTAAAACCACGCATTGACTTTTTTGCTCTTCATACTTTTATTCATATTAAGCCTTCAGAAATTGCATCAAGCAGATGCAACGTTTTGCATTCAAAGATTAAATTCCTTTGCCTTAATTATTTTTCTAACTAATGACCTTCTTGTAATTTTAAACACCTTCAAACACAATGTGTAAACACACACAAAGATGGTCTTGTGAGATTTAGCAGCTGGGGAGCAGACCCAAATACTTTTTGAAAAGGTCATGATGAATCTTTTGGCAAATGTACAGCTGGTTATTAGTCTTTTGCACCAGGCAGATGATAACTTACATGATACCAACTGTCCCCTAGTGTATTTACATGGCTGCTTCTTACAATCATCCTGGGATCCATTTCTGTCCACCCACCTGAAAAGAAAATAGGAGCTATATCCAGCTATTGTAAAAATTACCATGTAAAACATGTTCTTCTTGTTTTGTTTTTATCTTCTTATTTGTGTCAGGGTCAAAATAATGTGAAGTACAAAAGACTTTTGGTTTAGTATATGAAAATCTTTTCTTTGGTGATCATTTGTACTTCTTGCACAAATGAGTCCATAATCTGTATTCCCTGTGAAGAGTTTATCTTCAATGCATACTGATATTCCCCTCTCATTCAGCATTTTCTTGGCTTTCACGGATTATAAACCACAGAGATCAAGAGACTCCAAAGGAGACACTCTGTTCTTTCAGCATGCAGGGTGTACCAATTGTGCTTTGGATCGTGATGACATTTCAGCTACTGCCTCTAGATGTGGCTTTGCTTTGTAATTCCTATGCATTGACCCACATGCCTTCAACCTCATTTAGAAGTGGTCTTCAAGTAGAAGTAGAAAAAGAAAATCAAAATGCTGTTTCAACATTATTTTAGTGAATTAATTACTACACATCACTTTGAGAACTCTTTTAATATAAAGTATTAAAAGCTGTCAGTATTGACTG
Source organism: Tringa solitaria (assembly GCA_026413425.1). Lineage (NCBI taxonomy): Eukaryota > Metazoa > Chordata > Aves > Charadriiformes > Scolopacidae > Tringa > Tringa solitaria. The sequence goes on from JAOXJM010000001.1 coordinate 156,958,930, forward strand.
ATTCCTAATAAGAATGCAATATATGAAATAGCGATGTAATATCAGAATGTTTTCTGACACTTTTTCAGTATACAAATATGCAAGCACTTGTCCAATTTATGTACCTGATAATACAACATGATTGACTAGTCGGCTTACTCTCTTTTCCTCCCATTCATCTATGTCTGATTTTTCAGAGCTAAAAACATCACATGCAGCATTGCTAATTTTTTAGTCAGTCTGAAATGATTTTTTTTTGTTCAGACTCTTGTATCTTTCTGTTAGGGGCAGTGCTATTTAAAATAAAAGCTTTTTCAGGAAAACTGTTAAAAAAAAACCCTACTTGTTCATTGTCTGTGGTTTACTTTAATAATATGACAACATATGTTCTCATTATAATTTGTGATATAAACATACAGACTTCTCACTTTAAATAAGAGAGATATTATCTTAATTTTTTCTTCACAAAAAAAAAAACATTGATAAATTATATTAATGAATTTAAGCCACATATGCATTTTCTTTATTGAAATATCTGCCACTGTGAAAGCATTGATTGTCCTTTTGAGGTCAGTTAGTTGAGGGGGTGGGAATACAAAAAAGCAGTTTTTCTTCCAAAGAATAAAGGCTGAAATTTTCAATATTGAGATTTCAAGATCCAATCAAATCTAAGTTTATGAGCAACAAAAGAGACTCAAAAAATTCTATTAAAATCATAATACCAGAGGAAAAGAAACCTAAGAACGCTCAAACAGTAATGTAATTGCAGGACTGAAGAAAACTGTTCTATTAGCCTGACTGTGAAAATCAATCATCGACATCATGTACAAACTAAGCTGCATGAGATTCATTTAGTATTTGCTTTAATGACAGTTCTACACCAGCTTTTCAGGCTATGAGCTCCATAATACATAACTACCTCTTTCACCAATAATGCTTGCTTTATGAATAGCACAATAGGTATATCGCCACTAACTGACAGACGCACAGGCACTTTTTCATTATTTTCTTACCTCTCCAGCACATTAAATAACATGAACTAGCTATTATAACAATTGCAGATATATTGGTGTGTGAAGGTTGTTTCATCTCCAACCATGCCACAGTTTTTATTACATATAAAACATCATCGTGAAGCAAAGACATTTGTTTTCTTGCTCTTTTCTTCATTAGCCTTTTTGCCTTGGAGGAAATGTGTTTCTGTCCTTACTATTGATTTCAGCTGATGCTCACCTGTGGAAAATCTGCAGAATGTAACCTCTACATTATATTTAAAGAGGCCTTCAGTCAACTGCCCAAAGAAGCTGTTAAAATTGGCAGATGATAACAAAACCAGTATTTGAACATAGTGTTTTGGTGCTCCCACAATCAATGAGGTGGTCAGGAACATATTGATCTTACAGAATTGCCCAGTCCTGAATTAATAAACTTCTGCCAAGTGCCTTCTTCAATTGGGACTGCTCTATGCCCATCATACAGTTAACATTCCAATGGATATACTGCATATAAATATTAGAGCCATGTGCCAAGTTCACCTTTGTGACACATCTGAAAAAGCAGTAGAAGAGCAACACACTGTCTGAAAGCACTAGGAACTAAATAATATTTGTCCTTTCTTTTCTCCCTCTCCACAGTAAGCTTCACCTCCTTCTCTGTCTCCACTAGCAAGGAAGACTGGTGCTTCAGTGACCAAAAGAGACAAGCCAGACACTGTCAAGCTGAATTCTCTATTGCATCAAGAAAATAAATTTTGCATTCTCTCCTTTTCTTTAACACTGATTTTCCCCCAAGTTTGTGAATTTGTGAGATTTCTACTGTCCTGTAAGCTTGGATGGAAATTAGCTGAGGGGCTCCAAACAGATGTTAAGTGGGAAGACTGTGATTGTATAAACCCCCTTTCAGAGTTCTCTAAAATCAGGTTATCTTAAAACCAAAGCACCATGATTTTACTACAAAGAAGCAACAAACGCATCGCCAAATTAGGCTTTTTGAAGATGGTTATCTGAGGCTTCTAAAAACCACAAAAACACAGTTGGTACTAATATCTCAAGAATATTGTGAAAGAATCTCGCCTAGATATTGATTTGCAATTTTTTGTTATTTGTTATGAAACAAAGGAACAAATTAGCTAACTGATTTGTAATAAGAACATCTGACTGTTATCCTCAATAGCTAAATAGTGCACTGTGCATATTACTCAAAGATATGGGTCAGAAAAAAAAATCAGAGAAAATGTAAGTTAGCCTTTGAGTGGTTAGAGAAATAAAGATTAACCATAAACCGAATGTTTCCCATTATCTTTATTTGCCTTAGTTTTCACACACTAGCAAAGTCGAGAATATGACAGCAGAGAAGATGATTTAATTGTTTTGTCCTTTATATGACAGTTCGATGAAAGATGTCTGGAAACAACATTTACAAGAAGAAATGCATCTTGCTTAACCAAATTATCCTTGTAGTAGAACGCAATTAATAAGTTTCTTTAACCCTGCAGCAATATTTTGTATGTGTTATACTGTTGGAGTCAGTTTGCTCTTTCACCTTTGCCAACATGGTGTGCTGACAGATGACATATCCAAGCAGAGTGCCTCAAGTGATAAAATAAACAATAGTTTTTATTTGCAAGTATCAAGTGTAATTGGAAATAGGATGAATAACAGTTTACACTTAGAAGTATAGAAAGTAAACAGTACAGTATGTCCAGCAGGGGAGAACTGAAAACATTCCGCAGCACAATGTGTGCAGTGGGTTAACTTTAGATATGTAATTTCTGATCAGTGTCTTAAAGACTAAACGTCTGGTCACAGATCTTCTAATGTAAAAGCCTTTGCCTGAAGACACTGATAAAAAAGGTTTTAAAAAAAATACTTTTTTTTTTTTTGTTTCACAGGGTTTTGGAAAAAACTCTGCATGAAAATTGTCATGGGCAGAAATTTGTCAGGTGGTAGGTCTAATGTCTCATTAGACATTTCCTTGATTCCTTGATTTCTTTTGTGTTTTTCAAAGGTCTTGGGTAGCATGAATATAATTGCAATTAAATCCTCTCCAGATGTTTTGAGATCTGCTAACTGAACATTCTGGGTAAGAGCTCAATGTCACTAAGTATTCTGATTCTAAAACTAGGAAAAAAGTAAACGAGCCTTGTTTAATTTTCATTGCAGCATGGGGATAGCTTTTTCTTCAGTTTCACAGCTAAAATTCTTTCCCGCATATTTTATTTCCAATCAACATCTACTGTAACTGATTTCCCTAAAAAGCTTTGTGTAAAGATTATTTACTTAGTGGCTCAAAATATTTTGATATGGAAATTCAAGGTGCCTTTAGAACATGAGAGGGTTTTTTAAATTTTACTCTATGTTTTTAACTTTTTACTAGTTTTGGCCCAAATCCACGAATTCCTTAATTGAGCTTAAAATTGCATATTGCAAAAAAAATACTTAACCACCCAAAAAAGTTTGGCTTCTCCTCAGCTATTATAAATATTTACATAATTTTCTATTTTTCTATTTCAACGTATTTTTGTGGTATAACAAAGCCATGAAACACACAAGAACAGGCTTATATTAAGTATTTCGAATTAAAAACAGACATTTCCTTATCACTAATATAATGAGAAATCTTACTTGAGGGAAAAAGATAAAAAATAATATCAAAATAAGTGCCCAATAAATAATAAGGTATGAATAAATACTGTCAACATTTGCTAGAATGTGTATGTTACTTTATGTATTTTTTTAAGAATGTTCAAATAAGAATGTCTTCTGTAAATATATCTGTCATACAGCATTGCACGAAATTTCCTAGTCACAAATAAAGCAAAATTATACAAGCATCATACCACGCTCTTATCTTAAACTTTTACCATACAGTAGTAAAACTGATTCTGGATGGGCAGTTGTGCCACCACTGTGAAAACACAAATTCTTAATACAATTCCTTTAAAAACTCTTAGTATAATGTAAATATATTCAGCTCTAAATTATTTGAAACCAGAGAATGTAAAGAGTCTATTTAATTAAGTAAATATTTTAATTTTTAATCTCAAGTTATGGGAATGCTTTCATCAAGGTCTATAACCTCAAATATATCAGTGGTTCAGAGATTGCATTTTTCTTGATGATCCCCTATACAATTAGTCAACAACTAATCTCAGACTTCCATAACACCATTTAAAAAATTGTTTTTAATGGTGATGGCAATTATTTATTTCATAATTTGTCATTCTCTAGAATGAGAAGGAATCACTGAACATAGTAGCCATGACATTAAAATGATGCCAGCTCATCTTCTCAGCCTCCTGAGATCTTTGCATGGCAATCCCTGTACCACATTTCCATGCAGGCCTTGGCTGAATCGCTGACATCAGAAATGACCAGGAGTGTGAAATACCTCTACTCTGTAAAGACATAAGTAGGACCTCTTTGTTTCTGCTGACTTTTTACTGTCTTCTTGCACAATGTACTGCTTACTCTGTGTAACAATTTTTACAATTGCAACAATCTTTCTGCTTTTATTAGCTCAATTATTTGCAGGGAAATGAGGTAAACTTTTTTACTGAAATATTATCAGTCTTTTATTGACAAAGTTTTGCTGAGCTAAAAAGAAATTAATAGATGGATGCCATTCATCAAATGATGATTAAATATCCAAGTATATTTGACTCCTCATATTGGCTGATTTTTCACAATAGGAATAGAGTTCATTAATCATCTTGGGAGAGCTCTCACAGCAAGTGCAGGGCAGGCAAGGGATCAGGGCCACCCAGCATGGGTTTATTTAAAGGAGGTCCTGCTTAACCAACTTGCTCTCCTTCTATGACCATGTGACCCTCTTTCTCGATGAGGGGAAGGCTGTGAACGTTGTCTACCTGGCCTTTGGTATGGCCTTTGACATCGTCCCCCAGGGCGTTCTCCTGAAGAAACTGGCGAATCATGGCATGGACAAGTGTACTCTTCACTGGGTAATAAACTGGCTGGATGGCCATGCCCAGACAGTGGTCGTTAATGGGGCGAAATCCAGTTGGCAGCCAGTCACCAGTGGTGTCCCTCAGGGCTCGGTTTTGGGGCCAGTCTTGTTTAATATCT
>JAOXJM010000001.1:156982396-157001156 GCA_026413425.1 Tringa solitaria
ATGGGGCATCCACAACTTCCCTGGGCAACCTCTTCCAGTGTCTCACCACCCTCACTGTAAAGAATTTCTTCTAAATATCTAAGCTAAATCTACCCTCATTCAGTTTAAAACCATTACACCTCGTTCTATTGCCACGCTCCCTGATAGAGTCCCTCCCCATCTCTCCTGTAGGCCCACTTCAGGTCCACTTCACTTTTTTGGAGTTTATCATCCTCCTCTTTGAAAATACCAGTGACTCCTTTTTGCAAAAGAGTAGCAGGACTTGTTTTACCAACATTTTGAGGAAATTCAAACATCACATAAAGTAATTTTTTTTCATTGGTAAATGTTGATCAGCTTCATCATTGGAGTGTGGATATATCTTTTCAAAATGAGTTGTAAAAGAGTCTCTGACACATTTTATAACTGGGATAGTCTGCTGCGACATTGCTTTCTAATTTACAGTTCTTTTCTGCTGAAATTGTAGCTGTTTGTCAAACACAAATGACAAATGTTATTAAAACTCCTTGCAATAAAAATACCAGTTCCATCCTACTTTTTATCACATGAAATCACATGAACAAAGATAAAATTACTGCCCTATATTTTCCACACACTTCTCTTACAAAATGGTGTTAAGGAGTATAGACTGGATTATATGCACTGTCTGATCTTGTTTTGCTGACTGTAGAGCTCAGTGTTGTAAATGTACATATGTCGGCTATTAAAATACTGTGACAAACCCTAGGTACATAACAAAAAAAACCCCAAACCCAACAGAAAGTATGACTATGAGTCATTAGATGGCATTTTTGAGTCAGTATTGAGCAAATGCCCAGATTCATGCTCTACATTGCTGGAGGCAGAGCCTTTCATGTCAGTTATGGAACTGTGGTCCTGATTGCTTATAATTAAGGAGTCCCATGACAATTTTTTTTGAGGAATTCAGGGAAATAAAGTCCAGCATCCTGGCAAAATTCCAGTGCTGGTAATTACATTATAACCCTATTTTTTCCCCTTAAATTGCAGCTGGGTAAAGAGTTTATCTCCTTTTTAACAGCTATAAGGAGAAAACCCCAAAACCCACTGTACCTGTGTTGCTCATGGGAAAGGATGTAGCATTTCTAATCCAAAAAAGACTGTGTGAAGTGCATGCAATTGCACTTTGAGGCAGTGCAGGACAAAAGTGAGGTATTGTTTTTAATCAAAACAGAAAACCTGTTTTTTTCGATAATATAATTTTATCACTAATTTTCTTTCAAAACCAACATGTATTTTTTATAGCAACCCAAAGCAGCAGAAATAAATATGATGTTGCAGATTGTTCACAAAAAAAATTCTAGGCCTAGTGATTCTATTTTATTATATCAGTTATATCAGTTAGAATATTTGTCGGCTCTTAGAAAAACTGTATTACTGGGGTTCAGACTATGCAGTCTTCACTGATCTTAATGTAGTGAAAATGCTGTGGATAGTGACCTTAAGAGAGTTTACAAAACTAAATTTCAGCAGCAGATGGAAATCTTCTGCCATCTTCCTTTGCTCAGCTCCTTTTAGGACTACTGTATCTAGTGGCTATTTTTCTGAATTAGCTGTATCATGTCAACTTCTGCTGAAGCACCTTGTGCTTTCCACCAACCTGGATTTCTGATACAATGCTCCAGAATCTAGGGAGACCAAAGAAGTGAGTGCAATTACAGTGTACCACTTCAAACAGCTGTCCCTCCTTTATATAACTGTTAGTAATGAAATAACTCAAAGTCTTTTTGCATCCTCTGGGGGTGGGAGCCCTACCTTGCTACAAGAGATACTGCTACAAGAATCGGCAAAAAATCACTGCAAAGAACAAATGTCTGCAGACAGAAAGTCTTACTTTGTCACCTCTAGTTAGCTATATCTATCCTAAATTATTTTTAATAGGTACAACTCCCACCTTTTTGCTTTTTGTGTATGCCTCAGTGCTATCTGAGGGCTATAAGGATAGAAAAGTCATCTAGGTAGTTTCCAGCCCTCAAGAAGATAACAAATGCATTTTTAAAGCAGAGCAACCTGAAGCTTATTATTCGACAGGCAAATTGTTAACCTTTTCACTATGTAATGGTCCACGGACCTGAAGAAAATAATAGGACGTGGATCACAGTTCCTTTTATTTTCTCTCTTTATTCTTTAGAGATTCCATTCACCTCAGATTAAATGGCAATTCTTTCTTTGCCATTAAGTTTTCCAAAAATAGAGCCTATGGTTTTAATATCATTTACATCACAGTCAAAAGAATAATCACATAAATAAGAATTTATGAATAATTAATTGCAACTGCTATTACATTAGCACAGTACTATTTTTAATTTATGGGGACCACAATGGCATCTTTACTAACCTGGCAAGGGGCAAGTAGCAATTAAATTAGCACACTGATTAACTGATGAGTCACTGTATAAGCATACAGAGATTGATTGATTGATTGATGAATCTTTTCAATGTGATCATGCCACAGCATACCCGAATAATAAGGAAAATCCTGTGTTACAAACAGTGTCCTCAGCCACAAAAAGATGATAGAAGTCCCACAAATACAGAGAAGTATTGTTAATGCTATTTTCACTGAAAGAGAATTCTTCTGCTCTCAACAAAAGAAGGGATGAAATCTAAGCACCGTTGCAGCTGCCATAATCTGCTGAACGCTTACAATTCAATGGGGAGAAAAGAGCTCTGCTGAAGTGCTCCAGTAATGATACTTCTGCCTGAAGAGTAACTGAAACTTTCAAAACACTCAAAATGTGCCCATTTTTACATTCCTGATAGTAAAAGAAAATGCAGTGTTTTTCTTCTGGAAATGTCAGATAAGATACACACTCTAGTTTTGTGCCTTTTATTCTTGTTTCCCTACCCAGATGTCTACCAATTTGTACAGCTCCATGGAAACAGAATAACTGACTAAAAAACATAGCAAAAGACTGAGGAGCAGTTGCAACAGGGAATTTGAACAAGAAGCTTTTAGTTTTGCATTTCTTTCAGGTAGTAGCATGTGAAACTGATACCTAAAATGTATTTAAAAGCAGCAAAAGATAAAAGCATGGATATCTATGTTTCTACGATAAATTAGGCTGGTTTTTGAAAGGAAAATATTGCAGATGAAAGTGGTTGGAATTTTTGAACAAAAATAATTTCTCATTTGGCTTGTGGAATTGAAGCTTTCCAGAGAAACGCGGTCTTATTTTTCGCAAAAATGGAATTACTGATCACCATCTGTGAAAGGGAGCACATGTACAACTACATTCAGTAGCCAGGAGGTCACAAAACTCACATGTGATGTTTGAGAGTCAGGTTGACACTGCGGTTTTCCCTGATTCAGACATGTAACTTCATCTTTATGCTCTTGTTTTCATTCCAAAAGATACCGTTTTTACTTCAGCACAGTACTGGGAAAGACTTTGAAGTACCAGAGGCGCCTTAAGAGTGAAAACATTGTTTCTTTTCTTGCTTTGTTTTCAAGCCCTAAAAATTGCCAACAGATATAGAAAAAATTTTGTGACTTGCAAACTGCTCTGTATTTCCAAATTATTCAGATAAGGGCATTATGAAAAAGACATTCATGCTACAAATGTTCATCCCAACTCTATATAAATTCATAGTCTAAATTGTCTATTAAAGATAGAACGTATCTTTATTCTACTGTTTAGATTCTAGTAATTTCCTTTTATTTTGTTCCAATACTCAAACTGATTTCTTAATACCAAAAGATGTGTAGAATACCACAAAAAGAAAAAAAATGATCCAGCAGAAAAGACAGAACTTCAGTTATGAAGGAGAGAAAGGAGATAATGGAGAAACAAAAGGAGAGAATCTGATCATCAGATCAAATGAAATGAATTACTACAGACAGTTTCAAGGTTCTTCATTCCAGACCATAACTGAAACCCTTCAAACACATGTCTTTTAAAATCAGATGTACCTTCAAATTCATGCAAACCGTTCTGCTCCAATACCTACATCTCTACCTGGAGATTAAGGGAGACTCACACAACCTAAATGAAATGTTAACAGAGAGGCGTAAGTGGGACGTTTCCACTGTTGTCAACAAGGAGGAAGGCAGTGTTTTGCAGACAGCAATTAGATCTTCAGTGGGTCATTGTCTGGAAATGTGTACTTAGTTCCACTTTTTATGTGGAGAGCTGAGGGCCACAATGTTTCTCATCAGGGAATTTTTATACAGAGTTTGTTCACAGTCACTGAATCAGTCACAGATTGGTTGAGGTTGGAAGGGGCCTTTGCAGGTCATCTTGCCCTACCCCAGCTGTGTTTCATCCACAGCTTCTCGGACAGGTTATGCTTTGGTTAAACGACTTGGAAAGTCGGGGGTCTTGCCAAAGCTGTTTCCCAGATGGCTGGGACAGCCACCAAGCAGCTCCAGGGAAGGATACTATCAAAAGAGAAGTTTCAGGACAGAACAAACCCAGGCCACTTCACTGCCCAAAGGCTGGTGCCAGGAAGATGTGAGTACAATGTTTCAATGGTTCTGCTGGATTGTACAAAGGCCTGCCTATCGCTGAGGCAAGGTGATTAAAAAATGCAGAGAGAAGCAGAGGCAGCAGGCAACAAAGCAGCCAGGTGGAAGAACTGAATTTGCTAATAAAAGCACATCTCTTTACCATACTGTGCTTCAGGAACAGTACTTTGACACAACCCTATTTATTTCACAAGGGAAGTACAAAGAGGGATTCAACCTCATTGTCATATTCTCCTCTTAACACAAAGGATCCTCAGGACTCTAATTACTAGCTAACTTCTCACATCAAGAAAAAGAAATGCTGGTATGAGACACAGAATTTATTTTTAAGGAGATAAAATTGTGAGTAGGTTTTTCTGATGAACCACAAAAGAGCAGATGCGAGCATGTTTAAAAAACTCCAAAACGGACAGAGTAATTTTAAATAAGACTAAAAGACAAGACATGCAAAATGGGATCAAAGCAGCATCTGGTGGTTTCTAAGAAAACGAGAAGCCGACTTTAAAAATAATGTTAAACCTTTGTTGGATTAGCAGTTATCAAAGGCTTCAGTAGGAAAGCATCCGAGGAACTGAGGAAGTGTCCAGCAGCCTGTCTGTCATAATTTCAAAAGTTTTCCATGGAATAACCAATGCTAGCCAAACTTTTGTTCTGAATCTGCTAATGGAAGTGACCTAAAACTTGAACTTAAAAGCTCAAAAATCATGTTTCACAAACGCTGTATAAGTCAGTCAGTCATCTGGATATAAAATTGAGCTTGCCATAATACTTTAACAGATTTTATATATATAAGACATCTATTCATAATACACTGACACTCAAGGGAAGAAACATGAGTCTGTTCCAACTCAAAAATTCTTTTTTTTTTTTCTTTTGCCAGGGGAAGAGCTTTCTTTGAATTACAGACAGAATGAATGGTTGTAGGGAGCAGGAATGGGGTTCCTAATAGTCACTCCAAATTGGCTAGACATGTTAGACCTCTGGGGCACAAGCCTTTCTCCAAAAACTTGCAAATACTTTGCAGATCCGGCACAATCCTTGTAATACATGCTTCAGACTAAGTAGTTAATTTGAGTTGGCCAATGCCCAAGCAAGAAAATGAAGCTGGTGTCAGGCAAGAGAAACAAATTCAAAGGTTGTACTGGGAAATTCAGCATGGTATATCCACTACCAGCCTATGTGTTTTTAAAGAATTAAACAAAGAATTGCAGGATGACTTGCCACTTTTAGCCTGGTCATTAGCTAATGTACACTACCTATATTAGAAGCAATATATTTAAAAATTGTGTGAGGCTGTTTACCTGTCTTCAAATTGAATGGAAATAAACGTCATTTGTTTCAAAGTAGTAATTCATATTGACTTTATATTTACAAAATGAACACTGAGGTGATACAAAATGACTAGATCCAGTGGATCCTTGCAGAAATGAAGAGCTTTATATGATTCTAATCTTAGTAGTGCCTATTTGGGTCTACCATACTTACATCAATTTCTGCACAGACCGAGTGAAAAACGACTTCTGTTATCAGCAGAGAAAATTCATTCCCTGAGAGAACTCTTGAAGGTGCTTCTGTTTTAGCATTCCTGCTTTCAAGACATTTCTAGAGCTTAATAAATATACTACACAAGTACAAGAATGAAAAAGAACATGATCAGGCAATCATTCTTTACAATAAAAACCTGGATTTGAGTGTGATTTTTAATTATTTTTTTTTTAGAGAAGAAAGCCAAACTCAAGATAATGGTTATGCGTAAGTTATTAAACTGCTTTCAGTGCTATCTGTGTTGGAAGAGGCTTGGGGCCAGGGTGAACTTTATTCCCTTTCAAGAACTCTCTTGAGTCAGGAATCTCAGAAGGAATTTAACAGATGGTTTGAAGTTTTGCAGTGCTGCAGTAATATAACAGGCTTGAGTTAAAGTAGGGTAATGCTAAAGCCTTAACCCTTCAATAGTTCCTCCACTGAACAACCATAAATACTGCCCTAAGTAGAAGAACAAATAATTCATCATTGAAAGGACCACTTGTGCTCCATAAGACATGGTTACTTGTCTCATCAATCACAGAACAGAAAATTCTTCCAAAACAAATGCAAGTTTGCTGTAAATTAGGTATGAAGCAAACAAACAAATAAACAAAACAAAAAAAAACCCTCCACAACTCTAATACACTTATTAGTAAATGACTAAAACTAACACTTGGGAAACACAGTCACTGAAATCTACCACGAGTAACACAATCAAACATTTCCAACTGTGACAGGAGAGTATAATACTGATAGCTACATGAATTGCTTAATCCACTCTCAGACTCCCTGAAGAGTCTTAAAATTTGGCTTGCATTGCTGTAAAAGGCCTCTATCTAACTTCGACATGGAGATTGGTTTTTTGGATTTCCAGAAATATTGAGCCAGCACTCAAGATCATTCCTGGCAGATCATACTGAAGACTCATTTTCCTAAGGCCTTTTAATTTTAAATGCTATGGACATATTTTCTCTCTCCTACTTTTACAGTATCCTCAAAGCTCATCAGCAAGTTCTTTTGGAAATAGGAAAGAAGTGGATTGTAAAAAACCTAATATTGTTTGTCTTCTCTAAGGACTTAACATGCAATAAATTGTAAAGATTTGGATGCAAACTTGTCATGCTTCATCACATATCAAGAGAAAGCTTAAAATAAAACAGATCTGAACATACAGACCTGTTATCTAGGAGTAGGCGAGAGGAAGCTGTGTTTATCGATATGGGTACTGCCTGAATGCAGTGAAAAAAAGTGTAAGTGAACAAAGAAAGTTATGAACTTGTATTATGATTTTAAAATGGCTGGTGACTTAGTCCTTCCAAAAGCCATACCCAAGCTTTAGAATAAATGTATTTTTCTTTTGAGTGAAATGCTAACAGAAAGTAGATTGTGAAGACAGTAAAAGGTTTTGCTGTATTTAAGGATGAGGTTATTGAACCCTAATTTACACAACAAGCTTTCAGACACCTTTGTCTAGCCTGTCATCCATATGCTACCTTATAATCAATAGAGAGAAATTAGCTCCTCCAGAGGGTTATTAATTTTATTCTGTCTGAGAAATGTGAGATGACTAACTGCTAAAGGCAAAAGTAATGCAAGAAGAATGATCTAGATCTTTCCACAACATGGCTTACAATAAAATAAGCGTGAATAAAATTGTTACATTTGCTGCACAGTGACTGAGAAAGGTAGGCATTTTATAGAGGCTATTGAAAGCATTCTCTGCTTCCAAAATTATGCCATCTTCTAGGGTTTCAAGTCCCAGTTAGAGTTTGATTCTCTGAGGTACAAGGCACCCACGGGGCATTCAGATTCCAAGCAGGATTTTGCAAGAGAAATGAGTTAGACTTCATGTCTAAGAACAAAATGACAGATCCTCAGTCTATTTATGATCCTTGGCAGAGATCAGGTCTTTCTTTATATACCTATATCAGATTAAGGTGTTTAATCCAACCAGTCTATTGTTCAATTAAAGCAATCTACCTAGCAAGCTCATAACAGATAGCAGACACCTATTGTTGTAGCTAAGGTCACAAAAGAATTTCAGGTAAATCCTTCAGGTTCAAAAAAATATTAAATTTAACAGCAGGATGTATTTTTCTTTTCTATATAAAGGACATGAAAGAAGAGTCTACTTCTGTCTTAGATCCTTACTGGTATTTAACCACAATGTCGGTCTCCGCTGTGAAGCTATTACATCTCAATGAGAAGCTTTGGAAGAAATTGATATTTCAATGAAGTTTTACCTCAGTGTATGTGGCTCATTACAAAGTGAAATGTGCTCTTTTGCATTTAAATGGGCAAGGAGATGAAAACATTAAACTGTGGTTCATTACAAATAAACATAAGACTGTCCGTTCATTATACTCTTTCCTCCGACTCAGCTGGTGAGCAACCAAATCACTAATACAAGCTGGGTATATGTGAAAATCTGGTATCTTGATATCATTTGATAGGTTTGTGCCTTTACTACACTTACAGAAAGATGCTGATTTGCATCCTGCAGAGTAACTAATATTCTGTAGCTAATTGCGTGCACTGCCATGACAGAACATCCGAAGAAGGACATTACTGCATACATCTCAGAGGGAATAGGAAGATACTTCATTTATAGCCACCCATCTGTCTAGTCACGGCAGAATTACATACAAGCACAAAGCACAAATTGGTATGTCCTTCAGGAATAGCTCTCCCAGCATAACATGCTGACTCTCTGCACAACTCAATTCACATACCAGTTCGTTTTGTTACAAGGTTCTGGACGTTGTATGCTTGATGACAGGCACAGAAATTTGCATTAGAGCATTAGAGGGAACAAGACAAATGCAAAACTTAATATCAACATGAGAAGCAACAATTACATTCTATTTTTTTCCCAGTACAGTATTTATGTTGCTGATGCCTCCCAGTGGGACATTGTTCTGTAAAGTGAAAAGTACTGCAATTTTCAGCTTCAAGAAGTCTTGCCCAAATGTTGCTGACCAAAGATGAGTGTTCTGCTGGAGCACAGAAAATAAGTTTCTTTGCAGATTTAAATGACTCGGAGATTTTTAACAGCAATTAACTGTTGAGAATATTGATAACTTATAAATCATCAGAAACATGAAAGCAAAGGGAAGTCATAAGCGCACAGACTTCTCAGTGGTGCACTCGATAGACACATCTTTTTTAAAGTCAGAGAAAGCACTCTTCCTATGTGTAAGCAAGGGACTCCACAGGACATCCTTCCATGACACTTCAGATCACTGAGGTCCTGAAGCTAATGCTGATCAAGCTCCTGTGTCTGCATGAGGCAGCTCAGCCTGATGCACATGTCCTAACAAAAATGCAATATTACATCAAAGAGAGCAGGAATACAGCACGGATGTGGCATCATAACAATGCAGTTGCGTTGCTTTTAAATTACTTAATTGTAAGTTATATTCCATGATTCCGGAGTCGGCACAAGATGTTGCCACTTTCCTTTCTGAAGTGGCTATAATTATACAGAATAGTTGTACAGTGCTGTCGATGCAAGATTAGATTAGCCTTGGAAAAATGTCTTTATTGCACATTCAGATAATCTGTATTCTGAGCAACCGTGCTTCCACCAATTAAAAAAAAAAGTTTTTTCTGTACTATATACTGACATATTTGCCTTGGTGCATTTGAAAGTACAGATGTGTTTGTGGGAGGCATTTTCATGTTTATGTTTCTGGCAATAAGTGTCTGATCGATTCCTATACGGATTTCTGCTTCATACAGTTTTAATCTACTCTGTCTCTTCTTCTGACTGTTCAATCCAGACCAGACTTCCTCCATTTCTTTATGAAAAACAACTGCAATTTCATTCAAATATTATTACTCACATGATGTTAGTGAAAATATCTTAACCAAAATGTGCATAGCTGGAATATAAAGCTCTCATTTTTGCTCACATTTCTGATATTTCCATGTCTTCTAAGAAGTTATTGTATAGATTAATCAGTTACATCTTAAATTTTATATCTATAATGTGAGTCTTGTCAATGAGTTTTGCTTAGAGAAAAAAGTTCCATTTGGTAAAGAAAACAGTGTCTTAGTTAAAACTGTAAGGCGGGCAATAACACAGGCTTTGGTTTCCCCTTCCCAGTGAAAAAAAGAGAGGAAGTGTGACAGAAAAGAAGGAGTTGCCCAAAGAAAACCTTTTTTCCTTTTGTTGAATAAGAATTGAAAACACACCCTGCATGGCCACCATCACTAGGGAGGTGGGGAATAGATTTCCACATGTTCGGGTAAGGGAGACTCAGTAATCTGGGTCTGGGAAAGCTGCCATCAGGAGGCAACTTGTAGTTTCGTGGACACCCCAATATGGGAGCAAAGAAGGCCCCTGAAAAGAGGTGGAGAGCATGAAAATTGAATGGAAGCTATTTAAATAGCATTGTGGGGATGGATGCATACATGGAGCTGCTCACCCTGGTGAAGGAACTTACACCACCCAATGCAGGAGGCGGAGGTGGGAAATGAGGGGATGCTACATTTCTGTAGGATAAAAACTGGTGAGTTAGAGGGATGGCACATAAAGCCCCAAGTGATGTGAAGTAGAGAAGGAGGAGGGGAGCAAATGAATGCAGGGAGTTCTGGCTGCAAGCAGTGCGCTTGAATCCTCTTATGAAAAGTTATGAGCCAAGTTATGAAATCTGGGACACCCTAGAAACATTTTGTATAAAATGTTGTATAACTGGGCCACCAAGATTTAATATTGCTACACCACAAGTCTTTAGAAGTACATACACAAAAATCAATCATGGGAAAAGCTCTACAGACCAGTGAATATATTTTGCCCTTATTCAAAATATTTTGGCAATTAAAGTAAAGGTTTGTACAGGTTTTAAAAAATATAAGAGAGTATGTCTCCAGCAATAGTGAAGCATATGTGAGAGGTCCTTATTTCAAGTTCAGAATGTTTTACTTTTAGATCATGCTACTTCAGCAACAAAACCAACTAGTGACACAGCAGCAAGACTGCAATCATCTATTTAAAAAAAATAATAGAAAGAGACTCGTCAGACAAAACAACACAAAGCAAAACAAAAAAGACTAATCCATAAAGGCCTTTGGACCAGAAACTGTGAGACATGGTTAATTGCTTAAATATATCACAGACATACTCTTAATGTAGGTAAACGTGTGGTAGTTCATATCAATTTATATTCATATCAATTTATATTCATATTCATTTGCAGTCTTGGTGTTCTTTCTCTAGCATACAAGCTACAGTGTTTCCCAGGCATATCTGCCAATTAGGAAGGGGTCAACTTTCCAGGTTATGTTAAACTTAAATTTTGCTCAGATTAAAAAAAAAAAAAATTACTGTGTCAACTAAAATTGTTGACAGCAAGACATGCACTTAACCAGTACTCACGTCTGAGGATAATTCATCTGTGGCATGTTACTAGCTGTTTCTGAAGCTCAGCGTAGTAAACAGGAGTTAACGTTCCCAGAGGGGTAAAAGGTTTACAAAATATTTTTTGAGATGCAAAATATTCCATCTGTGGCATCTTGTCACTAATCAAACAGTTAAAGAACTGTCATTTTAAGTAGCATCCTCGAGGAAATGGGAATTTGGAGGTTTTAATAAAATCCCAGATAAAACAGGGTTTAAATTTCAGTAGGTAGACAATTGTCTGGAAGAATATTTTGTGCATTACTGAAAGTCTGGCAGGCAAGGACAAAATACTGTGTAACAAGGCAAAATATTTTGATTTTGTGGGTGGAGGGGTAATTTGGTTGCAAATATTAAGTAACAGTTTGTAGGAGGTAATAGAGTTTGGGGGAGCCGGAAAGCCCATGACTGTTGTCTTTCCATGTCCCTTCCAGTTGACACCCCTCCCCTGTTGCTCTTCTGTGGCACAGGCTATGGAAGATAAACTCCAATTAAGAAGCTCAATTTGTGCATAGTTGCAACCATGGTGTAGCTGGATATCATCACACAATAATGACTTTACTGGGTGACCCAGGGCTTTCCAGGCAAGTCTTCTGCACAGATGAGCTAATGGACTGGCTGGAGACAAGGGACTGACTTGAAGAGAAGTGACTGACTGAACTTCAAGCCATCTTCCATCATAATTAATTATTTTACTGAGGAGCTACAATTACAGGATCTCTCCAGGTGGGAATTTCAGTGAACTGTAGAGATTCCTCCAGGCAGCTCCTGCTGTGCCTCATTCAATTTGTGAGCTTAAATTTCTTGATTAGTGTCCTGAATACAGTGTCCCCGTGAGTTCTGACTGGGGAACTGATCAAATCGTACCTAGGTAAGCCACTTGAAAATAGCCTATAGAAACTTGCCACAGATGCAGAAGTGTTCGTGTAGGACAGCCTTTTGCACATATTTTTAAGATGGTTAGGAGACATTTTCCATGTTACTTAGCATAGCTCCTGAAAATGGACCATGCATGCACTGGAGTGGTCAAGTAACATCACAAGTCAGTAGAAGACTGGTTTGGGGATTCTTGTCCAATCTGACAATATCATTACAAAGACCCTTGCAATGAAGACTGCAATTTCCACCCAGACAGTGATCAACTGTTTGGGCTATTTCATTCCCAACACAAGTATTTCCATATGCCAAAGCCAAAGTGTTTTTTTTCAAACAAGTAGTGTGTCCATAATTGTTCATGCAACAATTACTTAGCATCAAAGAAGCATCATTCAGAGAAGCTGTGGATCTGTGTAAGCTCTCCAAACAGCTGGGGGAGGGTGTTAATGCTGTTTCTTCCACTGCACACACAAGAAGGATGTTTTAAGGAATCACAGCAGGATGGGAACTGCAGAATGACTAATTCTATTTCTCGTCTTGCCATAGTTTGGGTTTCCACAGAATCCATAAAACTGTAAGTATATATATAGAAAGAGTTGGCATAATGTATTTAAAATCCAGCTCAAAATTGCATACTTAAGAGCTAACTATTGTTGTTTTAGAAGGTTCAGCACAAAGCTAGGAGTTGGGAAATGTTAAAACCTGGGTGATATATGTCAAGAAATAGAATCTTTCTAATTCTGCTTTACTCTGTCTGGTAAAAAAACCCCAAACCTCAAAAGCCAGTAAAGTCCATTTTTCCACTCCTAGTCTCATCATTAATTTCCATTTATATTTTCACACAAACTCAGACAAAAGTTTCCAAAATTCAAGTCTGAACAACTGAGTTAATAAAGCCCTTGCCAGTAACATCAGGTTTGAAAAGTATCATTGTTAATATCATACCGTATCAGTTAACAGACTTCAATGTCCATAAGGGGATCTTGCCCTATTTAGATATGTGCATGTTAAAGACCACAGCTAAGGGAGTTGGATTTTTTTTAATTTATTTCAAATTACCACAAAGATCACATTTAAATCATTTAGATTTCCTGTTTATCATACCTATATTTCTAGGAAGAATTATAAAGAATAAACTCAAAGATGTATACACTTCCTAAATGAACAACAAAGTATTGATTAAACTTCAAATGCTCAAAATCAGCTAAGGCTTGTAAGAACACAGGCCACAGAGACCTCTTTCTATTCAACTGCTTAAAATATGCAGTTTGGCTTTTTGGTTTATTAAACTGCACTTAACATATTGGGCTTCTTTATAGGTTTTCTGTATTTGGAACTATGAAACAGTCAAGAACAAGAAACAGTCTGGATGAGGAATAAATAGAGGAGAGGTGTAATAGAGGTCTATTAAATTCTTAGTGATCTGGAGAAGGTGCATATAGACTGTTCTCTTTTCTGGTACAAGGAGTAAGGGAATGACTTACTATTATAACAACAACAAAAAACCCAACCCAAAAAAAGAAAGAAGGGAGACATAACTTGTCTCACTTAACATGAAATTAAGGTAAGAAACTCTTTGTAAATTTTTTACAAAGCTTCCAAAACTGACTGGACAAATTACTTGGATAAAAGCCCATTTGGGAATCATTAAATACAAACCTACCATTATGGCTCAGGAAGTCCTGGGAAAAATTCTGTGCATGTTGCTGTCAGTTTAGACTTTTCCCTAGGTGGTCAATACCCTATTATTAATCTGTTTTAGTCAAGATACAAACTGCTGAACATTTGGTCTAATCTGATATGCCCCTACATATATTTTTATATAACTGTATCATGGTTTGAAATTTTCAAGTATTATAAAACAATATCTATCTTCTGGGGTTTTTTTTTGCTATTTTTAACCATTATCTTGGATTAATATTTACAGAAACCAAAATAAAAATATGAAATATTTATATTCCAGAACTCACATGTGAAAATCTCAAAGAGCTAATGGGTACATCCTGTGGCTAAAAAGTTCCTTTGTATTGCCAAAAAGAAATAGTAACAGTCTCAAGCATTAGATATCATCTTTAGTTACGTGTATCTTCAGCAGCTGTTGTATCAGCTCCTTTCCTCTGTGGCCACTGAATAAGGAACTTTTACTGAGAAATACTGTACTGAAAATTATAGGAAGATATTAGAGTAGAAACAACAGAAAGATTATTTTGAAGGGCTCCTCTGCAGCTCAAATAATCACTGTTAAATTCCTACATGCTGCTGGATGCACAAGGAACAGCAAAGAAGGCACATATCAATCAGTAAAAGTGAAAATCTTATTTCGATATCAGGAAAACTTATATTCGGTATTTCTAGCAGTAGACTCACCAGTCTACCACTTTTTCCTTCCTACATATGATATGCTCACCTTCTTAGTAAGAAGACACT
Source organism: Tringa solitaria (assembly GCA_026413425.1). NCBI lineage: Eukaryota > Metazoa > Chordata > Aves > Charadriiformes > Scolopacidae > Tringa > Tringa solitaria. Next base: position 156,997,111 of record JAOXJM010000001.1, read on the forward strand.
GGCATTACATGTTCCCTTAAGCAGTTTTTCCCCTTCCCCTGTATTTCCGTTTGGATTATTTTCTCATTTCCACTTCTTGTTTACTCCTCTCCTATATTAAAACAAGCCTTTTAATGAACTATCAGCTTACCCTGGCAATCCTGCAATATTGCACTGAGTACAGAACTTGCATTTGTAGTTCAAACATCCTGACATTTTAATAGGATTATTAAAAGAATAAACTTAAAAGAATGTTGCATTCAAAGTAGTGATGTCCAAGAAGGAGAAAGGACTTACATATACTTATTAGATTGCTTCTTCCAGATGTATTTAAAAAAAACAAAACAAACCTCAACAGTAGCATTTTCAAATTAATGGATTAACAACAAACATGTGTAATAGATGAATGATAATCATCTTAAACCACTGGCAAATATTTCTATTTGTAGAATAAATAGTGTGGGTAGTAGTCTGGACAGTGGGGAAATAAGGTGGATAGAGAGCAGTGACCTGCAGAGAGACATATTAAACACCGCAGATTTGCGAAATCTGTGGAGGAGGAGTGTTTGTGGTGAACCAGACTGTGAAAGAATGTTTCAGTAAGAAATTATGTTACGCATTTACTCACATTTGTTAACATGCACCAACCATAACAGTGTGATCACACTTCATTGTTGCCTTTATGTATTTCCTAGTATGCTGAAGGCAAAGTATTTACAAAGCATTTCCATACACACTGCATAAAAAAAAGGGTGAAAAACTGTATCCTGGTATTTCCACTCCAATTCGCCATGTCAAATGAGAGACTGTGGTACAGCCTGGAGACACTGAACCTGTGCGCAATTTCTCATCTGTGAACTTCGGTCTATGTAATCAAGAGCTACACAATTCATTCCTGCACCTGTAACCATCCCTGTGGCCCCTTCAAGAAGTCAATTCCATGTACTGGTCTCAACACGATTACTTTATTGACATTTCGCAGCTGAAAGACTTTTGCAAATACCATCCAATTTTCCAACTCTTTCTAAAAGATCAAAAGATGCCCCTTACACAGTAGACAGAAATTTACACTGATGAGCGCCTATTGTCTCGAATACAAATGCTGCTTATGGTGTTTGCCCAAAGCTAAATGTGTATGTCTCTATATTAAACAACTGCAGTTAGACCACAAAAGCATGCTCATATTGAGGATAAAATATGTTTGTGCTGGAGAATACCTTTTGCTTGAACAACCCCCAGGCTAAGACCTTCAAGGCCTTCTAATTACAGAGGATGGCACTGAGCTTGAAACCCATCATTCCAAATAAAACAGCTGGAAAGGCCACATTATTTCTGCTTGGAAATTATGACAACTGTGTTAGGTTATTGCTGCAGGTAAAAGGTCCTGTAGGTTGAGATCTGCTTCTGGCAGAGATCTGTAGGTAGCAAACCACTGCAGTTTCCCAGTTCATTCATGCAGTGGCAGGCAACTTAGTGGATTTCTCAACCAGAGGACAACCTGGCCAAGGCACGAACCAAAGTTTTCTAAGACTTTCTTTCAACTGTAGAAATAAGTTCATATTTAGCTAAACCTCGCAGATAGCATTGTTTTCTCAAATCACCATATTACCTAGCCTATAGTATTTTAGCTGTCCACATCAGACAGATTGTTGCTCTTTCTGCTATAAAGTCATATATTGACGTTAGCAATAAATCACACTCTATCATATTACTCTCTTGGACAATATGTTTAGAAGATGTGAAATCAATTTATAGCATTTTTTTTGAAAACACTGCTAGGGAATAAGGGATTTTCAAACATCTCACACAATCTCTAGGATTTGTGATGATCAAAAGGATGACATTAATTTTAAAACAAGTCAAAAAGAAAAGTTGTAGGACTTCAACTACTGTATGCTTACTAAATCATGAATTATATAGAGAAAAAAAAGTCATGAAAGTTATTTTGAAAAAATAAAAAAATCATATTATGATCTCTGTGCTGCATAACACATACGGTTGAAAGGATTAATTTTATCCCATTGGACACTTATACCAAGAACAAAAGGGTGATAAAAGATTTTAACAGGATATGACTAGCAAACAAGATACTTAATTCTTTCAAGGGGTCATGCAAAGCATATCCTTCATGAATAACTTACTGAAAATACCATCTGCTTCACAGTGTATGCACAGTAGTATTAAATGTAAGCTTATGTAGACTTGTATCTTTATAGTGTTTTTAAGAATGTGTTGTACTTTTCAGATAAGAAAACAGCATTACTAGAAAAAAAATATAGGTGCACATCTAACAACATCCCTAAAATAATCTCAGTATCTCCAGAAACATGAAAATAAATTGTAGGTACTGTAATGTTTTGAGGCCATGTTAGAGGCCTGCTTACCCTCATCTCTGATGTATTTCAAACCAATACTTTGCATTTTGAAATGGCTCCTTGAACTGAACAAAACTTAATAGCAATTCCAAGTAATATAATTTTTAAAAATATTCAGAAAATCTGCATATATGCAGATATTGTAAAACTGGACATTTATTTCAGCACAGCTACAGTGGAATAAAAAAAATTTCTTTTTTCTATTCCTGTTATTAAACCATACAAGCCAATGGAGAACTACTTCATTTTTCATTCTAAGTTCTGATGAATTCAACTTAAAGACATCAATCCAGAAAAAAGAAACTATTTCTAAAAATCATACAAGAGGGTATGCATAGAATGCTTTTCAAATGAATATTTTTGCATGGCTTTGGGAAAAAAAGTATCTGACCATATTTACCAACTCCTGAATATCTGGAAATGGAATAATAGTGCAAATTAGACCTGAAGTGAGTGACCTCACAAGAAAATTTCAGTGCCTTGTCTCCTGCCCCATATCTATACTTTCTCATTTTTTCTGATAATTTTTTTTCATGTTTTCATGTTTCTCATGTTTTCAGATCATTTATATCAAGTAACACTTGATAGTTTTTACAGCTGCAAGTCAGATAGTGGGCTTGTCTCTGTCCTTATTTAAAGATTTTCAGTGCTTTTAAAAGCTTCACCCTTTTCATGGCCACTTCTTTATTCCACACCTTATAAATTCAAACAGAAACAATAAGATGTCAGACAATTTTCTTAAAGCATATCTTCTGGTCTAGGATGGAGTTATAGAAATACAACTAATTTCTAACACTTCTCTGACTTCTTGGTAATGCAGTATTGCGCTTTTCAGCATATCTGCAGAAGCAACTGAACTCAACACTTAGAAGATATTATTAATGAATTGAAAGAAACAGATCATTGCTTATGATATCCATGATTACGGTGGCATGAACTCTGGAAAGTTTAGACTAAGTACTTCTAGCTAAGGAAAAATTTGAAGTGAGTTTTCCAAGAATTCTAGAAAATGGAGGAGAACTCCTGATATCTTAAAACTTCTCATTATAGTAGTCTGAATATATGGTCTAGAAGGAGATTCTACCTAGTCCTACATCTTATCCTTCAGTTTACAATCCATCCAGTCTTCATCCAGTCTGTCTGACTGCTCTAGTTCCTAGAGTCTGCAGAAAGAGCTCCTAACAACAGCTAATATGGGTGGATGAGGGTGTCTTCTTACTGCACATTTACTGCTCTTCCTACCTGCCCTGGCTCTGGCGTACAGACTAAACATGGCACAGCAAGTCAATGGAATTAGCTCCAATGTTTAATATTCCTCGTGATATGGTATACAAAATGTTCTTGATTTCATTTTTAGAAGATGAATTCTTGGAAAAAGAAGCGTGAAGTCAGGACTTTTTTGTGGATATATATTTATCATTTTAGACATATGTTTTATATCTATGTGTGTATGTCTATGTTTATGTTTATTTATATAAACATATGAAATGTCATAGATATATAGTTCTGTTTGTATAAAATATACATACAAATATACATATATATTAAACTGTTATTGAGAAACAGTAACTAAGAGGGAGGAAAACTACTCAGTCACCAACAGCGCTCCCTGTCTCTGATAGGAAATGAAGGGAGAAGACAAAAGGAAGGAAGGAAGGAAGGAAGGAAGGAAGGAAGGAAGGAAGGAAGGAA
>JAOXJM010000001.1:157005496-157018077 GCA_026413425.1 Tringa solitaria
GTGAGACACTGGAACAGGTTACCCAGGGAAGTTGTGGATGCCCCATCCCTGGAAGCGTTCAAGGCCAGACTGGATGGGGCTTTGAGCAACCCGCTCTACTGCGAAGTGTCCCTGCCTGTGGCAACGGGGTTGGAACTAGATGATCTTTAAGGTCCCTTCAAACCCAAACCATTCTATGGTTCTATAATTCTATGAATCTATATCTCTTTGGATTGATCCAGCACTATCAATCTTATGTTCTTATTGCAGATACAGTGTTTTTTAAATATATATAAACATATTTTTTGTTGTTGTTGTTTGGGGTTTTTTTTAATCTTATTGTATTTAATAGTGCTCTGGACTCTGGAGCTGCTATATTAATATAATGAAAACTAAGACTTGCATAAGCTATTTTCTAGTGTTAGGATGGAAGTGAGGCAAAATACAGATATGGTAATTTCTTTAGGAAGAACATATATGTCCAAACCCTTAGTCATTTCTGTTTTATAAAAAACACAACAGAAAAAGAATCATAATCAACCACCTACATTTCCTGACACCAGCAGCTTAAATATTCTCTTACATTTATCTCTGAGTTCACATTTTCCTCTAATTATACTTTGTGTCTGGAGTTCCTCTGCTTCAGCATTACTTCTGTTCTTGTATTGAATGAACACAACTTTTCCAGAAAGATTCTCCGTGATTTTTCTTAGGCAAAAGCAGAATCAAGACTTAATTTTCACCCTCCTATTTTTCAAATAATTCTGACACAAGATTTTTCTTTAAATAGTCAACTTTCAGCTCCTGAGATCACTCCTTTCTGCTTTCATTCCTATTTCTGTAATTTTGCTTTAACATAAAACTCTGATACGTTTCAAGAAGTTCTTAACTGTTGGCTTAAGATAATAATGGCTCAAAGAGAACTCTAAATTTTACTGTTCAGCCTAAGAGCTCTTTACTCTTGCTTTTCTGTACGTCTGTGAATTATTCCATCATCCTCCTCAGATACAAAACCTAAGAGTTATCTCAAGTGGTAGCTCTACTTCTTTGTATTTGGGATATATCTCCTCCTCGCAGACTCATTCAGAAAACCTTTTAAGAAACAGTCTTTCATACTCAAATTCACAGCCTGTGCATTCCCCAGATTCTGAACCTGTGTCTTCACTGGTGCATCACCCATTTCTCCATCCTTTATAAATGTCATTTCACCTGATTATTCACTTCTCTATAGCATAACACTCTTCTCTAAAATAAGCTAAGAGATATTAAAATAATTGTATGCAAGTTACACTAGGGAAGGAAGAGTCTGAACAGTCCTTTTTCACATATCTCAAAAGTTCCTTTTACTAAAGGCCATATATCAATTTGACAGAAGAGCAAGATGCAGCAAAAATAGTCCTGAAACAGACATTTTTCGTTTTTTTTTTTTAGCTTCAGTAATCAGTCCATAAAATCCTAAAATACTGTGGAGGGGAAGGGTCCCTGAGAAAACTCTCTGAAAAGATGTACAACATAGAATCTATTGCTCCTGTTACAGGCAATCAGAATGTTTATAGTCTTCCTTTAAGTACAACTTCATTCCTCTACTTAGAGCATAAAGTGAAAAGTACAGATTGAAAGCACTGCTGGAATGTGATTGACTGGCTTCCTAAAATATGCAATTTAAGTACTCATGCACCTGATGGCATTCATGAGAATTCAAACTAACTTTAAGAATTAAGTGAACTTTTCCCCCCTCAGATCACCAGAAGTGTTATTCCTTCCTTGCTCTTTTCATGTATAAATTTGAAGCAATCACATTTCCAACTAGTTCTGGGATAGCTCAATCATTTTTCAGCTTCCCAGGTTATGAAGGCATAGCAAAGAACAAAGAGGATATTCCCAAACTTGTAGTCAGTTATGAACTTTAACTGCAGTCCCCATAGGTAATAACCAAATTGTCCTCAGCAAATCCAAGCTAAATTCACATCTGCTACTTAGGAACAGGTACAGGATAGCGTTCTTTGAAAAAGCTGTAGTTTCCTTTATAACTTAACTTTTCAAATAGGATAGATATCCATTCAAAAAAATCTATACACTTATCTACCTCCTGTGATTATATAAGACTTTTCTATTCTACAGATGACTGGGGAAGCCCCATCTTTCTTCAGTCACCTTGGTGACATATCATCTCTTTCTCAATGTCATTGGAGCTTCATTCTTATGCATTCTTTAGGTACCTGAGTCCTTAGGAATGCAATAATGTTACTATGGCATCTGGAAAATGATGCTGCAGAGTTTACTGGGACAGTATTTTTATAGAACTGTGTTATCACACCCATTTTACAAACTGAGCATGTTAAATTGAAGCATTAGATTGATCCAAAAATTCAGTCTAACTAATTATTGTCACTCAACTTTTAACCATTCTATTGATTAAAATCATACTTTTTTTTATTTTTATGATATAGCATTTCTGTATCTGCTATACAACATCTTTGAAGCCATTTACCTTCCTTACAACAATGCACTTTTTATATTGTGTCTTGTACATGCAATGACAATGAAAGAAAATGAGATCTACTTCAGTATGCTTATTAAAAGTCTGGATAAAATAATAAAAATTAAAAACAAACAAACAAACAAAAACATACACACACAAAACAAAACCACAACCCAGAGAAACAAGAAGAACATAAATCTTTTGGCCAAAACAGAAGTAACAGTAAAATATTTACACTTTGAAAATGTGGCTGTGGTTGATGAAGTTACTAAATAATTATTTACAATAACTATGGAAAATAAACATTTACTTTCATTTTTTATCAGCTCTTTGTAATGTAGACTTCTCTGCCAAATAATTCTGGATTCCATATTGGCTACAGCATTATGGACAAAACTTTTATCCAAGTTCCAGTTAACATAACTGATCATTAATGAACAACAAAGTACTATGTTAAACTTTTGGATCCTGGAGATACCACTTTATAACACCTATGCAATTATCCTTGTGTGTGCTTTCAATTTTGCTTCATACTACTTCCAAATATCTCAAAATTTAGTAGCCAACTTTTTGAGAAGGGAATTACTGAGAATGGAACCACAAACTGCTTTTTTTGTTTGGTTGGTTCAGGAAGTGTTTCAATGAAATTAGAGGTAGTATTAGGCAGGAAAAAGTTAGAGGCACAGCGGTAACTGCCAAGCAGACCACACTATGAAATAAAAACATCTTTAGTAAAAAAAAAAATTCTCCCCAAACTGAAGAACACTATGGGAATAATACTGTATGATAAACACTCATACCATGTACAGAAGAATTAGTGCTAGCAACATAGTTAAGACATAACTTTTAAAAAGCTTTTTATCACAATATTGCAAGGTACAGATTCATCACATAGAGAAACAATGAAAACCACTTTAAAGTAGACTTCAGTTCCAAAAACTTTCTCTCAGATATATTTAGATACCGTAATATAAGATTCTTGACTTACTACCAGACATAACTATTAGTTACCATTAGTTACTCATTACAAAGTTGCTCATTACAAAGACTGAGAATCATATTATTATTATATGTCATTATATAGGTCATTAATTATAGTTTCTTGACCAATGAAATTTTGCTAAAGTATAGGAACCAGGTAGAAAATTTGAGAAAATTTCATCCCTAATAAATTTAAGGGTCATGTTCTCAAAAACTGTACTTAAAAGTAGTCTTCATTTTCTGAGTTTGAGGGCACACAAAATCTCATTTCACCTTGGCAAAACTTTTATCTTACCGAAAATACTAATCTGAGGGTAATTCTGTCAACACAAACAGTGAAGTCATTAATTAGAATTTTATGCCTTACTGGCTGGAATGAAGTATTTCCCATATAACAGATCATGAAAGAATAATTACAGGTGGCAGATTTTACCCAGCTATAGGACTGACTGGGTGGGACACTGGCTGGGAAATTTAGGGCTGCACAGTACACTGCATGGATGCTCCCGTTTTACCTGGCTGGCAGAGAAAGAGCCAAAAAGAGACAGCAGAAAAAAAGATGCTGTTATCTCTTTCACCCTCCAGCTGAATCTTACTGTATTTTGTGCTGTCATTCAGTATTATTCTACCTCGTCCATCATGTTACAAAGATCTTTTTTCATGGTCTTACTGCTTAAGTGAAACTGTGGCTTTACTTCACATCTAAATATTTGTGACACCTTTAGACTGAATTACGGTTATTCACATTAGTGGTGTCGAATGAGCAGTGTGTTGTGCTGACCCACAACTCAATGTTATGAACTTTATAGCTTTCTCATGGGTTTTACTACTACCTTTTGGGATTCAGAAGTGGTATATTTAGAAAAATATGGTGGAGATAGATTGACAAGGATGTAAATTCCTTGTCTTCTCAAAGCGGTTAGTTACCGCTGTTACCTGTGTCTAGGACTCGTTCATTACTCAGTAATGACTACACACATTATTCCCTGTAGAGTTTGCATCAAATGTATTCTTAGTGTATAGACTGATAAAAGACATAAATGGATATTAGTTGGACAGACACTTCTCATCAGGTCACCAGATATGAAGGCAGTGTGACACCATACCGTATCCACATAGAGGTGGTCATCAAATGCAGGAATTGACACTTTCCCTTAAGGAAACGTTTATTTCAGTTGGAGAAACAGTAAAACTAAGTCCTAACAAAAACAGAAGTTAATAAGGCAGAAAGAACTGAAGTCCAGTCCAAAGTCCTACCGACATTCAAGAAAAGAGATTAGTTATGAAGCTAACACTCCCGCCAAGAAGCAGTTCTTTCCCAAAATGAACCTGAATGCCATGTAGAAAGTATAATCCTCTGTGTAATGCATACAGCCACAGTGAGACATTTCAGTTTTAATCTTGATGTCAGAAAACAAAGCTTCTTTTTCTTTTCTTTCACTTATTGATCAGTTTTTAGAACCATTTACGACATGCAAAATAGCGTGTTAAGAATCTTTTTTTTTTTCTATTTTTATTTTCAACAGATTTGAGCTAAGGGTGATTGCCAGGACTTTTCATCCAGCACTACTTAGCAGATTTATAAGTGAGTATTGCAACGTGCTAACAAGTGCTTTATCTCCTTGGCACAATTTCCAGAATATCCAAAGCTCAAGAAACCATTCTTTTCTTAGAAAATAACTGGATCAGCTTCAGAGCTTGCAATGATAGGGTTGAGGGATGAAGATGTGTCTTTCAGTGACTATAAAACACATCTTTGCACTGGGGAATCCAAAGCATTCCCAAGAAGCTGGTCTTAGATCTTTTTCTTGACAGGTGGATAAAGATCTCACTGCATTTCTGTGATCATGGGTTTAATAAACATATCTGGTAGTTCTGACTGGTTATTTCTCCTGACAACATTTACATTTAAGAAACACAGTGAATCATACAAGGGATTCAGCACACCAACTTATAGCACAGATTTAGTGTATCTGTCAGAACAAACGTGACCTACCTAGAAAATACCAGAAAATGGACTACTTGGACAGAAGGGGCATGGAGAACATTAGACACATTAGACAACATTAGAAGACACAGTGCATGTATGGTAAGTACGGAATGCCTAGAAATCAGGTTTGGGGAGGAAAGCTAAAAATGTATGAAGCAAAAGCCCATTTTGTTAAGAGAGTCAGTAAAAAAATTCCCATTGAATTTAATAGGCTTTGAACCAGGCAGTTTTCCAAAAAAAAAAAGGATGATTTATTTTTGTGCTTGAAATAAGATCATATGTTTGTTGACATGTTTAGGAAGCGATCTGATAGTATTGTGGACTCATTTCCACAAATCCCTAGAAAAAAGGATGATTCTCGCAACAAAAAACCTGTCTTTTCATATTTTATAAACGAGACACAATTTAACCATTATTAACATTTTTGTAAGCAGCTCCCTGTGATCACTGCATTTTTATGTAAAACTGTTTACCTGGGCTGTAAGAAGTCTGCAGAAATTAGTTTTCTTGCAGTAGCAGCAAAAGCAATCCAATAACTTACCAATGACTGTCAATAGCACTTAATCATCATTTATGTACTACTACTGCTGCAATATTTCATCAACAAAAAACACTGTAACTTCTTCAAATGTCTGACCTTGAAGATAGTAGATGTGAATTTCTCGGTTTAGACGGCAAATTCAGAAGCCCAGTAGTCACACAGTTCCACCAAGGATTTCCAGGGTGATCATTGCTCAATATTGTACTCATATTAGTAACTTACACTTCTACTATCACAGCTAAACAGCAGCCTGTGTGAAGGACAAAAATCTGCTTGAGAACTACAAATGGTGAGACGGCAACAAAATGCAATCCTTACACAAAAATTAACAGAAAAGCAGCAGAGGTTTTGTGGCTTATTAGTGCAACCCCATTTCTAGATGCAATGCAACAAGACAGCATGCTCCTTAGCAGCACCAAATCTAAACTGACAGCACAGGGCTAGCCCTTAAGTTCTCCTCATAACCTCTTTGAAAGCCTGGACATTTACCTATGAGTAACACAGGCTTCTGTTTCTATTCAATATTTCCAGATAGAGAGGGGATCAGAATTTTATTTTGTCCAGGCAAGGTTTGTATCAGGTAGCAAGAATTCAGAGGACAATTAAAAAAAGAGACAGCATTTATAAAGCTTCATAATGTGTCAAGTATTTGAAAACACAAGCCCTGAGTAGAAAAATCTGCTGCATCTTTTTGGTGTGTCATCACATACTATAGAGTTTACAGGACGTAATTCAACTCCCCACAGTAAAAGCTCCCCTCATAATTGGATTTAAAGCCTAAAAATGAATGTCAGCATTTTTGACAGATACAGCTCTCACACAGCCAGGTCCTGTGAAACTGGGAGTCAAAACAGGAAACAAAATTCCAGACACAATCCTGAGATATTAATTAGGACACATTTTTATAAACAGGCTCCAAAATAAATCGTCTTCCTTCCTAGCAGACCTCAGCATTACCTTGGTTAACGTGAAATTGTGCATACATTTTCTTGTAATAGCACTGTTAAATTATTTCTCCAAAAGAGAGCAAATGACTGAAGCAGAAAAATAGATGTATATTGTAGATTTCATTTATCTGTTTCCGAGCTGTAAGGCTGTTTCCATACCCCTCTCTTCAGGCAACTACACTGCTTACACCTTAATGCATAAAACAGCTGAAACCACAGACTGACCACCCATACCTGAAACTGCAACAGACTTCTTTGTTTGTTAAATTATGATGTTTCACCTAGAGGTAGCCTAAAGCAATCTAACATGGATTTCTTAAACAATTAGCACAGTAGCCTTTAATAAAGAGATTCAGTCCAGTTCTCAGAAGACAGAGCTCCTGTGTTTGTCCCCATTCCCCACACTTTTATTATTGTTATTTGATCTGGATCCGGACTCGCTAGCATTACTCTTTTGCTAGGGTCACCTTCACATTTACATGAAATCCTTCCATTTTGTGGCCAGCAAGATGTTTTATTTTTTCTCTGCAGCTACTCAGAAAGATCACGTGAGATCTACGTGAACAAAAGGAATCGGATGATAATTTTATGAACGCAATGCAAACTCTATGAAAGTATCCCTGCTGTTCTGGAAAGGCTTTAATGTATTGGTGCAGGAAGATAAGGTGAGAAATGTTCCAGAGACTTTATGCAAACTTCACAAAAATACAAGAAAAGCCCCCATATACAAATATCTTCACTGATATTAACACTCATCTGCTGTTTCTTTACAGCAGATGCAATCTTCATTGAAAATGCTTTTCTTCAGCACTGAGAAACTTCTCCAAAAATTAAAATCTGCTCAAAGTAAGTGTAAATGTTTATAAGTCCAATTCAGAACTTAAAACAAACTAGACTCCAAAACTTCTAACCATGGATATTTTGGAACAGAAGTACAATTACACGATTATGGAGAAAATATTTCTGCTTCCAAACTGTTTTATGGTACATTGTATATAAAAGTTTTCCGCATTTTTTTTAAATAGTCACAAGGGCCAGATGACAAAAACGTGGGTCTCATCCCCAGTAGTATGCAAACTTATTACAGTATAATAACCTTTTACATTCTATCTGCCTGATGTACCCATAGGTACTATGTGCAATCATTTAGTTTGGGCCATTGCTCATTTATACATTTGAAATGAGGTATCTCAGATAAAAGGTTATAAATAAACTAACAAAAATGTATTTTATTTCCAAAAAGCATGTAAGTTTGGGATTTTAACAACCCTGGTATTTTAACTTCCTAACACTGCTTAGAAAGAACTAGAAATTAAATTTTGTGTGCCCAAAATTTTCCCACAAGCTTCACAAAGTGTAGCTAGTTAAAACTTCTGGTGTCTTCTGATATCATAGCTACTGCAAAGTACTGGTTTTTTGCATAATATTCTTAGCACTTACACAACTGTGCTAAAAGCCATAGCTCAAGGAAACAGGAAAACCTTGTCCCATAATATAACAAACATTTCATGAAGAAGAACATAGTTATTATGCAGTTACAGCACTCAGTTTAATTTGGTCCCCCGACCTAGTGGGCTGTACACTCAGCCATCACCGGCATTTCACAGACATGGAAAGGAACAATAGAGATCAAATTCTTGAAAAGCCTGTATCTTATTTTGCTGTATGTAATTATAATGCAGGAAATTTTAGAGTTGTCTCAAACATTATTTCAGGAACTTTGCAATTTGGAAGTGTTTTAAATGAAGTGGGAGTTTCCTCTATCTCTATCTGTTGATTGCTCCCTCCTCTCATTTTCCCTTTGTCTCAACTAATACAGTGCTTGTATTGAGGCTCGCTGTAGCGTGAGCCTGATTTTGATGCACAATCCTCCTTCTCCGGGATATAGTGGAGGACTGTTTCTCAGGGGACTGTATAGAACTGCTCTGTCCTCCTTTTGACTCCCTGTGATTTTTCAAGTATGAAAGCAAGACAATTCCCCTCTTTGTGAGATTCTATATCTCTTTATGTTTTAGCTTTTTTCTTGCTTTGAAGCCTTATTTCTAGGTCTGCATATCTTGAGAAAAGTAGCAAGAAATACGGATTTGAACACACAGCTGGCATAAGAAAGGTATTTCATTAGTTCTTTTTCCTTCTTTTTAATCACTACAGTATTCCAGCCATTTCTTAGAGCATAAAGAAAAACAATTATCTTTAAAGAATTACTTTTCCCCACACATTAAGCACATGTCGCAGAAAGGCTATAACTTAGTTTATATTCAGAAAGGGAATGAAAAAGTAACTCTCAATGAAAGATCCTTAATTTATTTCAAGGGTCTTTTTGGTCACTTCCAGACCGCATGAAAATAGAAGAATCTATCTGCAGAGCCTAATAACTGTTTATTCCAGCTCAAATCAAGAGACATAATTAATTTGATAATTATTTCCTGAAAGCCAATTGAAATTAGAGTCCAGACTAACAATTGCATTTTCCTTCCCTTCACATCCAACTCCACTTTCAATCCAGGAAATCCGATGAAGCTACAGGCTCCTGGGGAGATGCAGAGAATAAAATGAGTACATTTCCTGCATAAAATAAAAACTATGACTTCCTTTGATCAGCCTTACTGAAAAGTAAAATCCTAACCAAAAGGCTTACAAGCAAAACCACTACTAGATCTATAACACTCAAAAAATAATACATATCATCCACCAGGTCTACCTGAAGTGCACTCAGCAAAGTAGGCAGCTGGATACGTACATTACAGTATAGCTTTGTGCCATGAGGGATGAGGGGGGTTATCTTGTGGTAAATTATGGAATTGAGGTTGTAATAAAATAAAGCAGGAAGGAAGCTGCCCACAGCAGCGTACACCAGCCTATCTCCTTCTTCATCATGTCCTCTTGCCTTGTCCTGTCTCTAACTGCCCATGAAAGCTTTACAAAAATGGGGGCAGGTGGTCAAATCCAGCTTGACCATTTTTGTAATTTGAAAGTCATCACAGAACAAATAATGCATCTTTATTACACTCCCAACTGCTGAAATAATAAAATTGATATATGTCCCCTAAAAGTCTTCATGTTTTATTCTTCTCCTGTTAACAAATTTGGACAGTTTTAGGTTTCATCTTTTCCTTCCCAGAATACAGAGCAATGGAATGATCCTTTTCTTGAATTTTTTCACGTGATCGTTCAGCTTACACAAAACTTAGCAAGAAAGTTAACCCCATCTCATCTGAAATGGTGACAGTCATGTACCTTCATTTGTCCTATTTTTTCCATGCTGTTATCAGTATGCATCATACACAGCTGCAAGTACATACATGACTATAAATGCCTGTAGAACGTCAGCATGTTTGGCCTTTACGAGACATTCATCATTCCATCACATTTGATATATGTGGGTTGTTGCTATAACAGAATCATATATTGCATAGCAATAATGACTGACTTCTGAGCAAGAGGTTCGGCTACACAATATAGCTCGTAATGATCATATCTGCTCCACATTTGAACACAGCTGAAATTGTGATGAAATTAGCTGCAAGCATACGGGCTCCCACTCAACCACAGGTACACTGCTATCTGTCTATTGTTACTTAGAGACTTTCTGTACCCTGAACTAATTGGTTTGTTAAATAAAATAATCAACACACATTTTGACAGAATTCAAACTAATGTTAACACACTAAATGCACAAAAAAAAATAGATCTTTGCCTAGAAAGAGAGTTGACAACATTTGCCAGTTTAAACACTTTCTGGCAATAGCTCAGCTTGTTAACAGGCAATGAAAGACTGCTCTATTAAGCTCAGGGTGATGCTAAAATGGTTTCATACAAGACGATAGCAATTTTCCTTACCACCAAGTGAGGCTGCTTGTTGAGAAAGGCCATAGCACACGGCAGGTCTTTGCTATTCATAGGCATTGATTGTAATGAGGAAGACATTTTATCGCTATCCAGCATTATACTGAGTTACACAAACAGCTATCTTTTTATTAAGAGCTAGGAGTTATATAAAAATGACTTAGACTACTGCTTAGTTTAATAGCATTTCCTTTTAATTTTAACTGCAGCAATGTTCCATACAAATAATAAAACAGATTACATAAGCCTTTGTTTTTAAATTAAAACCAGCCTTTGAGAAGGAGAGGGTTTAATAAACGCTACCTTTAAGAATTTACCCGACTATCACTTCCATCAATAAAGTGTTTTTCCTTATCAGAACTAGATTAATTTTTGGTGCTAAGTGAAATTCTGAATTCTTGGCAGTCATCCAAGTGCGTGGGAACCTGATGTCTGTAAATATTGCAAGAAAACCTTAATAAGGTGTAAAAGAATAAAAAAAAAGAATAACAGAAAAGGGTGTCCACCAACAGAGAGGGAATAGTAAACATGGTTAGTGCCCAGAGGAGAAGAGAAAATTACAGCATCGGCTCTTTGCACTCATTCTGTATTCTGTCGACCTCATACATCATGCTGCACAGTAGTATTTTTCATTTGGGTATCAAAGTTGCCAGTCTAACATAAATCTCTGTTGGAAGGATGTTTAAACTTCTCCGTTTAAATATCATGCTAGCCAAAACCTGGTAAATGCAGGATATGGGGAAAAGTTTTATTCTATTTCATACAATAGTTATAGTTTAGTGCCTGGATAATCCTCCCTGCCAGGGTTGGGAGATCTTGTATGAAAGCAAACTTCTGAAAGAAGCTCCTGGTGGAACTCCTTTGTAATCAGCCTGTAGAAAGACCTTGAATGCTACCTGTTCTAGCTGATGGCATGGCTGTAGCTTTGATCTCTTCCATACCTAGCAGATATGAAAGAGATCTCTGCTTTAATTTCGCATTGTGCTTGTAATTTCCTACTTCCAGATATTACAAGGTAGGCATTTCTGAGAACTTGTCAGGACTGATTTCATCCTTTAGATCCGGCATCCTCCTCCTAACACAGTGCAGATTTCTAGCTCATAGGAAGGACTCCACTAAGTCCACAATGAAATGAAGCCCCTTTCCAGAGAAAGGTACAACATCCACAGGTGCAGAGAACTATGCTAAAAGACAAGCATTTATTGGTCACTAAATCATGATGTTTATTTGCATGTTTAATAAAAAATAACCTGTTTGAATAGTACCTTTGTATGATTTTGAAGGACTGCACAAGTGCTGATGCAATTTCACTTCAGCCAAATTCCATTTCATTTAACAGAATCAGATCAGTATAGGACTGTTGTAAGGAGAATGTGAAAGGGTATCCATCAATCTACATAAACTAAAAAATTTCATAGTCAGCCTCAGTCTTTATTCGGTTAGATATACATGCTATATTCTTCATCATATGGGAGCAAGGTGACACTTCGTACTCAGGACTACTTGCATAGTTTTAATTAAGTCATCAATGTATATAAATGTGTATATTCTTGAAATCAGTAAACAAGATTTGTCTCCACCTATATATCCTTGTATTCTCTCTTCCTTGTTCTTTGATTGTTACCTATCACTATATAGGAAAACTTCAGGAAAAGAGGTAGAGAATGTCAGAGAAGACAAGGTTTCAATACAAGACACCAGAGTCCAGTGCCCCAAATGTGGTTACAATGTCCAATATTTATGAAATGGGATATAGAACCATAGAATCATAGAATCATAGAATGGTTTGGGTTTGAAGGGACCTTAAAGATCATC
>JAOXJM010000001.1:157036134-157048542 GCA_026413425.1 Tringa solitaria
CCTTCCAACCTGGGCTGTTGTATGATTCTGTGAATCTAAAAAGACAAAATCAAACATGAACCATCAGTGTCAGGTTTGAAAGAGATACCTATACTCCTTCCCAACCCAGAAGCGAGTCAGCTGTCAGAAAGCCAAGGAAAGTCCAAAGGAAGTAGAGAAGGAAGACTCCACATTCATCTATCATCCCTTTTTTCTAAAAACAGATGCGTGTCACAGTCTGACAAGAAAATCAATGCCTCTGTCAGCACTACAACTGTTTTGCTTGGCTTGAAAATATCTTCTGAAAGATGAATATCTCAGTACAATTCGGACAGCAAAGCGGGCCCTGACACAGAACTAACGCTACTGCTTTCTCTTCATCACACAGAAAGGCTTTTTCCAGATGAAAAAAACTAAAATTGAAATATGTGGCTAGTTCAGAAGAGTCAAGGGGCAGCAAGCCAAATACAAGGTACTGAGGTACAGGAGAATCCTTCTGATAATGTCCATGGCCTTTGCTTCATACCCTGTTTATCCTGGAGAGCCAGGAAGGCCTTGGAAAAGCTATGCATTTTTTCCCTACAAATAGGGGTTCTGCTTATTCTTGATAGAAAAAAAATATTCTATAAATAGCATATGATTATTGATATAGATGAGGATTCACCATAACTTCATGCTTATACGGAAGGTGTTTTTAAAAATCACTGTTTCTGGAAATTCTTGATTAAGAACACAAAATTAAATTAAACAATTTATCGAAGAAATTGTGGATTGTTGGACATATCTATCAAACTAAACTTACTTTAAAAAGGTGACTTCTTTGATATCTATTATCTACACATGAATGGCCTTACCAATTTGAGTAATAGCTTTTGTAAAACATGTTTTTAAATTCATAGTTCCTGTTTGAAGAGTATAATTACTAACTTCTGTAAGTATCAGATAGTATTTAATAGATTTAATTTATTGTGCTCAATTCAAACATTCTAATTTAAAATTATTCCATATAGAAAACTCCTTTCTCTCAAAAAAGTATTCAAAAAGAAGTGATTCTAAACAAAATCACAATCTGCTGACATATCTTTTCAAATTCAAAGTTAAATATGCCATTTTCTTGGCAAATACTTGACATACGGCCTTAAGTTTTCAGAAGATGCAAGTCATACAAACTTTGCTGATTTGTTTACTCTCATACTGCATTTAACTCAATCTATGTAAGTTTGAAAATTATGAGCTTCTAATGTTTTACATATTCTGAAAAACAGCTTGTATCTTGATTTAGTTCCCTAAATATACTCAATCACTTAGTAACTGGTGCTTCTGTGTCACTAAAACATTTACATTTCATTTAATAATGTCTTTCTTCCGCACTCCAACAATATTTAAAATATTTTACCAAGTAGGCTTACACTGGAATTTAAATATTACAACTTTATGTTATTTTGTCATTAAATGCAGAATCTGCTCAACTCAATCAATCCTCCCATAAACAAGCTCACAACTGATTTTCAGAAGCACTCATCTTTAAATAGATTTTTTAGTTAGAAGAAAAATATCTCCTTAAATGATACGAAAAATGTAGGTTATGTATATTTGCCTCTATTTATGCAAAATATCAGTTAGCTTTAATGAAGTGTTGTGTTTCCATCAGTGGAAAACGATAGATGTTCTGAATAGGAATTTATCTGTCTCAATGTTTATACCATAGACATCCACCTCTGAGGAATTCATCTCAGGCACCTTTTCTAGTTATTGGAGAGAGAAGTAGGCATCTCATCCTAATGCTGACCAGATTAATAGTGTTTGAAAAGTGTTTATTTCTTTCCATTAAAAAGCCTTTACAGTTACTGTCCTGTTTATCTAAGATACAGACATCTAAATTCAAGTGAGAAGGGCTCTTTCTGTGTCCCTGTTACTTTGCCACCATCACACCTTAGCCAACGTAAGGTGAGCTTCTGGCAAAGGCAGTGTACTTTGGAAGAGCATTGTGTATTGGGGATATTTTTGAAAGAAAGAATTAAAAATTTAACCCACTTACCAAACTATAAAAAGAAAAATAAGGGCTTTGGTTTACTGTTTGTCCCCAGTGGAATTTTATCCCCACTAAAATTTTTACAGTATTGGAGGATTTTAGACCTTTTGTTGCAAATTTTACAAGGTAGAACATAAAGAGGGTAACGAGAATGATGGGTCTTAGAAATACAGTATTTTTGAAAATTTAATTCTTAATTAAAGCTGTAATAACCATCTGAGATTTTCAAGAACATAACAAGGAATATCCCTAATGCAAATCCTCCTGAGCCCTGCCTTACAGCCTCAGTGTGAGTCATAAGTCATATTCGCACTGAGACAAGAGTATGTTCTTGCTCTATCAGTATTAATGACCTCTTTTGAAACAGTTTTAAACTTTTCAATGTGAAATCTTGAACTTTAATTTTTTTAAAAAAATTAAATAAAAGAAGCAAATGTTTAGCTACTTTCCAAAATGTGATCAAAATTAATCTAACATTTCAGTAATGCCGTAAATACATCTTAATACAACCAAAAGCAGTATTTGATGCCTTAGTTGCAGCATCATGCTTGATGTACATGTTTAGTTAGTCATGTACACTCAATTTTAAGTCCTTCTCAACTTTACTGAATTCCATTGAAGTTCTGCTGTGTGAAGATAATCTACATTATCTGTTTTGAGATGCAACCTTGGATTTAAGCCTCTGAAACTGACATTGGTCTAGATATTCCACATTACCCAGGTATATAAGTTTTCTTTATAGTTAACTTATTTCTTCATTGCTTTATGTCTCCAACAACTTTGGATTATCTACAAGTATTTTCTGTAATGATTTTTTTGACTAGAAAACACTTTCTAGTGTTTTCTAGGAACTAGGACAAATCCAAATTTTTATTTTTAATCAGCTGTATAAAATTTGAAATTTCAGATACGTGAATACATATGCAACACAGTATTAGAATAGTTTTCATGTTTAATCATTTTTACTGCATCAAGTTACCTTGCTGAGAACAACACTGTTTATTTACATGTGCGAAGAGGGATAAAAAACTTCAATTTGAATCTAGATAAAATAATCCACGTGAGTACAGCTATTGTATTTTTTGCTGGGTGTGCCTTAAAATGTGTATTTTTTATTACATATTTCACTAGAATATTTCAGCATCAGTATGTTAGTCATTTATACCAGCTGAGGGTATAGTCTATGGTCTCAGGTGATAGCTGGCGTTTTTTCCATCCTCTCAAGACATAATACAGGGAACTTCAGTCATTTACTTTTCACACAATCAGGATTTTCCCATCAGTAGCTTTACAAGGTTATCTGTTTATAATCCTTCCTCACTTGAACATAATTTTGCTCTTAACACTAATGTTGAGTCTTCTTGTAAGGATTGTCTTAATCTTTTGTTACAGGGGTTTTAAGCAGGGTAATAAAATCTAGTGATGTGGTCATTGTTGTATACTAAAAGCCCATAGTCTTTCTGCCAGAAATGAAATTGGAAGCACTATCAATGATGATGTTTTGTAAGATAAGATTGGTCTAATTATGTCTTATAAGCACCGATGCGAATGAAGTGTACTTGTTAACTACCATTTCATCGCATTTATTCACTGCACTTTCTGCAGCGTACTGTATACATTTCACAGGAAGCTCTTTGGAGACAATATTTTGAAATTAACTATTTTTATGAGTTAGTCTTTTTTGCTTTTAAAAAAACCAACCAAACAAAAAAAAAAAAGGCACTGCAGAAAATCCCTGGACTTCGCAGGGGTGCAGTACTGGGAGGTCTTTTGATGCAAGAAGGGTCGCAGGACGCTAGTAATACAGCTTGCTCTTTTCCCTGTTTATAAATCCTATAGAAAGAAGAGTATCAGTGAAGCTATTGCTTAATATGCTTGCTGGCTTGTCTGAATTGTGTCCCATTGAGGTTAATTCCTATGCCTCCTTGTCAATGAAAAGCAACTGTTTATGGAATTTTATTTTTGTGAATTGATGATGCAATTCTTGGCTTGCTTTTTTTTTTTCCTTTTGCCTATGAAACCACTAGGTATATTAACTGTTGTTTGGTGAATATTCTTATTACCCTCTTTATGTGGGATGTACATGTTACGATGATCTCCCTTTCCCTTCCATTCTTGAAAATGGTATGTCACCACTGATGTCATTCAGTCTCTCTAATTTCCCTGTCCCTTTTATTTAGCTCATCAAACCCTACTTACTCACACCACTTCCTCACCTCAAAAGAGGAAGGTCAAACAATAAGTAGAGATAAAAGAATAGCAAAAAGCAGGAAAATGGTTAATTCTGGCCAGCAGAACTATTTTCAGACAACTATGGGCAGTAGGAGGGAAGAATGGATACTTTATTGGCACAAAAAGGAAAGTACTATTTCTGACTATCGGCTACAGACAGCAAGGTTTTGGTAGATGAAGGGAGCTGCAGGGGTGGCCTCTGTGGCAAAAGGCCAGAGTGGGCATCTGGCTGCTGGCCAAGGTTAACCCATGCATAGTCAGGGTCACCTGGTAGTGTCAAAATCTGAGCTAAAATATCCCCAAGTATCTAAAAAATCAAAGAAAGAAGATTTAACAATTTAACTGCAACTCTGCCCTCTTTAATAATGGGGTCAGAACATTTCCACTAGAGATGTTACAGAACAGTATAAAAGCATATGGGAAAAGAAAGCATTACATGAAAGCAAGATGAGTGTATTAAGCACAAGCTAAAAGAAAATCCAGGAAGTATGGTTTTCACTCTATCTCTGAATTTACTACTCATCAAACAACCCTTGCAAACTTAATTACTTTTCCTTTGTAGAAGAATTTTTCCTAACCTGCCTTTATTTACATGCTGTTATTGCATTGTTCTGTATCATCCATATCTTGTTATTCATCACTATGACAAAATGCCACTCTGTTTTTCTCAGTGATACAGAATCTTAGTACTGAAGGTGAGATATGCTCAGTTCTTAATTGATATACATTGAGGTGTCTAATCATGAAGAAGTTACCACTGTTGTAAACGGAGAGTTACGTATAGCATTGATTTCTTCAATACACGCATATAAAGTCATTTGAGAAGCTGTGAGGTACCCGTAACAGATGCACGGATATGATACAATTCAGATACAACATAGGTTCTATGGAAGACCTGTAAACTTCATTGGTATTTATTAGTTTCATATCAGTGGGATATACTAGACCACCTTAAAAGGCACTCAGGAAACAAATTCTGCCTCCGATGTTCTTGAAGATATGGGAGAATCTGGCTCCAATCTCCATCTGTGCCTGGGTCACGTTCACCAGCCCTATGTGCCTGCCTCAGATACACCAGGACATGTCAAATAGCATTAGACACCTGAACTGAGGTAATCGATTCAAATTACATCCTTACTCACAAAGTTCACTTGCAGACACTTCTATTAGATGACAATAACTGGAAGTCTCAAGCTTCCACTATGGTCTTAATACATCATCCATGACACTGACAACCTCCTTCAACCAATCCCCCACTATTCAGTATATTTGCACTTAATAATGTGAATGGAAGATGGAGGACCAACAAGGCATATACTGCAAACTCAAATACTCGGCACACAACACAAGTAATTCCATTTCTACTTAGGTGTACTATTATAGAATTACTACTGTTCCCAGTAGCTACTGGCTGACTCAGGTGGGCAGTGTTACAATATTTTGTAGCATACCTGCAAGTGTTTTTCATAGGTTCATAGTTTGAATTTCACCAGTGAAACAGAATAGATGCAGCTATCCTACCAGCAAAACTCATAGCATCTGGGTAACTGAAAAACTGGCAGCACTTAGAATAGCAGCTGAAAACTGGCTGAGAACCAGTAAACCCAACACATCTGAGAATCTTGAACACAGATGACAATGCAAAAACATCATTGGAAGCACTGGGTGTATGAATAACAAATCAATACAAGAAAACTTGACAGAAACTTTGCAAATGGAAATTTGTTGATTATATCACTAGCTATGAATTACCTTTGCAACTCTACTTGTAATAGAAACATTCGGAGAGACGTAAAATACAGTACAAAATGGAGCAGGGATGAAAGATGGAAAGATGAATCCTTCCCACAGAAAAATGTAGATCCTTTTTATTATAGGCATACGTATTTATTGTTTCTCTCCTCGATACTTTTCAAGATGTACCACATTATTATGAATTTATTGATTTTAGCTGGCAGAGGCACTTAATAATGGAAGTAATGACCCCAATATATATTTGGAGAATTAGTCGCACTTTGCAAGCCAGCTACTTCATGTTACTACCATCAAAGATATATTCTTTAGGAGTCACCATATTTAAGTTTAATGTTACTGTTGATGTTTAATTAACTAAGAATGATATCAGCCTGACCAATACCAATTTTATTACTTTTCAAAAGTTTAACAGGTTATTAGAAATGTAACATATATTATTCAGTTGTGTTACAACTGTTCATAGATTTAATTTAGACTTTAGAGTACAGAATTTATGTTGATAATGTTAATTTTTCATATTTTATATTATAATTTATATTACCTTATATAAAATATATTTCTATAAAAATATATTTATATAAGATAATTTATTTTATATAAGATCATTTATATTATGTTATAATTTCTATTATCTTGTATTATAATTTATACTATCTTATATTATATAATTTATATTATCTTAATGTATCAAGAAAAATTGAACTTTTAAATTATTTCTGCAGGTGATATATGTATTTTGTCTGAAAATGAAGGAAAAACAAAGAAAATATTGGCCCACTGTTTAACAGAAAGGATGAATTAGGGTCACCAATAATGCTGAAATAGCAGAGGCTCTCAACACTTCCTTCGCCTCTGTCTTTACTAGCACTGTTGGACCTGAGGCCTTAGGAACAAAAATCCAGGTTGATGTAAACACAGACCCACTGCCAGTGAAAGAAGAGTTGTTATGTGAACTGTTACAGGAGCTTGACCCCTAAAAATTGATGAGCCATGACAATATCCACCTGAGGGTGTTAAAAGAGCTGGTTAACATCTTTGCGATGCCACGCTCCATAATCTTTGAGAAGTTGTGGAGATCGGGGGATGTCCCAGAAGACTAGAAGAAGGCGAACATCACTCTCATCTACAAGAAGGCCTTAAGGAGGTTCCAGGAAATTATAGGCCCAGCAGTCTTACTTTAGTCCCTGGGAAAGTTATGGAATGAATCCTCCTGGGAGCTATCACAAGTCAAATGGGGCGTGTGATTGGGAAAAGCCAGCACGGATTCACTAAGAGTAAATTGTGCTTGACAAACCTGATCACCTTCTATGACAAAGTAGCCTGCTCAGTTGATGTGGGTCAAGTAGTGGACATTGTCTACCTTGATTTCTGCAGGGCTTTCAATACGGTTCCCCACACATTCTCCTCCCTGAGAAACTAATGTGTTAGGGTTTAGACAAGCGGTCAGTGAAATGGGTGGGGAACTGGCTGTCAGGCTCCACCTAGAGGGTGCTTGCAAATAGCTCCTTTTCAAACTTGCAACCTCTTCCAAGTGGGGTCTCCTGGGGACTGCTATTGGGCTCAACTTTGTAAGTGATCTGAATGATGGGATCAAGCGTACCCTGATGAAGTTTGCTGATGATATCAAACTGAGTGGGGAAGCAGACACTCTGGAAGGGAGAGTGACCCTGCAGGAAGACCAGGATAGGCTGGAAGAGTGGACTAACAAGATCCTTATGAAATTCAAAAAGGAAAAGTGTAAGGTCTTGTAACTGGGAAAACATAATCTAGAACTTCAGCACAGGCTGGGATCTACTGGGCTGGGGAGCAGCTCTGTGGAAAAGGACCTGGGGGTCTTGCTGGACGACAAGCTCAGTGAGAGTGAACAGTCTGCTGCTGCAGCAAAGAAAGCCAACGGGATACTGGGTTGCATCAACAAGGGCATCACCAGCAGAGATAAAGGACTCACTGTCTCCCTCAGTGCTTGTCATGCCACACCTGTAATACTGTGTTCAGTTTTGATCCCTGCTATACAAAAAAAGATGTGGACATGCTGGAGGCTCTGGAGAAGGGCCACAGTATGATCACAGAACAGGGAAGGCTGCCATATGAGGAAAGGCTGAGAGAACTGGGTTTGTTCAGCTTTGAGAAAAGAAGGCTTAGGGGAAACCTTATCACCATGTTCCAGTGTTTAAAAGGTGGCTATGAAGAAGATAGAGACTCCCTTTTTATGAGTAGTGACATGGAAAAAATGAGGGGTAATGGGTACAAATTACTCCTGGGAAGATTGTGATTGAACACGATTGCCAAGAAAGGCCAGGTTTTGAGTAATTTGGTCTAGTGGAAGGTGTCTCTAGCCATGGCAGCAGAGCTGGAACTAGATGATCTTTGAGGTCCTTTGCAACCCACACCATTCTATGATTCTAAGAAAAGTTGTATTAGATGATCCTTGAGGTCCCTTCCAATCTGATATTCTATGATTCTATGAAAACGTAAAATTTAAAAAAATAAAACAAACAAAAAAATAAGGGATAGCAGATTATTCCGTCTAAAGAAAACTTAATTTAATGCATTTCTTGATTAATAAAATTGTTTCTGTAGGCAAAGAAAAAGTACTTTAACCTTAACATTTTTACCTTTTTTTTAAATTTTTTAAATAAAGTAGAAAGCATAAAGATTTCTATGCCAAAAAAAGACATTGTACTGCAAACATTCTAAAGACAACAACTCAGAATATCAGGACTCAAGCTCCAAAGCACTTCAACAGGTGCTGAATTTTAACCCCTTGCTTTGGCTCCACCTACTCCAAACAAAGACAAGTTTATATGCATTGTTGCAAAGAACCAAACCAAAGCACGTAGTTAAAAATTAATATGTTAATCGTAGATTATAAAGCCATAAGGCTCTCTGTGATCCTCTAATCTGATCTGCTGTATAATAAAGGACAGAGGATTACCCTGACTTCATTCTAGTTTGAGCTATGTGCTTAGAAATGCTTTTTCAGGGCTTGGAAAACCTCCCTTAAGTGGAAATTGTTGAGAAGATATTTAAGAAGGTAGGCTGTGTTTCCTCCTAAGTACACAGCAGACACTTGTAAAAAAAAAAAAAAAAAGCTTTAAAAATGGAAATAGTATCATTAATATCAGTCTGAACAAACTGAGGATGCCTCATTGTGTCTTACTTTGATATTTGTAGTGGTAGTACCTTTCCATATGAGATGTTTCTAGATGTTTTTAGATGCTACATGCTTATCAACATTTATAGCTTTTCCAAACACTTGTATTTAATTTGTCAGATAGAAGCAGCCGTTTATGTGTGACCTTGATTTATTCTGGTAAATATTGGTTTTAAAATAATATTATTCAAATGGTATATAGGGCTTTCCTGGTTACAAAAGAAGCTCTCTTTGTCAAGAGAGCCACATTATGCTGATATACTATGCAAGGGTACTAGTATGTTGTCAGTCCTGATGAGCCCACTGCACCTGTAGTATGGATAGCCATCATCAATGATGTTCTTCTCCGAAGAACTGCTCATGTTCACCCTGGTCCTATGGGGAAGATGGCTGAGCATAGGAGGGATAAGGAGATACAGTCCACTCTCCCTACAAGCAGTAATTTTTGCTTTGATAATACACAAAGACTGAATTATACCAAACATACTTATAAATTAAGTACGCATATCATTTATTCTCTGTGGAAAGCAACAGGGTGGCAGAAATCAATTACTGGAAATTGCTTTGGATTTAGTTAAAAAATTCTATGCACACTGAGATAGATATTCTGCTAATCATGGTGCTCTAGAAATTTGTAATTGAGGATGAGAGTTACTCGGCTGACCAAAGGTGATTAATTTAGCTGCGTGCACAGCAGCCTTGTGCCATCTGAGGTTTTACAGCGCATACAAAGCACTCCAATGGGGTTGGCAGATAGGACATCTGTAACCTTCTGAAGTAGCATCTGTAAACCAGCAGGGCATCTCAAATGGGACCGTTAACAACCAACTGAATCATATTCAATGTGTTAACTTTAATGTGGGCCGAATAGTGCTCCTGGCCACGTTGACTGGTTTGCCTAAAACCATGATGTCTGTATGGGGAGCCTGGACCCCTAGTTCACACTTAGACGTTTAGATGTTTATTCTGAAGCTGAATCCAATCCTTATTGAATTTTCAATCATGTGCTATGAGGCAGAGTAGAAAACTGAACTGCTCCTGGCAAATGAAAATGCACATATGCATATGTAGGTGCAGAATCTGGTTCTTAGAATGGGAGCACCATTTGTACAAGGGTACTACAGAGGCTTGGTATATACACTAAAATATTGGGAATTTGTAGATGATAGTAATCCTTAAAAAACCTTGAGAGTTCTCTGCTTATACTCACTACACTTATATTTCAGATGGTAGCAGATGCTTTCCAAGCCCACTGTCAGGTTCTGGAAGAAAGAATAAGCAGTATAGCAAAACTCATTGTCTTCAAACACTTTGTGAGCCCTCTAGTGGGCTTCAGTATCTTCTAAACACCAAAGCCATCTCAACCTTATTAGACCAGCCATCAAAACATCATCTTGGCCCTGCATTTTGGTGCACAATTTTGCTAGGCGTGATGGTTTGAAATCCTGTGCACAAAGTCCAACGTCCATTTCAACAAGTGTGTGTTTTCAGCCGGGAAAAAGACAAAGCTGCAACAACTTTAAGCAATTCAAGAAAATCAGTGTTTAACTTATTTTTACAGAACCAATCAAACAAGGGTTTTTTTGAGGTTAAATTCCTTCCGTACATTTCACAGTGACTGAAATTATGAAAGGTAAGGTTCTAATTTCCCTCCACGTACTTGAAGTAACAGTTGTGTTCTTAGCCTTACATCAAACCAACAGAGATGTTGGCAGATCACTGTCTGCTGCCTAAGAGCAGTAACCACAACCAATAACTACAGTTATTGTAGTACACAATGAAAGTAATTGAACTTGAAGTTATAGGCTTTTTTTTTGTTCTTGTTATGTTTTTGTTTGTTTGTTTGTTTGTTGTTTTGGAAACTGTAAGACATGAATCGTGAAGCAGTGAAAGCTAATGGGACAAAAAAAGGAAAAAAAAAAAAAAACCAACCAGAAAACAGAAGTGTGTTTATTTACCTTGGTACCACTCCAGGTAATATAATCCCCCCCCTCCCCCAATGTCGTTTCCTCTTAATCATGTTATGAAATCTGTTTTGTGATGTTCAGGTCAAATTGAGTCTCAGGGAAAAATAAGTAGAAGGGTTAGCAAGGCATGGACCAATGCAATGGGCTGATACTTTCAGGGTAATTGATTCTTAAAGAATGCAGCCTAAATACCTGGAAAATCAGTACAATCTCCAAGAAAGGTTTGCTTTCATACAATTGAATAGAAAATATCACAAGAATATAAATATAGGGCATCAGTCTTGACACTGGATTTCCTGCATTTTCCTTGTTCAGCTATCACAGACAACATTGTTTAAGTCAATAACACCTATATAATATCAGGTTTAAAATCTTCTGAAAAATTATTTTTTCAGATTTGCAATTTATGCTCTAAAAAATAATATTTTTACACATTTACCTAAAAGGATTGGGAATCGGTCCAGCTTCTTGCTTAAATGGCACACATTAAAAAATACTGTTTAATTGTATGGTTAAAGTACCTAGTCTGATTGACTAAATGCAGCAAATCAAATGTAAAATGAAAAAGTTTAATTTTACAGTAATATAGTAAGTATACAATTTCTGTATGTAGTGTTATTTATGAAAAAATCCCAAATGTAACCTAATATAAGTTAGAGTATCTTTTTAGCAAGTATGCTATGCTTATATAAAAATACTCACTGTAATTTGTTGAAATAAAATTGATGGTCGTATGCCATAAAATAACTAATTTAATCTTTTAAATATTACCTTGGCTTCTTCCCTTTGTAATATCAAAAATGAAAGTATTTATTACTGCAAAAGTACACAGATGGAACAAAGGAGCCTTTAAGAAAATACTGGCTTTTGGTGCCAACAGATCTTTAACCCTTTCCTTAGCAGATCAAAATGTCTACTTTTTTCCACTTACACCTTATATAACACAAATCCCATTCATCCTCAAAGGATAAAAATGAAAAGAGAAAGCATTCCAGCATTTGAGGGCAAAACACACAGGCAGCATTTTATGCCACTCAGGAAATCTGCTCTGTAGCCGGTGGTGTAACAGAGGAAGTCCAGTCTTTCTTCATTGTTCAGGTGACTGAATAACTTTACATTGCCTGGATTCTTATGAATATCCAAATTAAAAAGATCTTGATAAAGAGAAAAGTGTTGTCTGCAAACCTTAAACTTCCACTCATATCCATTATTTTTATTCTCTTACATAAACACGGCAAATGTGCAAAGTGCAAATGTAAAATAGACTTCAAACAGATCATGAAATACCA
>JAOXJM010000001.1:157074617-157086744 GCA_026413425.1 Tringa solitaria
TATGGTCCCTTCCAACTCTAAAAATTCAGTGAAATTCAGTGAAATTCAGTGAAAAGTGGTAATCTGGTAACACAGGAGAGGTTTGTACCAAATGAAATGCATTGATGAGGGGTACCACAATATGGTATGTCTCCCAAATCTTGTCACTTGCTCATCTCGTGTATTTCAATCCTAGCTGTAACCTCACTAACCAGAGAGGAGGAGGAAGAGATAAGCCAGGCTTTACTCTTTTGTGGATTTTTCAGGGAGGTCCTGAACTTTGTGGTACAATATCCAAAGCAACTCTCAAAAGGAAACAGAAATCATAATAAACTACTCGATAGTAAATGAAAAGTCTAGTCTACTAAAAGTAAATCATTCTAAGAGAAACATCTGTAATAAATGAATGCTTTAGCTTTCAACTTTGAAGAACTGTTCTCATTTTTGTGGAGTGTTTAAGTCTGCATCCCATATGAACCTGGTGCTCCAATAGAGTACTTTAAAGTACTGCTTAAAGCAGCACTTCAGCAGTTGCCACTTGATGTGAACAAACTGTGGTTTTCCCCTCTCTGGAAGAGCTCAGGCATAAACCAAACATTCGTTCTTCAACTATGCTTTCCCCAGCCTTTCTGCTGATGTCTGCTCCACTTGCAAAATCTGTTTTCTCAAGAGTTGTCTCTTCGTCCCTCAGTGATAAACAGTCTTGGAGCAGAACAGGCTTCACAAGCAAGAGGACCTGTGAGTCAAATCCCAGACCACCCCCTTCCAGCTTGTATGGACCTGAATTCCACTCAGATGCTCAAAGGGATCAAATTGTACACTATATATTTTTTCCGCCTTAAGAAGGTGCTCCTAAGGCTCCTCCTAACCTTGCTAAGGCAAGAGTGCAATAGTAGTGGAAATAATAGTGCAAACAGTGGTTCTGTTTTGGGTATCATTTGAAGCAAATCTCCTAATATTATCAACTGGTCAAACTCAAAGAATACTTAAGCGTGCAGATGATATCACATTTTTCAATTAATGTCATCAAGTTCCCTGTCCATTTTGATACAATTCTCACTGAGCTACTACTATATGAATATCTGGGATATTTATCGCAATACAAAGGGTCTATAAAGGACTTTTCTTTCAATGAACCAAGATGTGATTTGGGTAGAACAAAGACCATAGGGAGACAGATGCAGAGTGAATTTTATACCGAAAGATTACATGGCAATAAGAAAGTCTAAATTCAGGCACCTTTACTGTAACTTTCATATGCATGCAAGGCGTCCTGTTTAAATATCATTATAAAAGTTCGGAAATGAAACATTCATACAATAAAACTGTACCTTCTGTCCTGCATATGCATTACAATGGTGAATGGTATAGGACTAAACTGGTTTTAGAATGTAGGGCAAAAGTCTTTTTTTTTGCCGAACTTGGAAAGTGTTCAGTGAATGGAGATGGGAGTTGCAGCTGGAGAAAGGATAATCTCATGAGTATGACAGCAAAAGCATTTCCATGGAGAACTGCACTGTCCCATTCTTCTTGCTATAGTTTCCTGCATCTCAGCCAAACTTCACAAATGAGTCTCCATTTACATTAATCACTTTCTGGTGCCCAAAACCAGACACAATGGAGCCTGATATACAGAAGATCTACTCCGAGACTGCAGCTGAAACCAGTGTTGGTGATGCTCTGAAAATATAAAGTGGTAAGTACTCTTACAACACAAGCTGAGCAACTGAAACGTTAAAAATATGTTTCTTTCTCACCTGTAAAAGGAAAATAACATTTCAGAAAGTATTGCAAATATAAAAGGGGTTTAATTAAGTTTACAGACATGGTAGTTATAAGAGAAGAGGCTATGAGAATATTTATAGTCTTGTCCTAAGAACAAAATCTGAATAAAATCTAGTATAAGACAAAGAAAATACTTAATTGTATAAGCACTATCGTATATGAGGATTTGTACATGATTATACTACTAGAACTATCTTTACTCATACATACAAGGGAGCTAAACTGAAGCTCCTGCAACAGTCTTAATTCTCTGAATTTTTAATGCTTGATGCTACAATTCAAATTTCTAACAATATGATAGCATATTGTCTTTTTTTTGGTCTTACATATGAGCTAATGTAGTATTTTTAAGTGTTTGAAGTAGAAATAAATGCTACAAATGCTTATGAGAATCAGTAAGTTATAGAAAAGTGTATCACTAAAGCCTGTACCATTCCGTACTTGATTTATTATGGCCTTGACATGAGAAATGTGTATTGGTAAACTACTTTTTGAATGAATTCAGAGGTCTGTGTTTTCTGGGAGGGAGGAACAATATCTAAAGTGACAGTGAAACAAGATTTACCAAATAGCTTTCGAGAGAACAAGCTAGGAAACAGGAGTTAATGCTAGTAACAATTTAGATGTTTTACTTAATAGTCCTAGTACAAGATCAAACTATTTGTTTCGCGTGAGCCACGTGATTACCCACAGCTGAATGCAAGTGCAGAGAAAGGCAAGTCTCAAAAGAAATAGGGTCTCTTTTGTGCCTATTTTCTATTGGTTCATAATTTTTGCAGTATTATCATGTCTCTCTCAAACAACAAACAGTCGAGAACTATTGGTTTATATTTTTTGCAATATTATTATGTCTCTCTCGAACACCAAACAGTCAAGAATTGGATTAGCACAGATGGGGCACAATCCTCACTGCATTCTCCCCCGGGGAGAATAACTTGCTGAAGGGGACTAAAGTAAGAACTGGTACACAGCTGCTGCGTGCACTGCCTTGCTCTGTTTTTATGCTATGAATGCTATGAACTGTATTTATATCACCTGTTTTTAGGCAGCTAATGTGAGCGTTTCAGTGCCTCTAATTTGGGCACCTCGCTGCAGCAGAGTGATTCAGACCGCCTGTGCTGAGGACCCACACTCGCCTTGTAACTAAAAGAGAGAAAGCTTTGAAGAAATCTGTGCTTGTACCTACATTAGCAAGCAGCACAGTGCAATAGGAGCAAATCCTTAGGTTAACACACTGGCTATGAGAAACTGACATCCACACTACACATATTAAAGGCTTCGTATCTATTCTGATCTGGGCCCATGGATTTGAATGTCTAGTAACGGTTGGAGCACATCTTCTGGTTATCCAAAAAAAAGTCCATCTTGTGCTCTCATTGGGGAGCTTTACTTCAAAAGCACATTCCTAAGTCATATCAAAATGCTAATGCAGGTACATTCTCTGAATGCTTCCAGGGAATGATGCAGAACATCTTAAATAGTTTTCCCTTCTCCATTGACTAACTATAAGAGGAAAAAAAAACCAGGTACATTTTATATTTTATTTTCATGTACTACAAAATGAAAAAAGAAAACATATAGACCATAGAAACCTATATGCTTCCAAGGCAACCTGCAAGGTATCCATAAGCCAAAAAACAGGGCACACAAGTGGACGTAAACCTGGTTAAGCACATGCTGAAATCCAGTTGGGATTCAAAATGCCAAACACTTCTTTTTGGGTGACAAACACACACAGGAGAATAGCACTGTGTCTCAGTAGCCTAACAGCTAGCAAATTGAAGTTTCTGCCCCCAAACAGACAATGAAATTGTTTTGGGGGGCGGAGGGCTGGTTTATGTTATTACAGAGGTCATGGTGTTCTTGAGAAGAAACTGCCTGAATTGCTGAGATTTTAGTATCTAATTTCCACATAAAGTCCTTTTAAGTTCCAATTTAGGGGGTCTGCATATGCTCCTGCTAAGTGGACTATAGGATTTGCATGCAATAAAACACTTGTAGCACAACCTCCACTCAGCCTTCATTTCCAGGTGGAACAACACCTCTCATTTTCCTTGCTTTTCTGTTTGCTGGTATCACACATCATTTCATGTGCTAAGACCTCCCCGAGCTCACACGCATCGTAAAAAAAACTCATGTTTTTTCACAAATGTCAGCAGATGAACAGCTTTCTTTAACCACCTATACAAAGCTATATATGTATAAAAATATGCACCTCACAAATACGATACAGAATTCTATCTTTAATAAATCAATTCCAGGATTTTGCACATATTTGGAAACTGACTGGCATCTTAACACATTAAGAATGTGTTAAAAAAAAATATCCCCTAAACTATCCTTAAATGGAGAGTATCTTGGAACGTGGCTCCGTTCTTTTTCAGGTAGTCATGTTCTCTCCGTAACAGGAACATATACTGAGAATCAAAACCTTTAAAATTGCTTTTTCTGTATGGGATCATGACCAATTTACGTTTAACAATTTCAGTCTTTGAAAAATGTACTCGAGTGAGTGAGTGATTAATTATGAGAATCAAAGCAAATGCATGGAAGATTTGTTGAAGGAACTAATCACAACTACGAAGTTCAGAGACTAGGAATACTGTCAGAGATACTCCAACAAGCACTTGTGCCTGATGAGATTTTGAAAGCAAATACAATCCTGCATAATTCATGTGCAAAATGCACAAAAACAAATTAAGACCTCACAGCCAAAGGGAAGGTACCACATGCCACTTCCTTCCCCTCTGCTTCCCTTCGTGTGCTGTTGTGTGTTGCCGTGGAGTGCCTCTTCTCCTTCCCCATCCTCTTTATTTCCCGTTCACTTTCCTACTGAACCTGTGGGCTTCCAAGTATATTTCTCTTTGGATCCGCCCCTTTAACTTGTCCTTAGCATCACACAGAAATACAAATTCAACCATCATATCAGTCCATTTCACAGACTTCCATCTCCTGCTTTTTTTCCCAGCTCTGTTTGTTCCTGTTCAAAGTAAACCTTTTTCTACCAAAATCCACTCATGAATTGTAATGTAAGAAATAGTTTTAAACAATAGTGATCACAGTACCTGGTTCAGTATGTGCATATGTATCATTCGTGCCCAGAATGTGAATTGGTAATAACTCCCAACTTTCTGAAGGAATGAGTAAGTGGATTTTTCATTTTTAAATAAACTGTTTCCTCACTCTACAGGTACGATTCCAAAAAGCAGAGCTCCAGGCTGTTCTGCCTACCTGAGTTAGTAAAATAGCTGTACTTTGACCACGTATTTTTATATCATGATTATAAAGGCAAATTATTCATGAGTAAACAAGGTGGTGGGGAATACCACCACAATTTACTGTTATCCCCAGAATATAACATTAGAATAATTTTGCTGATGCAATACTTTTCACATCACATGGGTTCAAGTTATAATGACAATATGTTACCATGTTAAAACTTGTTTTGGTGTTTCTCCCCTAAAATTTGGATTTATTCGCTGTTACTAAAACCACAGTTAACATAAAAAATGTCCACAAATAAAATTCATGCTTGTTGGCCATGTGCAGGCCAGGAGAGGAGATTAAAGCAGCAGTAAACAGATCAGTTAGCTCTGTGGTGCCGCACACTACGTGGTTGCACAGACCTGATGCAGACTGAGGTTGCATGCATTTGCCTTTGTGTTCCACACTTCTAGGTAGCAATAGCTTATTTCACACACCATTCTGAAACTGTCTCCTTTGGATCAAAACCTCCACTTTTTCCTTTTGGTAATAAAAAGAGAGCATTTATACTTTTTTTTTTTTTAATGAAGCTTTTTTACAAAGCTCAGGTGTCTGTTTAAAACATAAAAAGACAAAACTTTGGCACTATTTCACATTAGTTTTACATTTGGATTTGATTATGCTGATTATTTTTCAGCGTTATTCAACAGGATGAAAAAGCTATTGGCAATGCTAGATGTCTCTGCTCCAAACTTGGTGGAGTAATTACGAAATAATGGCATTAAAATTTACCGTGCTAATGAAAAAATTAATTTTCCACTCCCCAAATACAGTATCACACTTTTTATCTTAAAAGTCTATATCATGGTAAATGGTAGATGAGCAATGTTTTGCTTGGAGCTAGCTTATTTTCATGGCAATTTTGTCAGGCTTCAGTCTATCAGACTGTCATTTTTTATTCCTGTATTCTGAAGTGCATTTTGACTTTTCTGACTACAGCGGCATGACAAAGACAGTGCCTTTTTAACACATTCTGCCACTGCTACTGCTTTTTTCTTGTTTTGTCCTTCATCTATATTATTCCTAGTGGTGATGATTGAGAAGTAAAAATAGAACTGTATTGCTTCATGCTATTAGTACTCCTCCCTCCTCCAAAAGTGAGGAAAATAATGTAATAAACCTCTCATTCCTAACATCTTCATTTGATGTCCTATCCAAATTCTGGCCGATCTGTTGCCCTCTTATACTCTGCAGCACAGCATTATTCTCCACACACTACCAAACTACTGAGTAAGGAGAGAAGAGCTACTATTTGACCTAAGTAAAGACATTTTGCACTGGAGTGCTTAGGGGTCTTTTAAGGTTTCCTGACATTCTGTGAAGTTCAGAAACACACTTATGTATGTATGCATGCCAAGTTGGCCAGCCTGGGGCTCCTGAGCTGCTGGTCAGGTGGGACATCCCTGCCTGGGCCACTCCACATCATTTGCAAGTGGGCTGCAGGGCTTGGCAGATCCCTTTTGACAAAGGATGGGAACTTACTGGTTCTAAGTGTCATAGTCTAAGAATGAAATACAGGGACTAAGTATAGAGCACTCAAAAAATTAGTTTGTAAACAAGATTCTGGAGCTGTAGAAATTTATGCAAAACTGCTATAGGACTACACACACTGAAGTTACAAAAGACTACTTTAGTTACTCTTTATTTGTTCCTGCAGATATTGCTGGACTTTGACTGTATTCCTCTACTTTCACTTAGCTCTTCAGAAGTAAGGTTGTGTGCCTCGTGCGTTTGCTCCTCAATACTTTGTTCCTTTACAAAGACTGGAGGGAGTCCCCTTCCCAAGGATAAAAAGTCCTTTGCATATTAGTTTAACTATTGAGGAAATAACTAAAATCTCCACCACCACCACCCCCCAGCTCCCCTCCCCCAAAAGTCCAGGAAAGAAAATTCTGGGCAAGAAGTCCTGGCCGTACTAAAATCCAACAGTTCTGACATAAACTTTGGTAAAACCAGCAGCACCACTCAGGAAAAGCTGCAATGATGAATCATATTCACATATGAAGAGATGATTCCTGAAATACAGATAAAACCAAACTTGTGCCTGACAAGGTAAAAAAGTACT
Source organism: Tringa solitaria (assembly GCA_026413425.1). Lineage (NCBI taxonomy): Eukaryota > Metazoa > Chordata > Aves > Charadriiformes > Scolopacidae > Tringa > Tringa solitaria. The sequence continues at coordinate 157,081,711 of JAOXJM010000001.1, forward strand.
CCCAATAGAGGCTGACAGAAAACACGCTGAAAGGAGGCTAAATCATGAATGTAAGAAGACCACACTCAATGATACCTGTTTTGGAGTAACTCTCAGATAAAAACATGGTTTGGAATTGAAGAAGCAAAATGTTAAGATAATTTAAAACAAAACAAAAATGTAAGACTGTGTGTGAAGCTACTGAGTATTTAGTGTCAGGTTATCTTTATAATCTTTATAATATATCTTTATAATAAGAGCAACACAAATTAAATACAAAATCTTGGCAAGGACCAGGGAAACAATATAGGTGAAGGACCTCTAGTAACCTAGTCAGTGCAAACCAGACTGAGTCAGCTACTCCTATGACTGTGCAAGGAGAATGAGCAGTTGATGAGACTGTTGTATCTAATAGAAAACAAAAAAAAAAAGTCAAGGAAAGAGGGGCTGTGGAGGTCTCAAAAACTTGCGGCATGTTTAAGAAAGGGAAAGGGAAGAGACTAAGGGAAGGGACTGATGCAGTTGTTAGTCACTCAGGAACACATAATCAAAGATAGGGGATAAATGTGTCATGTTCGTTTTTGAGTTTAGTATTAACTAAGCTTTTATCAAATGACGATAAAATTCTTAGCAAGGGAGGTTGGATTCCAGTTTCATTTTGAGGGTTGATGGCAATGAGGAGGGAATTCATATTTAAAGTGAAAATAAAAAAATAATCTCAGAAAGTCTTTTTAGTCTACCTATGAGCATTCCACCAAATATCCACCTCCTCAGTCATGGTTTTATCTATGTAACTGCAAGAGAATACTTCTTTAGTTCCCACATCTGCCCACATCACAGTTCTGCAGCCAGCTGAATGCAGATGTTCCCCGGTCCTCCTAGCACACTCTGCATCCTGCTTTTTCTGAAAATCAAATACACTAATAGTTCTATGCCTTTTATTGCTTCTCTCTTTTAGTTGATACAAAGCTCCTCTGAAAATTGCTAAGTCCTGAATCAATATAATGTCCTCAATGAATGAGAATATAATGGTGTTAATCACAAAGGAAAGTTGTTCTCATTTATTTTAACTGTCCCCTGAAATAATCTTGCCAAAATGTTTTTCATCTTGTTAAAGTTTAATTTTAAGTACTTACTTCATATTTATATACTGCTTAAATTAATTGTTGTTTTTCACAAGAGACATTTGAAGATGTAGGAAAACTCACTGGTGAAGGTCAGCAGTGTACAATCGATAGATCCATCATCTCAGGTATATAGCATTCATCTGAACTTAATTTCCTTAAACTTTATGATATTTGGAACACCTCTTGCATTTTGATGAGCATCCCCTGTATTTCTTAAAAAGCAGCCCAATTAAAAAATAATGAAGCTCTTTTTTTTCTGAAACTGACTCATTATTCTGGTGGTTTCCAACAGCAACTTAGAGCTCAGTTCTGTATCAAATTATTTTGTGCCTGTTGGCCAGCGATACCTTTGCAACCTTCTAAGGTGCTTCTGAAGTCAAGCAATTTCCCCAGGAGAAAATTTTAAAGCTGCTGTTTTTCCCACTGCTGAGTTTGTGTCTAGGCTCAGAAAGCAAATAAAATTTCTAGTAGAAACAGACAGACCCCATGGGATGTTCAAGACCTCTCTCTTCTACCATAACCTTAGTGGAACACCTTAAAAGGAGAATAACTTCATCGCTTCGTCTTAGCAGAGAACACTAAGATTTCTGCTACTGACTCTCCATGGAATATTTTTTATTTGTTTTTATATTATTATTCTTAAAAAAACACATATTTATAGGATGCAAAATGTTAAACCCTTTATCAGGGATCCACAAGGAACAGCTCTGTACCACCATCCACTGCCACTAACAGGAAAATAAAAACATCTTCCAAGAATGCTCTCTGCTAATGCATGTGTGAGGAAGAATCAATCCATTTTTGGAACTACAACCCACCAAAACCTCACCTTTAACATTAGTCATGTGCACTTTCAGGTGTTAAACGTACTGCTCTTTCACAAAAAACTTACTCTTGCAGAAAACAGCAAATATTTCTGCGTAGGCTCTTACACTGACTTGGCATCCCTTGTTGAGAATCCTGCTGAGTGGGAACAGGCAACATGCCCTTTCTGAGGCCGTGCGCTTGCTTGGAGCAAAACTGATATATCAAAAGGGGTTGGCTCATCTGGGAATCCATAAGCCAAAGAGCCAGCAGCCACCTACACTGGGAACCATGTTAAACCAAACTGGCCCCAACTGAACCTCACAGTTCAAGGCGTAGATGCTTCTTTTCACTGTGGTTTGTTCCTTTAGAGTACTTAAAGGAAGAAGACCTGCTACCACCACTAACAAATCATAATGAGGAGACAGGAACACACAATTCACTGTACTTTGTCTAATTTAAGATAAAATGGCCCAAGCAATGAGACTCCCAGTAAATCCCTTGGAAGACTATGCAAAAAACCAAAGCATTTGTCAAACATCTTTTAGATTATTGCTGACTGCTTGCAATCTAGTATTTGATTACTAATAATTAAAGTAACATTATCAGTACTGCAAGAAAATTGGAATTGTTGAAATATTCCTCAAGAGGAAAAAAAATAAGGGGAAAAAAACTTTTCTATGCTTACCAATTTTTCAAGTCGATTAAGTTTTTTATTAAGAGAAGCTTCAATATCAAATAGCAATGCCAGCTTACTTCAAAGCTACTTATATTTAAATAGATTTCCTATAGACAGGGTTCTCCTTGGTAAAGAAAAACAATTTTGACAACCTGCTCTCAATCTTTTCTATTAAAAGTTTGCATGCAATAATTACTTCTTGGGCAGAAATAGAGTGAAGAAACTATCTACCTGAGTGCAGCCTGCCCTCACCTAGCAGAGGTGTTCCAGATCCAAGATGCTGGCTTCAGTCTGTTTTTCAATAGCTACCTTGCGCAAAAATATTTGCACCTTTGTTGGACTGGATACGGAGAGACTGTTTCAGCTTTTTCAAAACAGCCTCCTCCTATGTGCTAACAAACAGGTTCAAAACCAAACACCCTCCCTGGCTTAGGGAACGTGCTATTATTTATGCACAGTGGAATGGCTTCAAAAGGAAAGATCGCATGCATCCCTCTGCAAAGGGCCTTGAAGATGTTCTCCCAAAAGGTGAGGAGTGAATCCTCAAATCTCTCACTCATCAGCCTCACTTGCAGGACTCTTCCCCGAGGTTATATTCAATGGCTGATTATTCAGTTGTTGTGACTAATCCTCCTTGTGGATTGTGCCCCAGAGCCTTAGACACCTATATGAAAACTTTATCCTGCAAAGTAGGAAGCTGCCTGAAAACAAGGGGCTCTATCAGTAAATACAGCAATGGCCAAATTCTGTGGAAGCAATAGGCCTTCCAGCAAATGCAAATAATATTAAAAAACTATCTGTTATTTTTTCTTCTTCTGAAATATGCAGGTGTGCATGTGTCTGTGTGGTGTAAACATGAAATAATCTTGGCAGAATAGAAAACAATGATTTAGAAAGAAAAGGAAGGAGTCCTACCCCATATGCAACTGAGAAAATATTCAAATTATATTCTTTAGCTTGCCTTTGCAAACTAACTCCTCACTGCTGAAAGGCATACAGCCTCTAGTAAAATTAGCCCAAGACATTTTTTCAACAAAAATTGATTTGACTGTTGAGATCCTATTTTATCTAACACACCTTAGTAAGTACCTTTGCTCCAAAGGGGCTCAAATTATTAGCATTTGCAGATCACAGCAGGGTGAAATAAAAATTAGACAAATATTGGTGGAATAAATATTAGTAATGTTTACAAATTTGCCTTTCATATGAGAGTGTCAAAAAAATAAATATCAATTAATCAGAAAACGTGGTTGCTAGCTGTTACTATCATCTTCCCAAGGTGCTTATTGTTGAAACTTGTGAATAACTCATCTCATTTTGCTGATTTAAGCTAATTAAGATTGTATCTCCATATCTCTAATTGAATAAACACAAAGGTATAGAAACTCTAAGTACTGTTTTGAGAAGTTTTATTCTGCTACATCAGTCTGCTACATCAGTCCTTTCCGCACAACTCATCTGAAGAGTCATTGCATGCAACAGGTTGATCAACTCCCGACATCAGGCAAGCCACAGAATGGAACAAAAAGACTAGCACGTATGTATCAGCCATTTAAATTATGATGATGATCCTAATTTGCAAACTCCATTAGTCTTTCTAGAAGGGTTTATTGTCTATGCTGTACAATAACTGTAACAACAACGCTGAAAGGACTATAAAAAATATCCTAAAAGTATATAAATCAATAGTGAAGTTACATGTGTGATTCTTTAGTCCAACTGGAGTTCGTGGACCTGCAGTGGATTTGTTCAGTGTTGCAGACTTAAATCTGGATGAATCTGCTCTTAACTAGATAATTTTCTTCATCCTGAGTTTGATTTTTGCTGGTGTTTCAGCTAAAAAGGACAGGGAAATTCCGTAGTGTTTCCTCTTCTGTCAAAAGCTTGAGAGGTCCATGAGGTATGAAGGCAATGGCAATGACCATCCTGCCACCAGAAAAATGGAAATTAGTCTGGAATACTCAAAGAAGCAAAAACTAACAATGAAAGGAAGACTATGCATGTATTGAAAGGAAAATTGGACTTCACTTACAATCCACAAGTTATCTACAGTTTTATAATACACCTTGGAAAAAAGCACAGGTATTATGTGCATGTATTATGTCCGCGTATGTGGACATAATAATTCTGTGCATTCTTCTCAGTTGAAGAGAAGGGATTGGTCTCTTGGGCAAATTGCGAGAGAAGAGAAATTCAAATCCAGTCATCAGATATGGAAGAGCCCCGCTTGAGCAATGAGCTGTATTTACATGTTCAAGTACTTGCTGGCAACCAGATTTTGGTACACAAGGTGCAAAGATTTTGTGGTTTGGCCAGTTTCTGTACTGAGCATAGACTGTGCTCTAGACAATAATTTACATTGTCCAGCTGGATCTGCTTTATAAAACAAACTCAGACTCTAAGTTACTAATTAACAAGGTACAAAGATGCTTCCAGAAAGGATCC
>JAOXJM010000001.1:157099497-157112256 GCA_026413425.1 Tringa solitaria
AAAAATAAGGGGTGGGGGGTGGGGTGTGTGAAAATCTGGCTGTAGGTTGTGAAGATTGGAACCGCGGGTGCGTTGCTGCCAGCGGAGTCCCGGCAGCGCGATCCGCCGCGGAGCTGCGCCCGCCGCCTCTGCGAGGCTGGAGGTGGTGGGAAAAGCAGCCGGCGTGGGGATGGACTGGACAGCGGCTCTGTGCGTGCCCGTGTGTCTGTGTGTGTGTGCGGGGTGTGTGTGTGTGCGGGGTGTGTGTGTGTGCATGCGTGTGGTGCGCTGGATGCTGTGTGCCTGTACTGACGGGATCCGGGGAAACCTCTGCTCCGCGCAGCGCTGGAGCAGCCTCCGGAGCCAGGCAGGGAGAAATCCTGGAGACAAACACGGCGAGGGAGAGCCGCACACACGAACACACACACACACACACACACACACACACACAGAGAAACGTGCTACACATTGCATCGCCGACATACAGGAGCAGCAGAAAGCAAATCCTGGCGTGGATCGCTGTTTGCTGGCAGGAGGAAGGAAAAGCACCCACAGCCTCGAAAACTTCCTCCTCTCCACGAATCCAGCCGCTCCTAGCCCCAAAATTACAAAATCACCTCCTAACAAGACGCCAAAAAAGATACTCTTCGGCGGTATTACTCTCTGTAATGCCAACTCCTAACTTTGGAGTGAGCGCCGTAAATACTTTTTTTTTTTTTTTCCCATTAATTATTTGCCACACACATAAATACTTGAGCTGAAGAGCTAGAACAAGGATGAGCCCATCATTTAAAGGAGGGATAAGGAAGGATGTTTCTGTGCATCAGGCAGAGAAGAATGAAGAGGAAGGAAGCAAGAAGGGCTGTCCTTGACCCGGCCAATTCATGCCACCCTAGGAGAGGAGAGCAAGGGACAAAACCATAAATTCCCTCCTGCAAATGAGCATCTGCAAAGAACTGAATGGGGGAAGTGAAGAAAATTCCTGCAAGGTGAATTCAGTCTTTGCCTAGGCAGAAAGAAAAACACTCTGTTCCTAAGTATTTGATAGTAAAATCCAAAGCTACAGTTTTAAAGGATTTATTGCAGTGCTTTTTATGAGTACTGTAGAAAAGTGTGATATTTTGTCAAAAGTACACAGACAGAGATGTCAGGCCCAGGATGAAGTGAAAAAGGCCAACAAGAAGAGATAAAAGCCCATCAACTTGGAGACTCACTTACCAGAGAGGAGCCATAGAGCAATACCATGACACAATCATAATTCAAGATGCATTCAAATTAGACTGAAATTATTAGGTGCCAATACTGCTGCAGTGTCACATTAACTGCAGTGTTAGTCTTGGTTCTGGGCCAGCGTACACAGCCTGGTCCCACCTGACATTGCGTTTTCCCTTACTGTTTTCCCTCTCCCACATTGTCATTCCTTTTTCTTCCCTCCCCTTTCCCCCGACAACCGAGCGATGATGCTCTGACGCTTCATACGCAGCAGAGAAACAGCAGTTGTGTGTGCAGAGCTTGTCCTCCTTCTTCCTCACAAAATGGGCAGGGCAAAGAGGGCAGGAAGGAGAGGGTGAGACGTGAATTTTATTAGAGTCCTGCAATCCCGTCAGAAATGTGGGGTGAGCACCTGTCCCTACAACCTCCCCCTAAGGTGAAATGTCTCTAGGGAGCAGGTGCCAGACCCTAGTTGGGTCAGGTTGGGAGGCAAAGGTGTGGGGGGGGGGGGGTGCAAAAGAGAGAGATTTCCTTCCTTCCTCCCAGTCCACAAGCCATTTGAAAGCTCCATGGACTTGCTAACTTGAAAGGCTTAATTGTAACAGCGTCGAGGCTATCACCTGGCCTCATCTCCTGGAGGACAGGATGGAAGTCACTGCTTCAGCAATGCAGAAATAGAGAAATCCGTGTGTCATCAGCCCACTACAAATAATAAGCTGTTACTACATGATAGTGACCCCATATTAATAAACAGTTAGGCGAGGTCTGTATATTTACTGTGTGGAAAAGTTTTGAAAGGTCTGTAGGTAAGATCTCACTGTATGTCAGAAACACACAGTTCACCCCAAGATAGGATCAGGAGGGCGTTACAAATGTTACACATTTCTCATTTCTTCTGGATTGTTCCAACTTTCCTCTACATTGTGGTCAAAGCAGAGGATTAGCTTGCCACATATCAAGCATGACAGACTCCCCCACAATCCAATCTTCTTCAACATTTCTTCAACCCACAGGAAAGTTATTTGACACAAATTCAAACATGCAAATGAGAAAAATCAGCAAACTGGCTTGAAGTGCAGAACTCATCATAAAATAGCAAAAGAGATTCTACGATTAACTCCGGAGTGCACCTAGGTAATTGTTTTTTAAGGAAATTGAAAATTTGCTAGAAGAAATGGGGCTTAGTCACCCATTCATTTTTTGCAAATACCAGTTGAACTCATACCATCGGTAGTATGATGGCACTCATACCATCGGGCTCATTTCCAGCCTTGAATCTTGCCTCAAACATAAATGGCCTCAGACAGCTGGTTGCATTGCTGTCAGGCGTGTTGAAGGAACACCTTACTCTCCTAAGAGCTCACGTTTAAACACAGGTATTTCTACCACTTCAACAAATCTCCTACTCATCACATGGGAGAACCATTGTACCTATGGTACAATAGGTACATAGGTACTGAGGGAGAACCTCAGTACCTATGTAATTAATTTTGTACAAAGTGGAAGAGATCCAAAGAAAGCCCAGGTCGGGACATGCTCTAAGCCAGTGGCTTTAGCAATCCCTTAGAAACACAACACCTTCTGCCAGGCACGCCATAGGCGTGAGCTAAAAGTTCTTCTATGTCAGGACCCACACTATTAGGTTTTTTGAGGCGGCCACACCATACCCATCCTTTTTCAGCTATACCTTATCAAAAAACCACATGACTGGTCATTTTCACAACTCATGAAAATACCTCTTTAAGTTTTTGTCTCAGAAGGAGGCACAAGCAACCAGTTGTTGCTGAATTAGAAATAATTTAATGTATACAGGATGGTGAATGAAGTCCTCCTTCCTCTTCCTTGACATGGTGATTAGCGTCTTCCAGGTTAAAGTGTTCTGTGGCAGAGATGGACTTGATTCCGAGTTGCCACGTGTCAGTGAGTGCACAAACCCCTAAATTGTTGGGTAAAAGGCTGGCTTTTCCTATATTAATTTTGGGAAGCAACACATTCAATTCATTTGCATAAGCACCAAAATGAAACATTTTATTTTAGTTAAATTGAACATTTTAATCACTGGGGAATGTTTTTGCTGCTTTTGCATTTCTGTGGAAAGAAATAATAGCACTTAAAAAAATATATTTTTAATATTTTTGCTTGCTTGGCAGTCAGACTGAAAATCAATCATTTACCCTCTTGGAGATCCCCCCTCCACCAAACACATTAAATGTAGTAACATAGATGATTGCTTAGAATGAATATTTTGCAGTGCGTCTACTGGCCAAGTTTAACACCAGTGGGCTTTTATTTTTTTTCCCTTCAATTATTCCAAAAAGAAGGTGTTCATTTGTATCAAGTTCTACTGATCGATTTTTTTTTTTGCGAACTTTTTCCTAAAGTTGTGCCAAAAATATGGAAGACAAATGATTTTTAACCTTTGTTTCCAAATACTTCTATTAAAAAATGGATTAAAAGTAATCATTCACACCCCATCATAATAAAAACGTCAATACCAAGTAGAACAGCAGCCAGCGTTAATTCCTCCAACCACTGGAACATTCTGCCCCACATGGCTGAGACAGTTTTATGGTCTGCAGTAAAGGAGCTATGGAATCTCTAAACAATACGGACAAAAATAAATATTGAGTTGCTGCGTCATTTGCCAAGCAGCCATCATCTTGGGCTCTGAACAATTCAAGGACATGGTGGAAAAACACGATTATGGATTTAAAACATTATAATGTGTAGTACATAGGCGTGAGACTCAGATTGTACAAGGAAGTTTTGCTCATTTTTTTCATGGTTGTGAGTTATCTTACTTTAGAAACAGGATAAATGATGTTATGGTGAAAGATACACTGATTTATTTTCAGGTGTTATCAAAAACCTCTCATTGATGTCATGGGTATTAAGGGGGCTGCATAGACAAAAGCATCTTTCACCTGACTTGACAATAAAGCTTTGGCAAATGTCAAAATGCTCTATAACTCAAATCCACACACAAAAAAAGAAGCTGACTTCTATATTCACCGTTAAACCTGTGTGCTCCATAGATTTGCAGCTTTCACATAATGGATTTCTAGCTAGAAGGTTTCATGGGTTGAGGCACTGATTGGTAAGATTCTCAGATGTCCAATAGGATTACTGGTGAAGCAGCTGTGATGTTTCAGTTATTTCTGCAGGTGGAGAACTGCTTCTCTGCAATTAACCCCTGTCTGCATCACTAGGCCCTGAAGCTTCTGGGGGGAGGGAAGGCTGGTAGGATCCTGCCTTCATCTTAGAGGGAGATCCATCCCCACACAGATTTCCAATGCAATTTTTTAGAGTACATAACACATCCTTGATATTGAGGATCAAGTCACCCACACTCCAGGCTGTACACCCCAACAGAGAAATCTGAACGCACTTCTTTTGCTATAAAGCTGTGTGGACAAACATGAAGAAATTACATGAAGAAAATGTTCTTATTCTAGGTCTTACAGTGTCTACTCCAGATGGATGTTCTTCTTTAAAAGGTCAGAAATCATTAATTGTATGGTGATGAGGTCATACTCTGTGAACGAAATTAAGCTATGAGTTTATCCCAATAAAACTTTCCAAAGACCAGTCCAATTAAGGAGTACATTGCAGCATTAAAAGGTCCTTTTTAACTGGTTTTTCATGTTGTGTCCAGAGCCTTCATAGAAAAACGTTCTCCACGCAGCACAAACTGCTCTTCCTTATCACTCTATGCTAGAAGGGGAAACATTTTTTTTTCTTTGCACTGTATGGTATTTGCTGCAAAATTAATGCAAAGCCCAGTTCTTTCCAAAAAGTAAGCTCTAGAGACACAGGTGTGAAGAACTTGTCTTGCTCTTGAAGTTGCACTCAAAAATAGAATTGTCAACACAGCTGCTACATAAGTCCTCTTAGAAAAGGTTTTTAGACTTGTGGCCAAGAAAACAGACCTGCTAAATATACAGAATAATGAAATACAACTAGCTTTCTTTCCTCTGAAATTTTTCAGAGACAGAAGGTAAAAAAATGATCTAAGATTCCATATGCTCAGTTACGCATAATATAGGAGGCTTAAGCTCCCATAAAAAAGGTTTATAAGTGGTAATCAGTGATATCATATTAATTATAAGCAGTCATGGCTGCTCTTGAAATCTGCAGGCTATGCTATTCTGGGCAAATAGCAGTGTTTTATTTTAGCTGTTCATTTTATGAAACCTTTTGCGAACAAATGCTAGAAGTTTATGCATAGCAACTGAATGGGTAAGTTGAAATGCTTGGGCTTTACAGCAACAGTACATGAAGGCTGGACAGAACCATTGCTGCATTTAGGTGAGGATTACAGGAAACAATCCAGGGCTGCTGTTCATGATCATATTTTTTTTAAAAAAAATAAAAACACCCTATATTTTTCTATCTATTTATTTAAGGTCGTTTCATTTAATCTGCCCATTTTTAATAAAAACGACGAACATATGTCATTCTCTCTTAAATAAAATGCCTATGGTTTGTATTTCCTTAGAAAAGGCCAGTTCCAAAAAAAAGGGGGAAAGTGAAACGGTTTTTAAAACCATAACTTTTCATTACAATAAACGGTGAAACCATCAGACTGAAGTGCTTGTATATAGATGAATTCTATTCTTATGCTCAATTTCACTGAAGTTCAAAACATTTTCAAAGCTTGAATAGATGTTGGCAAAGTTCCAAAATCCCAACTATTTGTATATTTGTGTAGATCTTCCACTGACCAGGGAACAGCATTTTAAATATTATGTACTGCTTCTTTTGTGCTGTTGTGATACTTTCCTTCTAAGTGACTGGTCTCCAGCTCAGGCAGGATTTTGACATTATACTAGAGCTTTCAAGAGCAAATGCCATTTTTCATAAGAACAAATATATACAAAATCAGGTTCATTTTCAAACATATACTTTTATGGATCTACTTGCTAGTTAATCCATGAATAAGATGCAACATCTGTTCTGATTCTCAATTGTACAAGAAGATTACCTTAAAGATTCCTAAAAATGGCTAAGCATCTTTTATTGTTGTTTTCCTGCATCATTTTACTGTCATTAGAAAGTAACAAAACAAAAAATCATTTGATATACAAAGTTAAAGAAAAATGTCAATTTCCAAACAGCATTTAGACCATAGATTAATATTTTTGAGAAATAGTACTTATTTTTAGACATGCATGTATCAGATACTGAACTACATGGTGAATTGTAGCAATATTACAGACTTAAAAATATTCGATATGCAATAGATTATCACTAGAAAGACTAGTATTTTTTAGATCATAGACCTGAGTAATGCCAAAGCCAACAGGTGTCCATTGGTGACAATTTTCATTCATATCTTATCAATTTGCATTGTCTTTTTTTTTTTTTCTGTTCAGCTGAAAGTTGAGGCAAAGTTATGCAATAGACAGAACATGGACATTATTTTTGGTAGAAAAGTGGAGTCAAATATATGCATTAAAGCTGTGAATGTGAGGTTTATAGTTTTAAATTACAATTTCCAAGCAATGTGTTTAAAAGTATATGATATGTTCTCTGACAAAGATCAAAGGGCTTAATATATTTTGTAAATTACAGCTGTAATGATTCCATTTGCAAAAGATGTAATTTACTGGTCTATTTTCATAATGAATGGAAGCCTAACGAATCATGCAAGCTTATACATTCTGCAAAAATATAGAACACCTTACACTTGACTTGGAATGTGCATTATGGTAATAGTAGAAATTTTATTGGAGAGTAAATTTTCTCATCATTTCTTGGCATGCTTACCTTGTCAGCTTTCTTGGGTGCTTTAGTTTAACAAAACAAAATATCTTTGAGGAATATTATCAAATGAAGTGCAGGAGGAGGTTGCAATGGTGCATTCATTCCTATGCACATGCACATGTACTGGAAGGCAGTGAGAAAAGGAAGGCCAGGTTCTTAGATAAAGGAAGTTACACAAGATACAAGCAAGAAACCTCTTGTGAGGATTAAAGGAAAATACACTTCGGGCACAGTTATATAATTTCATTTTTCTTGGCACTTTTAATAGAATGATGTCATCGTCTTCTTGTCATAGGCATGACCATGCCTAATAATCAAAATACAATATTGTATATAATGTAAAAGAATGGATAATTTTGTCTCTTTCGCATGGATATTTAATGGAGATTTACATGGGCTCATGGAGAGACTAGATGAGCTAATGGAGAAGAAGTTAGCTGAGAATTGCTAAATACTGTCAGTTTTTGGCTCAGGAATAACTTGAGCAATGAGTTGCTCAAGATGACAGATTATCTCCATAAATTTGTCCTTTTCTGTACTTTCCACCAGCTCATGCTTTGGAAAAATGTAACAGTTACTAAAGTGTGTTCAATGAATTCAAACCTCCAGCAGGAAGCAGTGCAGATCCCTCATAAACATGCATGCCTTGTAAATCCCACATAACACTCTCGTTTACTAACCACACCCTGCAAATGTTACAGAGATTGTCAAAACCTGACTTTTTTTCCTTCCTTCTGAAAGTATGTTCTGCTTCACAGGAAAGCACAGACCCTCCCTCCCATCTTTCCCTTCCAGTAAGTCCCCCTGATTTGCTACTGGGTGGTATTCCACAGGAGGGAATTTTTTTTCAGTCCCAGCAGTAATTTCTAGTTTGATTCAACACAGCTCATGTCCGTTGGGCCTTTAAATGACAAAACTGCTACGATTTTATTAATATCAGTGTAAAAGTCTTAGGCTTTTTATCCTCAGGACACCAAATTCCATGTATTTAATTGAGTAAAAGGATCACTCATCCAAGGGAAAGGAAAGCTCACAGAACCTCTCTTCTATATTTACCTGCCTACTGTTCAGATAAATACCTGTCTGCTACACTCTTATGTTCATGTTCAGCAAGCTACAAATCCAAGCTTAGCAGGGGGGAAAGAAAAAGGTTCTTTTCACTTCCTTCAGGACAGTTTTTTGCAGATATTACAGAAGAAGACTCTGTTCTTTTGACAATTCTCATGCTCAGGGAGTTCTGTTGATTTACAATTTTGATACAGAAAAATCAGTTGTGAGTATTGATCTGTCCTTACTCAGCCCTTTGTTGGTTAATTTAGTGGCAGCTAGCTTTTCCTGTACTGCTTCTGTACCACTTTGTAGTTCCCAGCATTACCTTTAACTCTTCTGTGAAAGTTAGCTATCATTCAGCCTCTCTCAGACAGTAAGTGGCTTTAATTATAAAATGTGTATTTGTTAAGTAGCTCAGATGCTTTATTTTTATTTCCAGGCTCACAGGTTTCAGGAGAATGCCTCTTTCTCCCCGAGATTGTTTTCATTACCCCCTTATGAACCCTTCATCAGGATGCTTCAATGTATCTTCCTTTGATACTTTTTACTTCTGTCAGCAAAATTATCATTAGTGTAATCATATCACCATCCTTCTTTCCTTTGCAAAGCTCAGTCTTAATGTTAGGATTTCAAAATGTGCTAGGAGGAGGAATGGCAAGAGTTTATTTGCAGAAAGCGCGAAAATAATAAGCTGGGCACTTTCTTTTCCCCCTGCAAGTACTTTCCAGTTTCCTCTGCAGCAGCTACAAAATTGTGAGCCTCAAAAATAAATCAGCTTCAAAGCAGATAAAACACAGGAGAGAGACTGTGGGGACCCAGAAGGTAAAGTGTGTGCGCGTTTGTACAGGATCCAGCAGTCTACCTGGTCCTTCTGCATGGCTTGTTCCTCAGTGATACCAAAGGAGCTTATGACCCCATGGGCACGTGAGGAAGCATGGCAGGTGGCAAGCTGCCTCCAGGCAGCCTTTGAAAGACCATTTGCCTAACCTGGCAAGCTGCAGATAACAGGCTCAAACATTTCTGTTATCTGATGAAGTCTTAGGGTGGTGTCTGTGAGGACAGCAGGCTTGTGCACTGCCCTTCCCTAGAAGAGAGAAGGTGCTGAGGTAAGAGAGAGCCTGGAAAATCAGTGGCTGGGGAGTGACTTTCAGCCTCAAATCTTTGAAGATAAGTTTCTCTGCAGAATCAGAATATCAATTCAGATATCCTCTAGAATAAACAGAAGAAATGTAAAAGAACATTTTTCTGTGTCATCTGCAATTCCAGTAGGAGTTTTGTATATGAAGATCACTGAATATGCAGAAGGTCATTTATAAGCCTATTTGTACTGTTTTCTCTGATTACTAGAAAAAAACTTGGAATTCTTACACATTACTATCACTATTTTCAGTAGTGGTGGGACCAGATGACTTTCTGAGGTCCATTCTAACATAAATTATTGTATGACTCTGTGACCTCTATGTGATATATTGATTTTTGGGTGAGAAATAAAGTTATACAAAGAAAAAAAATATCTCTGAAAAGAACTTGGTGTCAAGCTTCATCCTTCCTTGTGATTCCATAGGACACATCTCAGCTATGGGAGTAATGAGCATGACTATTAACAGCAATGACTCCTTTCTTTCTGCTTGTCAAAATGGAACAACAAAGCTGGCTTGGGAGGACTGAAACCGAGACACAGTTCTCAGAGGCTGAGTAGAACAGCAACTCCGCAGTGTCTATGCCTAGAATGCAATCTTCTTTATTCTTTGCTTCCTGGACATTTTAATTGGCTCCTGTTGTCTTTCATTGCATGTGTGGCAACTGGGCTGATCTCGGCTCAAGAATAAGCATTTGCTCATTCCCCTCCTGTGTTTCTTTAATTAGCACATTCTTCTGCCCGGCTAAAATGCCTTCCTGCTGCTTGTTTTCAAGATAAAACATGTATAAATCCTATCACAATAAATATTTACAAAACACACATCTGAAAAAAAATCTCAATTCCTAGAGCGCCTTTAGAGACCTTCTTAAAAACCACAGGTACCTTAATGTCAATTTAAGTGAGCACTGGTATCTTGGCATATACACTATGCAGATCCTTTTGTAAATCCAATTTCCCTGTTTTACAGGGAAGAGCTACAAAAACAGTTAAACAGTTTCTTGATGCTTTTCCTCCATCATGTACTTATTTTTAAATGCAAAGCTCAAAAAATAAGCCAAACTCTTCCAAAGACGATGAGTTACCAAAAAAAGGCATTAAATTACTCTGATCTCAGTAGAACTATTGCAACTGATTTCTTCACACACACTGTCCCTGCTTGTATCTTAGTAGAAGTACGCAGATTGCATAGGTTTAAATGGGTATGTTAAACGTTTTATAGTCTGTCTAACCATGTTCAGTAGACTACATTTAGACACACATAGTCCAGCCACATGCAGAGTCCTTCTGACTGGGTTTCAGGTTAGATGTACTGTAGTCTCATTACTCTAGCTGTTGAAAAATTCCAGATGAATAGCCAGAAAAATCAACTCAGGTCACTGATAACACAGAAAAAATATATTGCAAAACAATAGATACTATCAACCAGAACAATTGACAGATATAGAATGGACTAATGCACCTTAGATATCTAACCAGACAGTAGAATAAAATATGAGGACAAAAAGTGAAGGGAGCCCCTGAAGTTCTGTTTGTTCATGTCCTAGAGATTTCCTCTCTCTGCATCTACCAAGGGCTTAATCTGTATGCAAGCTTAAAAACTTCATACAGTCTTGTCAGAGAAGTTTGAAGCAGAGCTTTGCTGCATCATATCTGTAATCTAAACGTCTGAACACCAGTTGAATACTAAACCACACACATCTTGCAAAAATGCAAGGATTAAGCAGGAGACTCAATAATCTAAGTCTTAATGCAGGGGACATGTAAGGCACATGCAAATATTTAGCCAAAGAGCACATTTCCAACCCCTGTATGCAATCACATGATGTTGTCATTTTTGTCAGTTTGTAATAAAGTTACACTGGAATTTTTAAATACAGTGTGATTACTGGAGTGAAAGAGAGCAGGATGAATACCGTGTAGTGTACATTTTCGGCTGTGGTGGGTAAGAAAGATTTCACTCACTAACTCCATTGTCATGTTGAGTTTAGCCCTGAAATACCTTTTCAAAGCTTCTAGAAATACGTTTATGTGCTCTCATAAAAGCGACAGATCATCTGAATTTGAAAAACACAGCTTATTTCATATTTTTCAAAGTATATGTGGAAGTAAGCACTGATAATGTGAGAAAGACACTTGCAGAGTGTAAGGCTTTTTAAACAATATCCTAGTTTAATGTTCAAAGATAATTAATGACAAGATACTAAATATTGCAAATAGGCATATAAGTGTCTTTATAGAAGCTATGCTCTTCCTCAAGAAGTGTATGCTTAAGTTGCTAGCTTAAATTTATCAATGATAAATTGGTTTTGGAAAAGAATGACAGTTTATCATGAATTTATGGCATAGTAGATGTATTTATCATATTTTTACCCTATTTGAACAAAAAAATCAAGAAAATATTGGATCTGTTCCCTGACCGTCAAGAGCAATGGTGCTATTCCTTGTTTTGAGACAACATTTGAATGATAAATTTGCTTCTTTAAAATGATGCTTTAGGTTTAGAGTTCTCAAACATGTAGTCTATATATGATGCACATATACTTTGTATTATGACCTGAGTTTAGGCATTTGTTACATAGAGATATTTATTACTAAATTTATGGCTAATAAAGAAGTCAAACCTAAGATAAATATCCTTTTTCTTTCCCTGAAGATCCTTGATAGTCACATACGACTTCTACAAAAAGAAACAAAAGAGTTGTAACTCAAAATCTCATTTATCACATTTAATACTTGGGAGTTTTGTTTGATTTTATTGTTCTTGTTTGGGATTTGGGTATTTTTCCACCAAGCTTTACAAAAAACAAGAAAAAGAGAAAAATTAGGCATAAGAATTTGATTTAACATAAGGGAATTGGATTGTGCTTTTATAAGAAGGTTATGTATTGTAACATTCAAAATTTCAATAATTTTATCTATTAATTGGAAAAGAAAACAAAGATGAGATTCTTTTTTAAATGAAAATATTTGATAATTTTCTAGAAATGCTTTAAGTTATGTGGTTACCTGAAAAGTTAAGTTACAATAAAATTATGATGAGGAATGATGCAAACTTCAAATTACTGTGCATAAGGGATTTGTCTACCAAATAATCATATAGTAAGGGACATAAGAAGTACCTAAAAAAAAAATAAATTAAATAAAAGTAATGCCTAAGAAATATACCAGAGGGGAACTTCTTCATTTGTTTATTTTTCTTAATAATGTTTATTAATAGTTGGCCACTCAGTTCCGCTGAGTTGTGCTACAGCTAAAGAAGACAATAGCCTAAAATCTTGATGGGAAATAAGCACCAAATTTTATCAATAGATTTCTAGTCCCCATCTATATTTCTTCATTGTATCTGCAAATTTATTGATTACTTTTCTTTGTTTATTGCAGAGTCTGTAATTAAAGATACAGCTAGCAAAGGTGACCAGTATTAATCAGACCCTACCTCTCCTGACAGTGATCACTGCAAAAATATTCTCAGTGTAAAATAACCCTCAGACCTATACCATGGACATATTTATGAAGGTGCTAGTTTAACAGTAGGTGAGATGTTCTTGCACCGAGCAAATCACAGAATCACAGAATCTTCATGGTTGGAAGGGACCTTTGAGATCATCGAG
>JAOXJM010000001.1:157206524-157228011 GCA_026413425.1 Tringa solitaria
TAAAAGTGTTTCATTCAAAACATGGAGAGAATCATTCCCTTTCCTTCTCTTCTGTTGAAATGACCTACTATATTGGTGACATGCCCAGCGTTTAAAAGCACTTTGAGTGCAAATGTCATATTCAAAAGACAAAGTTGCTGTTCATGAAAACTCAATATAGGGTCCTAATTCAAAGCCCATTGAAGCACTGAAACCCCTGGAGAAAAAAAAAAAAATGAAGAAAAAGTCCTGACTTCAGTGACCACGGAGAAAGCCAAGAAATGCAAAAAATGTGTTCATTACAGTACTGCTGTGTAGAACATTAAGGTACATTCATTGCAATGAATGCAAGTAATGGACAATGGAAACCCCTAACAATGTACTTAGCGGCAAGAACAGTTCTCACAGTGTAAGTGGGGTTGAGGGAGCAATTTGACAAAGAAGAAGGTCATATAGCAGATGATTATCGGCTTGCACTTACAACACAGCAGGTTATTTAATAGAAAGCACATGGCAGATTGTGTGAGGAGAAAGATTTCCTACTGTTAACAGAAAGAAACAAAATGAGAGATAGCAAAGAAGGTGGAGCTATAAAGTAATTTAAAGAGAGTGAATGTGAAATTAAATTAGGGGAGTCAGTGACCAGAGTGCAAAAAGGTAGAAAAAAAGTTCTGATTGATAAAGGTAATTTTAGTAGCAACATGTCAGACTTCAAAAGATAGACACTGATGAAAAGATCACAATTCTTAAGACAGAAAATAGCTATGGAATCGAAAGCTTTAGCTGTGATGCATTTTCTTCCCTCAGGTATTAAAGGAACTCTAAAAGAAAATTGAATCACGTTCTAGTAAGGGACTGTTATGAAGAAAAATAAATGAAACAAGTCAAAGAAAACACCAGTTTCTTGAGTCTGGGAGTAAAATATTCATTTAAGGACTTAAAAGTTCTCGATAAGGCCTGACATTTAAGATTGCAGGTTTTGTTGAGTAGCTAGCTTCCCCATCCAATATACATGAAGACCTCAGATCCCACAAAATGTCCAGGGAACCACCTGGTAGGAATGATGAGGGTAAAGGTATATAAGAAATCCCAGTACCCTGGAGGGCTGTAGGTGTACATGTTTGTGTGCACAATTTTATCTCTCCATGAGCCACAGATTATAGGTGCATTTTGGGCACCACCTGACTGAACAGGCTGTGGTGATGGTAGACCTGTTCACTCTTATGTAACAGGGACATGGTTAGAATGATTGATCAGTGAAGGATCCCGGCCCAAGAGGGTTTGTTTTCAATTCTTTAAGGTCTGGGAAATTGTCCTCATCATCCTAATTTTCAAGCTACAGTCACTTCTAAGATGGGGATCCTATGCATTTCTTGATCTGAAGTGGTCCTCCTGGAAGCAGTTGCTGATATAGCAAGCGTCACTGAGACTGAAAACAAATTTTGATTTTTGGTGGATAAATTTCCAGCAGGATCGACAAATTGATCTGCCTGACTGCATAGATAGCTGAAATGCAGGAGGCAGTGGGAATGTGCAATTACAGACATGGTGGGAGGCTGGCACTCTCAGCATAGAACTGTCCCACATGGACTTGTGACACTGAGGAAGCCTCATTGCATGTCGGGACAGGGAGAGGTCACATCACATTTAATTATGTTGAACAAGTAAGGAAAGGAAATGAGAAAAAAACCAACTAAAGTAAGTAGTAAACCAGAAATAAAACAACAAAACAAATGCTAGAAGTTGGTGTATTTTTAACAACATATTTAACAAAAATATTTTGTGTTGTGCTTTATTAAAGAGTAACATAACTACATGAGGGAGCACATGTGGGATGAATGCATAGTTATCAGGATCAACTGGTATGGCTGCAAATAGAGGCAAGTATAAAAGGTAGTGTCACATAGCTTGAAAAGTTTCAGTAAGGAATCCATACAAGAAAAACATCTAGAGGTTTTTACGTTTGTGCATCAGAAATTGAGAAATATTGGCAGAAATATATACCTTGCTGCATTCTGATATGTGAATAAAAGCCAGAAAATAGAGATTCTCTTTTACAGTGTAACAGAGACACCTGGATCCAAAGTGTAGGGAAATCTATAAATGTGAAGATATGCAATTATGTGACAGCATTTGTACCAGACTCATGAACTCTTACTGAGACCCTTGTGTTTCATTATTGTTTAAGAATAATTTTTATTTGATTTACTGTGCTTGATTTGTGTCTTTTATTGAAGAATAAAATCATATAGTGTTCATTTTGCATATAGTATTGACAGCATTTATTTTTTAAATCACAATGAAATAAAGGTTTACTTGTACAAACAAAGGCGTTGAGCTATTCTTTCTCCACATAAGATGGACATTATATGACTGCCTAGAGGCCATTTAGTTTTTATGAAACAGGTGCGTGCACATCATTTAAATATATGACAAAATAGAAGTCATATAAAAAAAGAATTTTTCAGATATTATATGAAAGGACAGATGTTTTGGAAATCCTAAGTATGATATCTTTTTAGTTTTGATGGAAAACTTAGTGTACATCCTGTCTAATAATCCTTTTCTTTTTAATTTACCACTTGCTTTTAACTTCTGGCTTTATAATCAGATTGCAAATTTTCCTTCTGAATAACACTTGAAAGAGAAAAAAATTAAAACAAAAAAGGAAGAAAAGCAAACAAACTACATACCTTCATTGCTTGCCAATACCACATTTTGTTTTATGTTTCATTTTTTCAGGATCTGATAAAGCCTGCAGAAAAATACAGTGATGCAGGTAACAGAGATTCAGAATCTCTTTGCAAAACGTATACTGTCCTCATTGTCAGACCCAGATGTTTGCAAAACCAGGAAACTGTATTATAAAAACAAACAAAGAAACAGCTTAAAGGAAAGGTCTCCTTAGCTCAATTTATTAAGTGAGATCTTTAATATGCCATATGGCAGCTTGGCTCTTCCAAGAAGCACAGATCTGTAGATGAAAGTACTGAAGTGTGCTGACCAGCACTAGTGGAAAAATTGATACCACCCAGGAGAAAGAAGTGCTTTCAATAGTATTTTTCACTAGTGTCACTTGTGATGCATTTCCAGGTAGTCCATTTTGCCCCAGTATGCTTTCAATCAAACCAGTGATCTCCATTTAGCCTGATGTTTACAGTAATCTCTAGACATCTTGGTTTAACAAAGCTGAGGGCGTTTATAAGATTCATCTTGTTGTCTAACACAGCTTGCTTGTATCAAAATATTTCATGCAGGAAATCCAAACAAAAGGATTTACAAAGGTTTTAAAAGCCATTATTCAAGTAAACGGAAAATAGAGAAAGAACACATTGTTTAAAGTCTTAGGCAAATCAGCAGAAATTTTTCTTTTACCTGAAAATAAGTGAATATAGTTGGTTTTCGCCTATTAAAGTTTTCTATCATCCAGGGATATGTGCTTTTATTGCAGTGATTTCTGGCAGAGCTTTGTGCTTCCTTTTCATTAGGAAACTATAGGATTTTATAGTTGTTTTTTACTAAGAATAGGAGTTTAGAATATGAAATATAATACACATGATAGATTCATCCTCAAAAATATTGAATATAGTCTTATCCTCTCTCTACAAGCTGCTAGAACTTATTTTGTATTATTTAAATACCTTGTCTATTATGACATTTCCCCTCAGTGCTATATTACTTGACATCTTGTAACATATCTTGTACATGGTCAAGAGAAATGTCTGTCTTTTCTTTCTCTCTCTCTTTTTTTCTTCCTTTCTTTTTTCTTCCTTTCTTCTTTTTCTTTTTTCTCTTTTTCTTTTTCTACTCCTTTTTCTTCTCCTTTTTCTATTTTTATTTTTATTTTATTTTTTAATTTGATTCTTATTTTTATTTTTTCTTTCTCTTTTTTTCCTTTCTCTTTTCCTCCCTTTGTGCCTCCCTTCCCTCCATCTCTCCTTTTCAGTCTTTCCTTTTTATTCAAGCTGGTATTGTCTGTTTTCAGAAACAAGTTTTTGGAGATAAAACTTACGATCATGCAAACAACTACAAGGCTCCTTTCGCTCACTTCTACCCCATCATAGTAAATCAACAATTGTTCAATATAGTCAAAACTTCCTGCCATTAACTTCTATATTCATTTTTAAAAGGACTTCTACATCAATAAAGATAATAACAGTTGACAAAAATACATCCCACAGAAATAAATATTTTATTTACCCTTTAAGCATTATTAGAGGATATTTGTATAGCAGTACTTTCAGGAGAACTCTTGTGTTTATAAGTTGGCAAGCCATTATCTCTTCTTCCTTTCAAGCACCTGAACTAGAAATCACTTGAAGATATTACAAAAATTTTGGGTTGTTTGTTGCCATTTAGTCCTCTTTACTGTTCTTTTATAAATCCAAGAAAATGCATTTCCTTGACCCCCTATTTTAGAAAAGTTTAACTTTCATATCTTCAGTGATATATGTGAATTGCAAATATTAATAATCCTGTTACAAAAGCACTTAGAATTATGACATATTTACATGCCTTTTCCATAGCAATTGATATTTCCCTAGAAGCAACACTGTTTGAATTTATGAGCCAGTGAATGAAGAAAAATAGCCAGCAAATTAGTGGTAATATAGACGTACTGTTAGTTTTGCCACTGGCAAACAGAGTTTTCAGTACCGTGAACAGGCTCATTAGCCTTTGTATAAAGCATCTGTGATACTGAGTCATATCCTGAAGCAGCATTACTCTGTAGTTTTGCCTACAAGCAGAGGTTTAGCAGCAAAAGCCTTTTCTTATTGCTGTTTTGTTGTTGGTGGTAGTTGTGGTTTGTTTGGTACTTTTTATATGGCATTTTGGTAAACAAAATCAGAGATGTTCAGATCTTCAGAATGCTAGTCAGTCATACTTGTCAGTTTTAAATATAATCTGAAATAAGCAAGGAACCCATCAGTCCTTTGGAAATGGACTGCTAATGTAATATTTAATCCATTAGACATTATGGCTTTGTTCATTAATTTCTTTAGCAAAGATCTAAAATGCACCAACCTTTCCTTTTAGGTCCAGAACATCTCCATTAATATCCCTTGAAAGTGACTTTGTTGTTTTTGAAGTTTACAGCTAGTAGCAGACAGCTGAATTTATGTGCACTCCTGCCAAATTGAATTTGCAGCAATGTTAATTATTAGATGGAAGGCCAGGTTTTGATACCTTCTGCTGTCTAAGAAAATTTTTCTTTTACTAGTGTAATCATGGCCCTATGAATATAACCAATACAAAATCCTATTACCAGTTCTTTCCTGTCATGGGGCAGTGTTTGTTGGTTGGAATAAACATATTGGAAAATAACTGTATTGATACAATTAAGGCTATGCTTTTTATTTAGTCTCTAGATCTTGGAAAGCATCAAATTTTTTAATCTGAGTCTTTCACATCATTTTAATTTCCTCTTAATTTCCTTAATAATAATCAACCTTCTAATAAAGATTTTCATAATCATAACAGTACTTAGAATTCCATTAGTTGAAGAAAAGAGTTGATTAAGGCAATGTTACTTCTCTCACTCCTGCTGGACATCTGAGGTGAGGATGTCTGCTATTTGCTACCTAAAAACTTAGGTTCCTGATGTAATTTAGCCACTGGAGTTGTTCCAAACCACCTTTTTTTTTTTTATTTGGTGGAATAAATATGACTTTTCCTTTTAGAATTTTTTTCTCAAAGGTTTCCTTCAATAGCTCAAAGTTTTTGTCCAAGGAATGGTACTTGTCTTCCAAGACACTATTAGATTTTCATACACTACTTAGTTTTTTTGATTAAAACATCCTAAAATTTAGTAAGGTTTGTTTTCTAGCAGATTTTTTTTTTGACAGAACAGATGGCAAAGGCTTGAATCTCTACATTAGAAGTTCCTTACCAGAGAAGCAGCAACTGCTGTTACTTCTAGAATTAATGACAAAATATATAATTTGATCTTAAATGACGCTACTTTTCCTGTGTCGTCTTTGGGAAAGTGTCACTGAAAACAAATCTTCATTTCCTTTATGTGAGAACTCACAGCTGTCAGCATTTGCAAACTGCAACAGGTGAGTCCTTAAGGTTACAGTAGAATGTCAGTGTCTGCCTGTGTCTTACATTTATTAGATAATTCCTTTTGTATTACTATTGCATCTTCAAATAAAGATTTAGCAACTGGAGAAAACACATTAGAAGAATGCCTAGATCTATGCTTACCTCATTCTGATATAGTCTTAGGAATTTGCCTGTGAATGTGATATGCCCCTGTTCATACAAGTCTCCTACTGCATGGCACTGGAGATACATAGGCTTTCTTTCATCCATGGCCATTTCCAGTTTTTTATGATGAAGATTAGCCAGAAGAATTAAATGTTCTTATCTAATTAGCCCTGCCCCTTCTTTTTTGAGCTTATTATCCTAGAATGAGGCATTTCCTCAAAGCTAGAGGTTGAGGGTTTTTTTCCTAGGAATTCAAAATTAAGAGTCGTCTTAACTTCAATTTTAAGTAAGGCATTATTTTTTTCTTTGAGAAAAAGGAGCGAAGACAGAAAAATAGTATCATTTGAGTTGACATTTCTTATTTGACTGTGTATCTTTTCACTCATTCATTTTTCAGATGTTTTGGTGAAAACTCGTATGCCTTTGATAATTTATACATACTGCTGATAGAACAGAGAGAAGATTCAGAGTGATCTGGGCTGCACCTTGTGCATTGGAGAAAAGCCTAGCTGTAATAATATCTAGAAAGATTTAGAGTATGATTTAGTCCACATAGGCCTGGAAACCAGAAAATTTTTACATTGATTCTGTTATTGTAAGTAATTTATAAAGTTATTTTCAAAAGAAATAGTGGGTAAAAGTTAAAAATTATTTTTATTTCAGAAAAAAACACTTTAATTGTATCTGGGAGTAGGGGAATAATCTGATATTCTGAAGTGGGCATTCATTCACAATGTCCTAACGTAAATGTAAATTAATATGCAAAGGTAGACAGAATCATTATCGTACTTTCAAAATTTTAATTAAAAAATGAAATCTAAAGCAGATCAGGATGTATGGTACAAATCCTGAACATGGACTACTTTCACTCTATGTAAAGGATTAAATATGGTCTCCTTCTCAGAGGCACAAATAACACATTATCAATCTTTCCATGTGAGGAAACACCAAGTATTACATAATTATGTCTAAAGACTAAATCAGTGAAGTAAAATCCCAGATGCCACATTTAACATTTCAGTAATATCAGACTTCCTGAAATTAATAGGTCCTTATATAAGGCATTGCAAGTTTTTGGTACAACCATTTTCAATCTGTGGGAAAAAAAATCTGCTATAACATTCTGTTTGGCCTCCTGGATGCTTTACTGGATTAATTTCTTAAATAAGTCTTTTTACCTGGACCATCTACCTGTATGACATCTAAGAGTGAACAACTGATAGCTTTTTCTCTCAGATGGGTATGAGATTGAGTTTTTGAGGAATTTTTATCTACTAGAGGTTCTCTGCACAAGAAACTGGCCATTGCTCACACTGTGCAGTGGATTTTCTATTTTGAGTTGTTTGATTCTTGCTATGAAAGAAAGAATATAAGATCTCACAACGTACTTATTGTGTCATAAATGGTAGGACAACATTTAGAGGGGATATTTGAATTTGGCAAATTCAATTTCATTCAGAGACTTACTGTTTTGAAGCTTTTTGAATAAGTGAGATACAGCCTGAAGGGTAGAGTAATAAAGGGCACAGTTAGATCTGCAAGCAAGAGTTTTGTTTTTAACCTCACAATTTGAGAGACTCTCCATGCATATACATCATGTAGCAAAGATATAATTTGGTGAAAAGCCGGTGTCAGGCTTTGATGTAAAGCTATTTCAATACAATGCACCGTAGATCGCAAATGCTCAAGAACAGTTTATTTAAACCAGCTAGCAATGTTTGAGAAATGATAATTACTAACCTTCACGAAATGTAGATTTAATTTTGCCTTCACATTTGATAGCGTTATGGGTCTTTCCTGCAAGCCACTTTTGTGTTTCTGAAATGTGTCAGAGTGACACTGCAAGAATCTAACGTCTTTTATCTAGACACTGAACAAACAACACCCACAGCAGCACTGCAGGCTTCCTGACATTGCCTTGTCAAAGCATCATCTTCAGCTCCATTTTGGAAGAATCAGTGATAGAGGCTGGTGCAGTTCAGCTTCTACTTGTTCAAACCTCATCTTCTTTGCTGAAACTGCCAATCAAATGTACTCATTACAACATGCCTAAACCTACAGTGTTCTCCAGTGTAGTCCTGCAAAACTCTAGCAAATAAAGCAAACGATGTTTCTGCTGATTTGCCTAAAATTGCACAAGTAGTCTAAAACTGAAGCATCTCATAAGCACCTTATCAGTTGTTTGGTTTTTCCAGCTTCTGTGACAATTGGGCTAAATTCCCTGGAAAAGGCTGGCACAACATAGAAATAAATTTGTCCTTCTGGATGGTAGGATCTCTAATAAGATAAGTCTTACCACCCAAAATAATTAAAGTAGAGGGAAAGTGGAAAAGATGACTGTGAGGAAGAAGACAGAGTACATAAACAGAAATTTGAAACATTACTGTCTACAAAGATAACTATGACGGATATGTGGACAGTGTAACCTATCTAGCCACTTAGCAGTGGATGAATAAAGGTTCTTCTCCTGAGACTGAAAAGTGTCTGAACTTGTTGGAATTCCTCAACCTTACTTGACCTGCCCTCGAGAGTTCGATACCTATTTAATTATGGGGTTTTTAGCACTTACACTTATGAGTAACAAAATATCTTATGACAGTCATTGTAGGAAAATCAGAAATTGCAAAATGGACGCTGCATCATGGAGTGAAAAGCAGTTGTTAATACAGGACTGGGAGGGACTTCTTGATTCATGAAATGCAGTTACCCCCTATTTCAGGCAATGTGAATCACATAATTACTTCCCCAAACATATCCAGGACTATCTGAAAAGCAAGAAGTTTGGGGTTGGGGTTTGGGTTTGGGGTTTTTTCCCACTTGCCTCATCAGGAAATTTGATGAAGAAATTCACAGTCTTCTGAATGTGGACGATTTTTCTAATTTCTGAAGTTTTTTAAAATTACTAACAGATACCAAATGGAAAGTATGTGTTTGAAAGCAAAGGATGACTTTGCATACCAGCAATAATATCCTTTACCTGGTATCTTGATTGGCTTTCCCTTATATTAATATTTTTTTAAGCATAAATTTTTAAGGAGGCTCTACAAACCTGAGTAACATTGTGATTCCTGATTCCCCATCAGTAGGCCATGAACAAACCTAGAGAAGCAGATCTGCTCTGCAAATCAACAGATTAGAAATAAAATGCTGAAATTGACAAATATACAAAATACTAAATAAAATTAGCATGAAAAAGGAGTGATAGGGTGTAACGTGAGACAAAATGATTATGTAGTTATGGAGATGAACTATATCTGTGCTAGTCAGCAGTTATATGTCTGTGTTTTTATCTGTATTGCCAGAGAACTAGACAGAGTTTACAGTTATGCAGGGATTTAGAAAACATTTACACTAAAGTTGTTTTGCATGTTAATTACTACTTTGGCCCCGTGTGGTTTAAGTTTAAATGGGAAAAATAAGAACAATGGATATTGATGACACCAGATCTTTTTCAGAGTCAGATTATAGTCTGTGAAACCAGATGTTTTAGGGCACAAATAACCAATGTTTCTCATTGAAGACTGGTACATGGGCACCTGATAGAGATAGCTATGAAGAAGGCTTATTTCTTTAGAGAAAATGAAAAAGTGAATGTTTACTTTGTCTTTCTTTCTTGAGTGTATATTGCCTTTTTTTTTTTTTAATTCAGAAAGATGCTCTTCCAAAACCCTCTTAAGACTTAAAGGAAAAGAAACTACATCTGTTAAAATAATTAATTAAATAAATAAATAATAGTAGAAAAGACAGTGCTGGTGACCCTTTGCTGATATATTAGTATATGCTTGCTTATGTATAGATGCATGTTTATATATATTTACGTAAGTTAGCAGAAAAATTTTCTTTTCTCACTTCTGCTGAAGGTGGTCCTTGGCTAGAATTTCAGCACTCAGAATTCTGATTCCCATTAGTAGACAGTTCCACTAGGACCAGGGAAACTATTACTGTTCTTGGCTCTTCTCTCCTGGAGATTACTGTCTTTTCAGCAATGATATGAATGTTTGCCCTTGCCGCAGCAATTTAGACCCTAATGTGTTTCTGCAAATTGCTAGGCTGTATGTGGCAACTCAGGAACAGACACGGTACCTTCTAGGTGGACAACATAATCTTTTAGAGGCACATAACAAAAAAGCTGCTTAACCGTCAGAGCTCACAGACAGTGAGGTTTTCTGGCAGACAGTCTGAAATCTTACTGTGTTCTCTCTGGTCTGTGTCAGTATTTTATCTGGGAACAATTACATTAAAATATATAAACCACTTAGGAAACAGGAATGAAATTTTTCAGGACTTCTATTACAGATTTCTAACTATTAGACTAATATCATATTTTTTCCTTTTTTTTTTTTAAATCCTTTTTTGTTGTTTTGGCTTTGATTTCATTGAGTGTCATAGAGGGTAGGCTTTGGCTTCAAAATTTTGTATTAAATTAACAGAAATCTGAAGAGAAAATCTCAGTAGACACAAGCAAAATTTCATCTGCATTTCCTTGGTAAGCCACAGAATTTGATATGTTCTATTTTCTTTGTTACTAGTCTATCTAAATTTGAAACTGCTCAAATTAGCAAGTATGTTCATTGGATTATAAACTATCAAATAATATGATCTGAAATTCCAGTAATTTTCCAGAAACATAGAAGTATGTTGCTTTTGTCTGATTTAGAGCTTTGTCACAAAAACCTTGTACAACTTTGTTATTGGAGGAGCATTTTTGTCACATTAATTTTTTCTCAAAAACTGTAAAGGTTTTGAAGAGTTAAACTACAATTTGCTCAATACGTATGTTTATTTTCCAAACTTTTCTTATCTTCAACTTAATCATAAAATTTGGAGTGAAAAGTGAACAAAATAATCTGGAATTCTTTCTCTTGCTTTTTATAGATAGGGTTGTTAGCCTTTCTACCTCCTGCTGTCATGCATGTGGTGTCTGAAAAGCTTCATTCTTAAGGCAGTAAATCCCTGGGATTAGATGTGTTTTATCTCTGTATGTGTGATGTCCATCATTGCTGGAAGGAGAAAAAGATGTCTAAGGAAAACACATCAGAAAGCATTTGTGTGAGTACTGAACTGTGATTTGTATACCAAAAGCTGTCATATATTAGGTTTCATGAGCAAAAGATGCAAAACTAGCTGAGGAGGATACTTAGGAAACTGAGGTGAGGATGAAATTTAGTGGTGAAATAAGAGCAAATTATTTTAGCACTCATGTTGTTTATGACAATATTAATCCTGGCAGAAGTAGATTCCAAGCAAAAAGGTCCAGATTCAATTTATAGTACTCTTCCTTAAACTCATAGGCAAGTGTGGCTAAAAACCCACCCAGGAGAATTGTAAACTCATTTGCACTGTCTGTGTGTGCAGTGAACAACGTTTATCTGCTAGAGAGCAGTACGTTACACAAAAGAGTTTACTGAAGAAGGACTTCAACAAGGTCGAGGTAGAGGTGAAGACTAAATAACCTATCAGTTTGGCATATCTCAGAAATCTTTGAAAGACAAAGATACTGATCTTCAAATTACGCTTGCAAAGTCATGCATGGGGATAAGGAAGGCAGCCACTACTCTCTCAATCCATTTCTGTCTTATTCACAGTTGATTGACAGCCTAATGCTCCATCAGTTCCTCTTAGCAAAGTCCATCCATGAAGGAAAAGGGTCCAATCGCTGCCACTAAAAGAGGTGGTTTGCAGGGCTCTCCTGCCATTCTTAGTTTCTAGCGTGCCCATCCTCCCACTGAGCAGACATCTCGTGGGTGGTAACAGCCTGAACAGTACCCTCTTTTGCTAGCATGATCGGTGTTCGCTGTTCATTGCATATGAGATATTGTCAATAAGTAAATTCTGTAGCAGTCTTTCCACCTAACTCACTCGCTTCCCCTCTGGCCCAGGACCCTCCAAGACCACGTTTGGCTAGCCAGGCCTGTGCTGCCTTCACCTCTGCTTGCTCCCACAGCAGCTTCTCTACTTACCTCTCCCAGTGCTGCTCAGACCTCTCAATACTGTGCATGTTCCATTCTTCTTTTAGAAAGGGTTAACTGACATACAGGATTTATTCACCAAAAATGATGTCTCTCCTTGGCTTTTCCCCCAAAAGGAAAAAGAAATAAACTCTCCCACAACTCTTTTTATTCAGCTTCAAAGCTACAGGTTATATAGTTTTAGTAGAGGCCCTTCACATCATGCCTGTTCTGTGCTACTCTGGAAGTAGAAGACTAGATAGTAAATCCAGTTGGTGCCTGAATATCAGGTGGTATAGAAGACCAGTCCTGCTAGGATAAGTATACAAATTCCCTGGACAGCTAATGAAGACAGTGGTTTGTTGTTTTTTTCTAGAAGGAGAAGCTGGAAGGAATTAGCTGGATTGAATCCTGTGCTAAAAGTGAGATTTATCTCTTGTAACTTTTTGTAACTAATATTATATATTAGATATCCTTGAATTGATCTCTTCACTGCCAGAAGGGACCTGTGTGACCCGAGATACCTTTCTCAGGTGAGAGGAATCACTCTTCCAAGGTGGTCCATTGATCCAGAGGGCTCAGTTCTGCTGGCCTCTCCTTTTGAGATGGCCTAAGGCTTCTGCCAGGACCAGCCAGAAAGGACACAGGACATGGCTGAGAAGGCTTCCCTGCAGCACCAGAAAGGGGTGAGTGTCTCAGACTGTCCTGGTGTAACTGCATAGCCTTGTGACTTGCAGAGCCATGGCGAGTAACTGGCCATCAGCTTTGTACTGGGTTTTCAAGTCCTCCCAACTGTCTGCCCTATCTGAACTTTTCTTGACCTCCACGCAGCTGCATTTTGCTAGATTTAGCTGTGACAGCATGTAGGTTTTTTTTCTAGTTGACCAGGTGGCTACAACATATTTGCTTTACTTTCATTTACCTTTGTGTGAGACAACCCTAGTTTTATACAGATAGCAGTAACAAGCAGTTTTTCTATGTAGAATGAGACATTTATGACTTTAACACAATAATGCAATGTAGAGAAATACAGGCTTAGTGCAATAGCAGAGGCCTTGAGCAAGTGCAGACACAGGGTGTGAGGCAGAGGAACACAGGCATGGGATGGTAAAGGACAGGGCACAGGGTTGGTACTAGGGACCTCATGGCTGGTACTGGGGACCCCATGGCTATAAACAGTTGACCCATGGTAAGTTAAAGAAATGCAAACCTGGAGCTAGACAAAACTGGTTTTAAGGGTAAGAAAGAGAACCAAGAGATAGTATCTAACTAATGTAAATGGCTCTATGTATAGTGAATTCAGATGTAATTTGGAGTAACAGATGAATGAATGAAGAGCAAAGGCATAGAAGTGTGATAGCAAATGTATAAAAATGACATAAAGCGAATCCTGGGGTGTGAAAGAATTAACTGTCAACATCATATTCCTCCCTGTGAAGGACCCCAGATGCTGATGACCCAATATCATTCCTTTTCTGCAGTCTGAAACTATCAGTTTTAAGATCCAGACAAACCGTGGAAGGCAGCGCATAAAATTGAACAGGCATAGAAACTGCAGGCTGAAAATGAGCCAGAAGTGTGCCCAGGTGGCCAAGAAGGCCAGCAGCCTCCTGACTTGTATCAAAAATAGTGTGGCCAGTAGGACTAAGGAATTGATCATCCCCCTGTCCTCGGCCGCAAGTCAAGTACTGTGTTCAGTTTTGGGCCCCTCACTACAGGAAAGACAGTGAGGTGCTGGAGTGTGTCTAGAGAAGGGCAACAAAGCTGGTGAGCAGTCTTGAGCACAAGTCTTATGAGGAGCAGCTGAGGGAACTTGGATTGTTTAGCCTGAAGAAAAGGAGGCTGAGGGGAGACCTTGTCAGTCAGTGAGAGTTTAAGTTCTAAATGTATAAGTTCAGACTACTTTTCCTCTTTGCCTAAAGAAACAGATCGGCCTAAAGCAATTTTGCATTATGTTGTTTATTTTAATGAGTGGGTTTGTAGTGTTTCCTAGGATTTGATATTGCATGGATACTTACAGTCTTCCATAAAGCTGATCTTTTGTATTTTTTATTCACAGAACACCATAACTAATATGATATAGTTTAGGCCCCTTTTTGCCTGTCGAGAGTATAGCTCAACATTTCCCATAGAAATTCCATTGTCAAGAGCTGTCCTTGGTCTTAGTGGTTTTCTAAAGTGCTAGAGAGAAACAGGATTTTCCGGGCAAAATATTGAAATCAAATAAATTAAGATAATATTTAAAAATACTCATTTAACCATGGATTAGTGTGCAAGTCTACTTACATATTTGAGCACAAGTAGTTTCCTCTTACTCTTGCAGTTTAGGTTACTAAAATGCTGAAAATTTTAACATCAAGTTATATATTTCATAGGAAAATACATGATTTTTTCATTAGATTCATATAGTTAAGATTTCACAATTTAATTTTTTATTTTCTAAATTAAATTTTTATTTGTCATGGTATACATATAACCAGTATAGAGCAGAGAAATACAAATTGCTATTACCTGTAATGTAGTTGTGCTTTTCTAGAAACAATCTTACTGTATTAAAGGTATAAATTCAGTTTTGCATGTAGGTAATATAAAGCCAAGCTATGCTTGTAGTTATATCCATTGAATTGCATAGCATCACAAATGTTTGAAAGACGAACCTGGCTCATGCTTTGAAATTACGAGCACAGCATTTTTTATAGCTTACTAAAGATATACACAACGAGCAACATTTATTCTTGAGGATCATGTTGCTTTTGACCTTTTTGAAGGCCTGGTATACCATATTTTGTTTTACTTGATAAACCTTTCATCATTTAAAAAATAATAAGGTGAAAGACAAGGAATTCACAAACACCTCTGTCTGCCAAAAAACCAGGAATATGAACGGACATGAAAAATATTTTTAACATCCAGCACAAAGGTGTTAGCTATACATATAAATAAACTACAAGTAAACAGGAAAGCACATTCTCCTACTATGCAATACCAATCCCCTACAGACACAGCTATAGGGGACAAAGAAAGGGAAATGGCTCAGGGTAAGGTATACTGATGTATGTGTTAGGCAGTATGTTTTTGCCCAACAGCAAAAGAGATCTGTTACAGTCTTTCATGTGTGGCATGTGAATGAATAAAATGAGACTTTGCCATGATTTTTTAACGGCCAAATCCTGCTTTACATACTGAAGTATGAATCCTTGCACAAGGTGCAACTGTGAAAACAATGTTTTTGCATGATGTGTTTATGCTATTAAAATGTTTTATTGTACCTAACATTGTGGCCACTTGCTATAAGTGTGTGACTAAACTGCCATGAGCACTGTGGCCACCCTGTCTGTTGTACCAATGTCATCATCTGTGACTGGATCAAGGGGATCAAGGAGATCCTTTGGGTCAGAAATACCCTGAGGAGTTTCACAGTGTGGTCCTGTAAACTCTTGTACTAGCACAAATGAGAAAGATAGTAACATTGAGAGAAGCAGGAAAATCAGAAAGTGCCACTGAGAAAATCCTCCTTGTCACTTAAATTCAGGAGACTAACAATTGATTTAGACTGCCTGAGAAACCTGGAGAGACACAGTTGTGGCACCTAAATTAGGGACGTACAGCGAGTGATCTTTGCACAGCCCTCTGCACTGTAGGAGGTGATGAGATACATTGACTGAGTCCTCCTGTCCAAGAGAAGCTCAGCACGTTATTCCTCTTCAGTGTGAGCTGGTAAAAGAGCTTTATGGGGTACCAGGTATATTATCTCTAGCATTTCACATTTATAAGTTCCAAAATAAAATAAAAGGTAAAGTATCCAACTGCCAGACATAAAAATTTTGTCTGACAAAATCTGTCAAGCCAGATTTTTTGTTCATGCGTTACCAGGTAGAAAGAATTAGGAGTTAGAACTTTACTAATAACTTGCTGAGAGTAGAATCTGAATATTACTAGAGCTACATTAGCTTTTTAATCTGATGTAGTTAGAAACAACTTTTTAAATTTCTATTATAATCAATTGTAACGCAGAGCACGTAGAAAAAGGCAACATTTAGTAAACAAGATTCATGTTTCCATAAGTGTTTCAGAGTAGAACTGAACTTAACTAAAGAGAGATAGCTTCAACCCCTTATATTATTTTATGCTCCTGAGACAATGCTATGGAAATATTAAGGTTAATCTGAAATCTGTGATAAATTAGTCTAAACCCTGTTATAATCTGAACAAGAATATTATCTTAGTAAACATATAAAAATACAGCTATAAACAGAAATAAACAATGTATATATGTATCTACCTATCTATAGAATGAGAGAAAGACAAAGATAACCTCTTACATGGCTATAGTTATGATTCATCTTTTGTTAGTCATGAAAGGAACAATGAGATTTACTTCTGAAGGAAATAAATGCTTTTTGTTCTCTTTCACAGCTACACTCAGGAACGTTGTCACTTTAAAGTATTTATTTGAAATGCTAGTACATTAGTTATGAGAAAAAGTACTTCAGGACTTTTTTTCCTAGGAGATACAAGGTGCATTTAAACATACACATATGTCTAAAGAAAATAAGAAATGGACATTCAAGAAGAATAGCTCAATCTTACCAAATAAAAATATAATGGATTTTTGAAATGTTGTATTTTGAGAATTATTCTTTTTCTAAAATATTGTTTTACAAGTAACAGCACTGTCCTCTAATAAATTATTCCCTACAAATCTCTCTCACCTTATGCTTGTTGCTTTTTTAAATTGTACTGAGACTAGGTACACAGCTTCAATAGCGATATCCATTGAAATTTTACTATAAACAGCATTGGAATGAGTGTCTGAAAAATGGTACTCGTTGAGTAAAGCATCTGTACTTTGAACCATATCAGCTATTTTTCATAAAAAGTCTATTTAAAAGAAAGCAAAACAAAACAAAAGTCTTATTCAACAAAGGTTTTGTGAGATACAGAAAAGTTTTAGGCTGTTAAAAATGAGTAAACCCAAATGAAAGTACTCAGAGAAACCTTGACCCAGGTGCCATTTTTCAGGTCATGTGGGCAGCTCAGTGTCAGCCCTGCGCTGGCATGACCTGCTGTTAGGAAAAGCCTCTCTGTGTCCCAAGGCAATTGACCCAGACTGGCTCACATACATACTGCACACAGTCCACCCTTTCATATAGATACAGATATTTTTCCACTGTATTGTCATGATCCCCAGTTTAGGCTCTTTTCTCTTTTTCTCCTCCTGGCTTCTCTAACTTACTCTGCGTTTTTCTGCTCAGTGCTATTCCTCATTTAATTGCTTGCTTTAATATAGGCAATGTTTAAGGG
This sequence comes from Tringa solitaria, assembly GCA_026413425.1. Lineage (NCBI taxonomy): Eukaryota > Metazoa > Chordata > Aves > Charadriiformes > Scolopacidae > Tringa > Tringa solitaria. The sequence continues at coordinate 157,223,966 of JAOXJM010000001.1, forward strand.
GTCTTTTTTTCTAATTGCCAAACTTGGAGCTACACTTCAACATCCTGCTATGTTCCCACAGTTTCTTGCAAGGGTACGTCTCTTGCAAAGTGACCTTGAGACAAATTGCAAACCAGCCTTGGCCTCCTATGAGGCAAGTGTCCTCTCCTTGCTCTGAGACATTTTAATATTTTTTTTCCGGTAGGTCTGTAAGAAACAAAACTATTTCTTTATAATATGTTAGATATGAGGAAGGAATCATGATGCAACCTGGCAGACATTTGAGTCTAGGCAATGATGTAGAGTGTGTGGTGGTGCATTGAAATGGATGGGACAGGAGGGTGAATGAGGTCTTGCGGCTGAGGGGCGAGTGAAGGAACTCCAGACCTGCCAGTCTTGTGTTTGTATTGTCTGTAAGAGCAGCCCCAAAACCTAAATTGTTCATATGTGTCTGTGAGGAAAAGACCTAATTTTCCACTCCAGAAGGAATCCTAGAAATTTTTTTTCATAGGTCATGGCCTATTTCATGGCCATGAAAAAACTCTGGGGTAACATACACTAATTAACATATATTGATAAAGGGTTAAATAGTTGTTTATTTCTGTCATAGATAAGGCCTGAAACCTTGAAGTAGTTTGTCTTAGTTTTGAAGCCTTCCAGATGCTTGCTTATCTCAAATGTCTAGATCTCTAGGAACAGGACGAGAAGCATAACAGAAGCCAAGGCCACAAAGCTGGTCAAAACCAGGCCTGGGACCTGGATGAGCTCTGGGGATGATCTGAGCTTGTGCAGGACAGCAGGGGTGAAAAGTTCACAATGAGGAAAACTACTAACTTCATCACTGAGACCCCTACCGACCACTACCAAGAAGTACTGCGCAGACGCAGAGGGGCGGAGAACTCATTTGAATACAAAGCGGGGATAGCTACTGAATATGTATAGGCATATTAGGTAATCTTATGAATATGTAATGCTTTGTGTAATATAACCCCAGAAAATGACTGTTCTTGGCACGCACATCTTTGGGAACGATCCCGTGTGTGTCCAGCACTGAATAAACACACCTCCTTTATAACCCTCTACAGTTGTGAAGTCGCTGTTCCGCATGTCAATATCTGAAGAAGCGTTAGAACGTAATTACTATCATATTTGAAAATGGGGATTGTATTTCCAAGGTGCTATAGAATAAAATGTTATCACCTTGACTACCTGGGGCCATCAGTAAGGTCTTGAACTATACACAAAATTGAGGAATGAAGTATTTTAGAATGTAAATCAAATTCTTAGTAATGGGTATTGATAGATTTTTTTCTCAATTTCTGAATCTCCTATTCAAAGCAGTATTCTGTTTTTCTTGAAGTGACTGGTACTAGTCATTGTTTAAAAAAGCATAGCTGGACTTGATTAATTTTTGATTTGAGCTGGTATGAAAATGAAAAATACCAAAATCAGATTTTCTTTCCCTGAATTACCAATGTCGTAATTTCAATGTGTGTTGAGACAAGACAAGTGAATTTGAAGGACTGGTTTACAAAACTTGCAAAAGAAAAAAGAGGTCAGGTAAAATGTGTACACTTACACACACGCCTGCTAATGATGTTTATCTGGTCATGGAATTGCTCTTAGGAATGTTCACTTGCTTTTTAAAATTTTATATCTGTTTGCTTCTATGTTATACTCTGCACACTGACTAATGCATGCATCCAGAAATAGAAATATTTACATACTTTTCCTTATATTAGTCTCATAAAAATTAATTTTTTTAAATCTAGGAAGAGTTCTAGGTACAGTATGAGTGCATACAGTAGTGTATCTTTTTTCTTTTTTTTTCTCTTGTAAAGGAGAAATAAATTTTCTCCTCTGTGAAGGAGAAATAAATACAAAATATTCTTAAATACTTCCTGGTTAAAATGACATGGGAATTAGTCATGGCAGGAAAATAAGATCTTATAACAGTAATATATAATATACCTTTAGTACTGTGGAACAGTTTAACCTATGTTATCATATAAAGCATAAGAACTTGTGCTGCAATTCACATTATGATTCAGATTTGCATTCGTGTGTCACCATGTCAACTAAGTATCTAAGCTCCCAATATTACTGATGGAGACCTGTTGTATGATTCATGGGCCCACATATACATATCTAGATCTATTTGAGATACACAAGAATATCCCACTTAGCTATGAGCTGCCACTCCGGATGTCTCCCATTTAAGAAAACCTCTGGAATTTCTCATAAGGCCTGTCATATGTTATATGTGCCAGTCCCATGAGGATGTCTTGGATAGTCCAAGAAATCTTAGGTGGCACCAGACACTTACTTTTGGGCAACTGAGTTGCTTCCTTAAGTGTCTGTCTTCATATGAGGTGAATAACTCACTGGGCTTCATTAGCTGTAATGACAAAGGGCTCAAGCCACTTCCTCACAGAAAGACCTGAGCCTCTTCAGGACCTGCACACTGAGTGGGTTTTTTCAGATCTCAACTGGCACTCATTGCTGGCATTTTAGCAATTGAATGTTACCCTGTATTTCCATGGACTGCATGGAACACATGCACATGAAACACATATGCAACAGACATATAGCACATATGTAAATATATGTATGAAGACATACAGATTGAGATATCTTAATCCAACATTGAATCCTAACCTTGCTGTTATCTCTAGATAAAATGCAGTTGTATATATATCTACATACACAAACACAGTATTTAATATGTAGTTTTTCTGAGCTATGACAAGTAATTCCTACTAAAATTGTCTGAGTTTACACTGAAGATTTTTTTTTCCTTTTTGGAGAAAGAGAGAAGGGAAAATTCAAAGTTTTCTGTTTTATAGGGATCACAACTCAGAAGGCAGGACTTCAAATAAAAAACTCATAAAGTGCTGAGCAACTGTTTCATCAGTTGCTATCATTTGTATGTAGGGTTCTGAATAGCAGAACAAAGTCTGCATGGAGACCAGTTACTCTTAGGTTTACCCCAGGAGTTGATCCTGTTTGACTTCTTCATTAATTACCTGGATGATGCCACAGAATGCACTCTCAGCAAGTTCTCACAGAGGATACAAAAATGGGAGGAGTGGCTGATACCCTACATAGTTGTTCTGCCATTCAGAGGGATCTGGACAGGCTGAAGAAATTGCTTGACAGGAACCTCATGATGTTTAAGAGAGGGAAATGCCAAATCCTGCATCTGGGGAGGAATAACCTCATGCACCAGTACATGCTGGTGCGATCTAGCTGGAAAGCAGTTTTGCAGAGAAGGACCTGGGAGACCCTGATGGACACCAAGTTGAACACAAGCCAAAAATGTGCCCTGGCACCAAAGAAAACCAACAGCTTCTTGGGCTGAATTAGGAAAAACATTGCCAGTGCGTCAAAGGAGGTCATCCTCCCTCTCTGCTCGGCACTGCTACACATATCTACAGTGCTGTGTCCAGGTCTGGGCTCCTAAGAACAAGAAAGACATGGACATACTGGATGGAGTCCTGTAAAGCCTCATGAAGATTTTTAAGGGATACATACATAGGAGAGGCTGAGTGTTGAGGCTGTTCAGCCGGAGAACAGAAGATGCAGGGGAGTGTCTTATCAATGTGTATAAATACCTGATAAAGGGAATAAAGATGGAGCCAAATTCTTCTCAGTGGTGCCCAGTGACAGGACAGCAGGCAATGGGCACAAACTGAAATACAATAGATAACATTTAAATGTAAGAAAAAATTTTTTTTCTCTGTTTATTCAATCACTGGAAAATGTTGCCCAAAGAGGTGTAGAGTCTCCACCATTGGAGACAGTCAACTGCTGACTGGACTTGGCCTTGGGCAGCTTGCGTTGGCTGACTCTACTCTGCACAGGATTGGTCTAGATCATGTCTGAGGCCCTCTTCCAGGACTTGGTGATTCTGTGATATCTAGTAACCTTATTTTTTACATAAAATATTATAAAAACCCACATAATTATGCATGAATACTCAGGTGTAAAAAAATAAAAAAAAAAAATAACAGAAAAAATATTACAAAAACAACTTTGTTAATATTCAGGACCAAGATCAGAAAGAG
>JAOXJM010000001.1:157252368-157266304 GCA_026413425.1 Tringa solitaria
TTTAAGAAGATAGGCTTTCAAGTACTTGGACATTGAAGGCACCTTTACAATCAATAATAAAGGGATGTCTGCATGGTATATTTGCCTTGGAGCCTTGGCCACAGTCTACTGTTTTTTATAAAAGAATTTCTGAACAAACTGCAGGCATTGCAGGCTAAGGTGGACAAACTTCCAACAGAAGGTCCTCTAACAGACAAAAAATAAGCTGGAAGATGAGTTCAGCTGCAAAGAAACCCAGTACTATCTACATCATTTCCAGAGAGCAAGAATGGATGGGATTCTTGCACTGTGGGCAGAGCAGGCAGTGAGCCATGACCAGCTGATTGCCCTCAGAAATCCACAGTCCCTTCACGCTTCCTATACACTTGTGGCCTCCAACCGGTCTTGACTTCATGGGTAATGTTCAGCTCCAAACACAGTCTGTCACAGCACTATCTCTCACTATAAAAGATGTTTTTCAATTTGAGGCTAAATCTAATTTTGGCCCACACATTTTGCCCACATATCTGATAATATTTGGTCCAGTTTTGCTTCCCAAAAAAGGGTGTGTGGGTCAGGCAGGTCTACCTCATAGGGTGACCAAGGGAAACCATGGCTGCTTGAGGTCTGCTGGGGCCTGGGCACGTGCTAGTGCAGCTACTGGCACAGACCAGTAAGTTGCCTTGGTCTGAAACTGGCTTCTGCCAAGCCTCCTGGAGTGTGGCCAGGCTTCCATTTCCAGAACCAACACTGAGCTGCCTAAGTGGCTCTGCAAGTGGTGAACTTACATCCAGCCTGCCTTATTAGCGCTGACTTGGTACAGGTCATAAGGCTCCAGAGCAGGCTGGCTCTGCTGCAATTCATTCAAGCATCTGCACTAATGAGAGGCTGAGAGCATATTTGTAAAGTTTTTTTGGAATACAGACCTCATCAAGATGTGTTTGGTGTCAATGATATGTTGCATTAACGGTCCTGTATGAGCTACACCGCCTTGTGGTGCATCTTGAGCAGTGGAGAATGGATTGAGAGCAGCCCTGAGGAGAAGGACTTGGGCATGTTGGTTGATGAGAAGCTCAACATGAGTTGGCAACATGAACTTGCAGCCCAGTAGGCCAACCATATCCTGGGCTGCATCAGGAGCAGCATGGCCAGCAGGTCGAGAGAGGTGATTCTGCCCCTTTACTCAGGTCTCATGAGACCCTACCTGGAGTATTGTGTCCAGTTTTGGAGTCCTCAGCAGAAGAAGGACATGGACCTGTTGGAGTGGGTCCAGAGGAGGGCCACCAAGAAGATCAGAGGGCTGGAACAGCTCTCCTATGAAGACAGGCTGAGAGAGTTGAGGTCATTCAGCCTGGAGAAGGGGAGGCTCCAGGGATACCTTATAGAAACCTTCCAGTATCTGAAGGGAACCTATGAGAAAGCTGAGGGACTTTTTACAAGAACATGCAGTGATAGGATGAAGGGTAATGCCTTCAAACTGGAAGAGGGGAGATTTAGATTAGATATCAGGAAGAAACTCTTTACTGTGAGCATGGTGAGGCACGGGAACAGGTTGCCCAGAGATGTTGTGGATGCCCCATCCCTGCAAGAGTTCAAGGCCAGGCAGGATGGGGCTTTGAACAACCTGGTCTAGTGGGAGGTATCCCTGCCCGCAGCAGAGGATTGGAACTCGATTAAGGTCCCTTCCAACCCAAACCATTCTGTGATTCTACTGTTCAAAACATTTAGCAATACTAATCTCTGAATACCACTGCCTGGAAATGTTCCTGATTACGGTTGAATTTATTGGTAGTCAAACAATCTTGAAGCATTTTTTTCTCAGTGCATAAGAGTTTTTTTTATCATATCTCAGACTTGCAGAGGCAGCATGATCTTTCGATCATGCTGGTCATTCAATGTAATAAGAAGAAATGAAGTGTCAGCATATGCAGAAGTAAAGCATATGTACCTAGATAAGAAGGAAACTCTCACTCAAAAACATACTTGAGATCACATCTGGAGCTGAACAAAGAGAAATAATAGTTCAGAGCAAAGGGTTGTTGCCACGTGAAGTTGGTTTGGGATAAGAATATTTTACATGAATAGGATCTTCAGAAATTATTTCAAGCTTTTGCTACCAGTCTGGCTGTTCTGATACCTTGGTGCTAAAGAGTACCATGTACCTTTCTGCCTGACCTCTCTAGCAGCGGAAGTTTTCGGCTCTTGAAATTCCTGAACATATATACTAGTCTTAGTGCTTTTAAGCAATCGTTTTGGTGATTCATCCATTTGAACTTGGACATGATACATTAGATTTATACATGCTTTTATATCCGCTCCAGCTGTACTTAATTTCCCTGTGATTCATTGCTAGGTGTTCTTTGGTTTAGTTTTGGGGTTTTTTTCCTTTTTTTTTTTTTTCTAGTACATCTGCTTGTGCCCTCACTCTCTGCCATTTCCTAAGTGAGTATTCTGATTTCATAAGCAGCACCTTAAATTTTCTAAGCAGCCTGTTGCAGTTAGAAGGAATGGTGGTGGAGCTGATGGGACATTCTGAATGGAGCTCAGAACGGTACTGAACAGAATATGGATTTCCACATTCCTCTCCTGTTTTTACAATAGAGGCCTTGATGCATGGACCAACAAGCTACAGAAGGAGGCCTTTCACATAATACTGTAAAAAGTACCTGGCATGTAGAACTACACAGCAGGGGAGAAACTAGGATAAGGGATGAATCCCCCTGGGGAATGAACAAGTCCCTAGCGCCTTTCTGATGTTCTTTGTGTCCCAGCTGTGGAATCACTTGTCCGGTAAAATAGCAGCAGCACTCATCTCCTGAACGTAGACATACACTGTGTGATTCAGTTGCCTACACACAGACGCTAAGGGCTTTTTAAGGAACTGTCAGGTATCCTGCTTAGCTACTTATTGTCAGTCTAGAACAATGGTGACTTCTTATAAGATCTGTATTGTAACTATCAGCCTCATACCTTGGATACCCTTGTATACTTTGGAAGATGTTATGTACCTATCAATATAGGCATTGAATAGTCCCACTCTAGATGTCTTCCACTCTGAAGTTAACAAAAATTGATTTGAAATGGCTTCATGAAAATATTTGTGTTTAACGTGCATTTTCTGCATGGTCAGTCTCTGGTTATCAATGTTTATGGACATCATAGATATTCCTGCTCTTTGACATGATTATTTTGTATTTGAGATTCCTCTTTGCCTGTGGATAAAACAATTTCATCAAATGACAATTAAATTGAAATGTCTCACGCAGGTGCATATCCAAATGAACATTTATCGGAAGCAAAATGTTTCTAAATTTCTTCCAAGACTGACTATCAGGCCCAGTATCTGTCTGGGAGAATGTGCAGTTCTTTTGATTGTCTTCCTGCCTGGCATCCTGGCTTTCATAAATGGGATGGTGATGGACGCCAAGGAAGCACCCACAAACTAATGAGAGAAAATAATACACTGGTTGTCTGAAAGAGATGAGGTGAGTTCCTATTTTTCTTCATTTCACAGATTGTGTAATAATTTGAAGATGTTCACTTGTATCCATTTGAAAGTGTGTACAAGAGGATTCTGAATTTCTAGTGTTTCATACATAACAAAGTTATTATCTTTCATATCTTTTTTAGCTCATATTTTTTCTCATTCTTGGATTGTAATGCATTTACATATTATTTTTCTATGTCTATAGTTTATGATCAATTGCTGATCACACATCACACGGTTACAGTTATGATCATGTAAGTTTGGACAAACCACTGATATAAGTTAGAAACTCAGGTTTTGTTGCATCTTTCTAAGTGATGTGTGATGATGATAAAATGAAAAATGACATTCTGATGTACATGTTACTGACACCTGGGCTTTATCCCAATACCGATAACCTGCTAAGTAAATAATTTTTTTTCTAGGCAGCTATATTGTATCTAGTTAGCACAGAAATACATGAGGGCATGTGTTTAGGCACAATAATTAAGGACTGGCAGATCCTTCCATCTGTAATTGAAATTAATCCTACCCCAAAGGTCTGAAAAATAATGAGGTGTCTGAAATGAGTCCTTTCTTTTTAGTGTTTATCAAAATACATGAGTATTTGATGGAGTTGGCACTGTTTTTACCAAAACAAATTCCAAGACCTTTTGAGGTCTTAGACCTTTGGACCATATATCTTGGTCATAATGACCTTCAGTCAAAGTGACTTTCAGTTGTAGAGAACTGGATAATGGATGCTTATGTATCAGTCCAACTCTGCAGCTCATATGGCACATTAATGCTACTTTCACCCCCTTCTGCAGCTTTCAGAACATAAAGAGAACACGTTTGCAGGTGCTTTTGATCCCCTTGTTTTCGTGAGTACATTTCCTATCATGTGTGCAAACAATCTTATCTCATGAAGTTCAGAACATATGATGTAACAACAAGACTGGGCTCTTTAATCTACACTTCATAACAGGTTCTTTGGTAGTTTTATAATACTTTTGCATTTTATACCTGTGCAAGCAATATACATTTCTTCTTTTTTTTTTTTTTTTTTAAGCACATTGTGATGCATATATTATAGTAACTGATTTACTTCCTGCTTTCTCCTTGCATAGTGCATACAAAAATATTGTGTGTATCAGGAACAGTGGATAGTAGGACTGTTAGGAGTACAGCGAGCATTAGAGCATTAGAGGGTCTCATTTTATTTCTGCTCCAATTGCTTCTACATACAGGTCAAACCTGTGTTTATAGTATTTTCTTCAATATTTCCTATAAAGTTAGTCTCTGCAGGGGGTAAAAGTTATTTCATTTTCCACTGTCTTGCACACTATTTTTCTAGAACTGTGTGCTGACGATTAAGACCTTTCAAGTTTAACAGAAGTCCTTTATTGAGACATCAAATGCCATATAGTTATTAAAACTGAGTAAAAATATCTTTCTTGAATACATATTGAATAAGAGTGTGTATCCTGAATAATTCCTGAATAGTAACATGTCTTGAAAGGAGCTTAATATTTTCTGCCATCAGATGTTTACTGCTGTTGGCAATATCCCCTATAATTAAGGCTTTCTAGAACTTCCATTAATGATGACAAGTGTCATTCTTGCCAAAATTGAATTATTTAGGCTCAAAAGTCCTAAGCTCTGGCTGTATAATGAATCCCAATTCAATTATTTATTTGGAAATGTTCAGTTATAATGCTTCAACTATGTCTGAAAGAGAAACTAAAGAAAAAGCACATTCTTTCCCAAATTTCTACATCTTTTGCATTTACATCTGCACTTGTGGGATCATCAGTCAAGGTTTGCTAAGAAGACATTTTAATGGTTGAAAAACTACAATTTTAGTGACTTGCAATGTCTTTTATTTCCCCACTGTAAATCTTTAACTATGCCAAATAACGTATTTTTGAGTACGTTTATTTATTAGGAAGTTGATTTTGTGACCTAAAATTTCTGAAGAATCTGTTCTCTTCTGGTTGTCCTCATTATTACTAAACTCTGCCTGCACCATTACAGGAGATAACTGATCATTCTTCCTGCTTAACATGGGTGCAAGTTCAAACTTTTCCTCTAGACTTTTTTCCAAAACTACTATTCTTAGATGTCCTGGGCTCAGCTGGAATTCATACCATAGTCTGAATACCAGCAGTGAAAACAGGGGTGGTCTTCCTTCTGTAACAGTGGTTGCATCAGACAGCACAGAGGAGGGAACTCACTGGTTAAAGGCATTAACTGATACCAAGTCTGTGAAACTAGGAGAGGGAAGGAAGAACTTCCAACCTGAAGGAAATACAGGGAAGACTGGAAACTATTTGCCTGGGAAAAGGCATTCAGTTAAAAAGAAGAAAGTGACAAGGGAGGTGGTGGGACTGACAGGAAAGTCAGATTTGTGAATGAAGAAAGTAGCTGAGCAAACAGTGATAGAGTGGAATCTAATGAAAGAGTGTAGATCAGCTGGTGGGGTGAATTGACTTTGACATGAAGCTAGAAAGGAAAAGTTGAAGGAGTGGAAACTGAAAGAGAGGTACATTAAAAGTGTTAATTTTTGAAACTGACTGGAAATGATTGAAAAGAGAGATCAAACAAAATCAATTACCATTGGGTTAAATGAGTACCAAAGCTTGTACCAGAAAGGAGAATTATCTTCTGGAACAGGATAGACAGTGGGATTGTCTAACTGCTGCTGGAGACAATTTCTTTATTTTCTTCTCATGTTGTTATCTTTTAGTTCAAACAGCAGAGGTTTTGCAGTTAATCTGAAACTTCAAGACCTGCTGATAGTCAATGTAAGTAGCTGTATGAAAAATGAGGGAAAAAGGTACAGGATTTCTTTATATTCTGGGATAGTTTCTTCCAGTTGTCTTTTTAGACAAAAATTTGCAAAAAGCATAAGAAAAAAAATGTGTTAGAGCATTATTAACTTACTGAAAAGCCAAACAGTTAAAAAAAAATAAAATGTAAGAATCAAAATTCCTTCTAGAGAATTGATTTGGATCTTTTATTACATCGTTGTTACTAATTAAGCACTGTGAGGGAGAGTTCTGAGCTGCTGAAAAGAGATCATTTGCAATTCCTATGTTGTCAAAATGGCCTCTGGTAATTTTTGCCCTGAGCTCACCAGAACTCCCCAAACCCACTTCCAGTCACAGACTGTAATGTAGCATGAAGAAGAGGCATGTAAGGAAATAGTAATTTTGGGTACAGCCACCCTGTCTTGGAGGACAAAAGGGTTTAAATTTTCCATGTCAGTGGACTTTAGTTCTGTTTGTGAGTCCTATACACATTTAGTTTATGGGTATAGACAATAACATTATTATTCAGCCAGAGTTTTTTAAGTTCAAGTTGGCATGCTACTTTTTCTTCTCTCTGCCCAAATTTAGTTACAATTGTTCATTGTTGCAAGGATAAGTAATATTACCTATCCTAAATAAGTAATCAGCTTACCACGAAAGTGCCTCTAGAGTTTACATTGTTAACAAACTAATTCAAGTTTATTTTTAATAATGAAAAATGCTCAGAAAAAATAAGGAAAAGTATATTTGCAGTAATATTGATCAGACTAGTTTGTCAGATGTGCCTGACAAGTATGAGGAATCCAAAAGACTTATATGTCATACCAGATTTGGGATTTGGAAGTTATTTTATAGCACTTAGAATAAATCTCTTCTTGTATTATGTGCCTTTTGTAACAGTTCCCTGTATACTTTTACAAGGTGACAAGCAATGACACCAATCTGCCTGAAAAAACTGCATCCCAGTTTGAATATGCCTGTAATAGTGACAGAAAGCATGGACTGGAAACTCTCAGCAACTGCAGAAATTGGACGAGAGCCTTTTTCTAAACTCAGCAAGGAGTAATTGCTCATAGCTGTCCAACTGAGTCTGTTACTTTAGGAGAAAAGAAATCTAAGAATAGGTTTATAAAGTATGCAATAACTCTTTCCCACAGGCATAACACAGTTCAGGCATCTAAATACCTTTAAAAATCTGGCTATATGCTCAAGGTGGACAAAAAAATGTAGAACAGTCTCTAAACCAGTATATTCTTTTGTTTAAAAAGAATTCCAAGCTTAACACTGTTTTCTTACTGTTCTGTGAAAGAAATAAAAAAGTCTTTGGGATCTGAACAGACTGGATCCATGGGCCAAGGCCAATGAGGGTAGTTATGAGGTTCAATAAGGCTAAGTGCCGGGTCCCACACTTGGGTCACAACAACCTCAACAACAAGCGTTACAGGCTTGGGGAAGAGCAGCCAGAAAGCTGTCCAGTGGAAAAAGACCTAAAAGTGAATATAAGCCAGCAGTGTGCCTGCCCAGGTGGCCAAGGCGGCCAACAGCATCCCGGCCTGTATCCGGAAGAGTGTGGCCAGCAGGAATAGGGAAGCGATTGTCCCTCCGTACTCACCTTTGGTGAGGCCCCGCCTCAAATACTGTGTTCAGTTTTGGGCCCCTCGCTACAGGAAAGACATTGAGGCACTGGAGTGTGTCCAGAGAAGGGCAACAAGGCTGGTGAGGGGTCTAGAGCACAAGTCTTATGAGGAGAGGCTGAGGGAACTTGGATTGTTTAGCCTGGAGAAAAGGAGGCTGAGGGGAGACCTTATCACTCTCTACAACTACCTGCAACTACCTGTAAGGAGGTGGTAGTAAGGTGAGTGTCAGTCTCTTCCACCAAGTCACATGCAATAGGACAAGAGGAAACTGCCTCGAGTTGTGCCAAGGGAGGTTTAGATTGGATATCAGGAAAAATATCTTCACTGAAAAGTTTTTCAAGCATTGGAACAGACTGCCGAGGGAAGTGGTTGAGTCACCATCCCTGGAGGTAATTAAAACATGTCTAGATGTAGTGCTGCGGGACATGGTTTAGTGGTAACTTGGCAGTCCTAGGTTAGTTTGGACTTGATAATCTTAAAAGCCTTTTCCAACCAAAATGGTTCTGTGACTCTATGAAGAGTTATGCATCCCTGAAATTGCTAGCATGGTTTATATATGCAATGGATAATATACAACTAAAAATAAAAAACCTGGCCATCCACTTAAGAGAAAGGCCTCGACTGGTCCCTTTTCCTCTTTCATAGCTGTATAGTCCCTTACACCTGCTGTAAGGCTGACACCTAGAACAGTGAAAGAGGACACTTGAGCTTCACTTCCTCAGGAGAACATGGACCAGAGACATTTTGGGGCAAGGAAGAGGGGAGAGAGATACACTGAAAAATTCTAAGGAAGAGAATAGCTTTCAGAAAAATGTCTGGAAATAGTTCTTAGCTTTCCTCCTCCTATGCCTAGACTTTTCTGGAAAAAGACATTGACTCACTGCATATTGGCAGCAGACAAGTATCTCAAAGGCCTCTTTTTCTTTGAGAGGACTGTGTTCCTCAGACTCCTCTGTTGAATGTTGGCTAGGAATATAGATGCAGTCCAGGAACAGCTGGATGCAGGGTCTCCCCTTCACATATATTTGAAAATTAAAACAAGCATGTGTGTCCTTCATAACATCTGACTACTATATTGCTGTCCCCAGATGCTTTCTCATTATCCTCCTGGTATCTTAGAATCATAGAATCGTCTAGGTTGGAAGAGACCCTTGGGATCATCGAGTCCAGCCATCTACCCTACCTCTTCATCTGGAGGACAAAGTTCACAGCAATATATATAGACAAGTGGACCACAGTCATTCACAGGCTTTTTCGATTCAATTTTCGATTGTATTCTCAAAAAATGGGCTGGAGATGATCCCCAGGGAGTGCCACAGCAGCTGCTGGCATGCCCCCCAAGTGTCAGCAGGAACATCCTGGGGCTGGCTCTAATAACTTGCCTGTCTCTTCTAAAGCCTGTGGCTGATACTGCAGTGGGAGAGGGCTGATACGGGTGCACACAACAGGAGGAATGAAGGGATTCTTTTTCTGTGTGAGGGACACTGTATGCAGCACTTGTCCAAACTGTGCGCTTGTACCTTACTCAGAAGAACAAGTGGAACAAGAACCTTTTGCAACTTCAGACATCCCTCTGGAAGTTGGAAGAGGTCTTGGGGTGCTGCCTGGGGGCTGGGGGTTCTGGGAAATTTACACAATTAAGGACTAGTTTCAGACAGTTGCTACAGAAATATACCCATGTCCCCTATCCTGAGCCTTAATGGTCCTAACCAGCGTCACCTGTGGCTTCCATCTATGCCTTCTTGGTCATGGACCCAAGAGCCCCATTTCAGCTCAGTTCCTGAGCACCTAGGCCTTCCCTGAGTTATTCTGTAGACATAATTATTTCCAGTCCTGTCTTCTGGATGGCCTCAGACCAATGTGGAAGGAAACCTCTTCTCCGGTCCTGTCTCTGTCCCCATTTCCTGCTGCTGTTCCTGACTCATCTTCCTGGATGGACCTGGGTCAAATTCAACACTTCATATTGCCTGGGGATCACTGGGCAGTCAACAGAAACTGTTACTGTCACCATCCAGGCCTGTTCAGGTGCTGCAGGACTGAACCCCACCAGCAAAAGCATGGCCTGTGCTAGGGTCACCCTCAGTGACCAGATAGATATAGTAGCACCCCCTGGTAGAATTCATCTTGCCTCTCAACCTTCTGTAAGCCTGCTCCCAAACTCACAGCTGTGTTTCTTGACAGCTTTCTTAGCAAAGTGAGGAGACACCGTCTTGATTTGGTTTCCAGGGGGCTGTTGGAGTTTGATACTCTTCTGCTACACATATTGAGTAGCTCTGCTGTGCCCTAATTCCCTGCTGACTGTAGAAACTGCTGGAGCATGGCCAGAGTGTACTGAACATATCCTGAGACTGTGTGGAGGAGGAGCATAACATGATATGACTCATCTGTGAGCCTGTAGGAAAGAGAGGGCACATGGGAGGAGAGCACACCACAAAGGAGAAAAGAGATGTCACGACTACTACTTAAGCTTACCTGATATTCCCAGAATTATAGTTTTATTGACTTATTAAAAACCTAGAGTCTGTCTTTTCCGCAGTTTAGTTCATCTGCTTATTCTGCTGAGCTATTTTTGGAGTATTTCCTTTGTCGTTTAACTTACATTAGCATTTGAATGGATTCATTCATTCTGCTCCAATTCTGCCTTTTTAGTTGTGTAAGAATTTCCATCTTTTCATGCCCAGTTTCTACTTTGTGTAGCTTCAGTCTTGGTCTCCTTACACTGGTTATAGATTTTGATGGTACTGGTTCAGTAGTATACTTTTCTTAATGTCTCCATTGCTGCCTTACCTTAAGGCGTGACCTCATCTGCTAATTTTGCCATAAGCCTTTAAAAAATATGTATGCGTGGTAAAATAAAAATAAACCCAACTTGGATATAGTTCCCAAGATCAAGTGCTTTCAAGTATACAAGAAGTTATTTTAACATCTAGTGCATAAGAGAAGATTTAAGTAAATAATCCAGTTTTTCTTAAGATGTAGGCTTTTTTCACTGTATAGTGAACTTTTCTTGGGTTGGGTTTTGTTTGTTTTTTTTTTTTTAACTTTATGATCCAGTCACTCTAATCCTTCACCCTACACATATGCTAATTTCCTTCAGAGCTCTCATTTGGATTCCCTCAAAAGAGAAAGGCCTAATTGTCCTGAGAAGGTAGCTTGATTCAGGGCTGACTGTATTGCTAGAAATAGATATAATTTAAATATGATTAACCGGATTTTGCTTTCCCCACCCTGAACAATCACTTAGACCTGTGCCAATGACTTCATAGCTTCTAATTTCTCCATAAAATTACAAATCCCTGGTGTCAGGCTGCAAAATAAACCTCTTGTTTTCCATGAAGTAACCCTCTCATTATTCAGCTGTCATTTTCTGGAAGAGGACTACTTGAAAACAAAAAGAGTTTCAAGGCCCCAAGAGCTATCATATGCTTCAAACTGTCCCATATCCATACTCTACTCCCCTGGAAGGATTCCCCTCTCTACTAATTCCCAAGTTACACTCAAGAAGAAGATTTATGCTTAAAGGACAGTGAGTGGGAAGGATAAGAACTTGGTAGCTTAAAATGAAAAAAAAGCACAGAAAATCATTCCAGAGTGTATTCCCTCAGTTTCTGTGACTCATCCATGCATGAAAACTAGTGTCTTTAACATTTTCACATGCTTCTTCACTGACAATGGTACAGCTCAACCTACCATGTCCCACTGGGAGTAGTTCTAAAGACAAAATTAGTGCCTCCCAACCAAAAGTAAAACACAAACTTATGATGTTACTTTAAATAGAGGTCACCTTTCACTCTTCTTTTCTCTTTGCTTTTCAATCCTCATTCTTTGTTTACTCAGTTCTTTCTCTCTTGGATCAATATATTCAGGCTAAAAACCTAAACTGTGGAAGTTCAGCTGTTTCTCATACATCTGTACTTCTGTTCTCTTTGAAGAGCTTCATTGTGACTACAAACCTGTTTTGAAAATATATCTAAATTATCAAATTAACCAGACATAGCAGTTTCGTTTCTTTATGCTTAAGTTAATTACATAAGTTAAGTAGATGTGCGTTCCCATTCAGTTAGAAGTAAGGAACAGACACAGCTTATGTATTTTTAGGAAGAAACTCTTGAAACCATATAGGTTTTCTTTTTATTTTGGCTTCCCTCATATCCACACTCTCAATCTGGAAAACAAAGATATCATCTTTTTTTCATCAATCTTTCTTTTCCTTTTTTTCCACATGTTATCCTGAGACTTGCTATTACATTACTCACTTTTTTTTTGCTAGAAGCCTGGAGACTGATATCTTGCTTTTTTGAGAAACTACTTTCCCCAGTCAGTCGGACCAGAGCCAATCAAGTCTATGGTCAGCGAAGGGGAAAGCAGTTTTTTTCTGTTCAGGCGCAGGTGCTTAGCAGCCAAAAAGAAACAGCACTATTTGTATCCTGGTGAATGGGAACCGTTTATTTGTGTGAAAACTGTACAGTGATATGAATTCTGTAAGGCCAGCTTTCCTAGGGTGAAGTAAAACTGCTACAGGTACCAGGTTTAGCCTTTGAATTGCCTGATGGTTATCTCCAAACTTAAAGAATGCACTTATTTTGATGTTTAAGTCTCCATTTTTAGTGACTTCATATCAAAGATCTTGTACTTGTGGAATGCACTGAGACACAAGACTTCCTGTGACATTTTGTAACACTAAACACAATGAGGGATGCAGGTCAATATGCATCAGCAAGCACTACTGAATTTAACACAGACATTCATCTAGTCTGAAAGAAATTGAAATACTATGCCAGAAAGGGCTGCCTCTGAAATTAAAATAAGAGAGCAAAAGTTTCTATGAAAAACTATATTTTTTAAACCTCATAATCTGATTAGAAAATGCATTTCGAAGAAGACACCAGGAACTAGATTCTTTTGATTCATATGCTTTTGATACATTTTCAACATAATAGCTCAACTAAAACTTAAGGAACCAAAAGCTTTCCCAGAAAGGAAGAGAAATCAGCAACCAAAGAGAATATCTGTGTTGCATTCTTATTTGTAAGGAGAAAAGCTGTGCTTTTGTTTACAGTGAAGGAATAGAAACAAGGATATCTACCTTTTTACTGCTCCACGCTTCCTTTGTCAGTAATCCAGTCTTTGATGTGGTTCAGGTCAGATATCAACAGTGGATTATATGTTTTTTCTCAGTCTGTTTCTGGGTACTTTACAATGTTATGGTTAGCTGACGGCTTAAGTCCTTTCCCAGATTATAACAGCAGGATCCTTCTTCCTCTTGCCAGCATTTATCTGATCCCACCGTGGGGTGGTTCTAAAAGCAAGCTCAAGCTGTAGTAAAACTAACTCTGTAAGAAAAATCACTGATTTGATGGCTCACCTCTGGGAACAGGTTCACTACGGGGCTCTTGCACATGCCAGTACATGGCAACAGGTGGGTTTATAGCCCCCACCTCGCAGACATGATGAGGAAGTAACTGCAAGCAGTAACTGCAAACTGCTTAATCAGTCTAATCAACTTAAATTGTGGGAATATGTCATTAAATATGCTTTACAGCTAAAATTAAGAAGGGCAGTTTAATGTACCAGTATTTTGGGGGATTAAGCTAATCTACAGGCTATGTTTCTTTTAACAGAAGCGGAATGACTGGAATTCTAGGTGGACTGACCTGAAAAAAATTGCTAAACATCCTTCATCATCTTAACAATGGAAATTATTCCTCTTTCGTAAAAGACTGAGTTAATACCTTCATTTTAAAAACAGCATCTAAACAAACACAAAATAATGAACACTTCAGTAAAATTGGGCCATAAATGTTGGGAATCTGAATGATTTTTTTAAAAAATTGAAAAATATTTAATTTCCTTAATGGGTCTAATTGGTAACGCTCCCCTTCAACCTAAGTGTTGAACAGGAGTGTCCATGACGTTCAGGAGTTTCAATTCTAATTCAACTCTTTCTTCCAGATGCTAGTTTTGTATAAACCAAAATTGTTGATTATAAACCTCCTCCAGCAAAGTGGACAAAAAAAATAAGATTAAAAAAAAATCACCTG
>JAOXJM010000001.1:157275808-157285813 GCA_026413425.1 Tringa solitaria
TTGGACTAGATGATCTCCAGAGGTCCTTTCCAACCCCATATGATTCTGTGATTCTATGGTGTCGTGCTCAGCAATAAAACTGAATGGGTGCAGAGCAGGGAGTATTTCTGAAGTAGCCGTTGCTCAGAGACTGGCTGGGTATGGATCTGCTGGTGGGAGGTGGTGAATGATTGCTGTTGCATCACCTGTTTTGTGAGGTAGGTTTGGGGTTTTTTTTCCCAGTCCTTTTCCTTCACTTATTAAACTGTCTCTACGTCGACTCACACATTATTCTCACTTTTGCCCTTTTTACTCTCTTCCCTATCCAACTGCAAGGGGAGTGAGTGAGAAATAGCTTGTTGCATTTGGACAATTATCAATATGCCCCTGCCCTGTTCGGCTCATGTCCATTCCTAAAATTGCACCACATTGGACTCAGACTACTGGAAAGCCAAGTGGATAAAAAACCCCATCTGGATCCCTTCTGATCTGAAATATACGTGTTTCTTTGGCTTGGCGCTCAAAGTAAATAATTGGAAGGGAAGAAATGATGAAAAGGAAGGTGAAAGGAAGGAAGGTGAAAAGGAAGGTGAAAGGAAGGAAGGTGAAAAGGCTTTTAGAAAATAGTTTGTATTCCATTGTGGCTTGTATGTTCCAACAGAGAAACTGTTTCTTCACAATACTGCAATAAATGTTGGCAAATGTTCATTTTGCAGCCCACAATAACCCTCAGGTCCTTTTCTGCAGAACCTATTATTTTGCGTTTGTATCATAGTTTGTCCCTGCCTAAATACAATCCTTTCTTCCTACTGAGTTATATTTTACTTAAACATACTACTACAACAGGTCAATTTGTTTGTAAATTTTATCTTATCTTCCAAAGTATTTGCACACCTAGAGTTTCATAACATCTGAAAGCTTATTAAAGATTCTCTTTCTTCCACTCTCATGAGTGAAAATATTGCAGAGTCTTGGATAGACTTTTGTGATATCATACAATAAACAACTTTTCACTCTGACAATGAGCCAGAGTTAATTCTTTCCTAAAAAAGTTTTCCATCAGTGTCATGTTCATATTACTCTTGTTTAATCTGGACAGTATTTCCCTTGATTGTTTACAAGAATGTCATGTGATAACTTCCAAAACCCTTCTAAAATAAAGACGCACAACAACACTAGTCTCCCTCTATCCACAGGATGCATTAAAATGTAATGGGTGTTTAATTGGAGAGTTTGAGTTTCTGCCTATATCTATATTGTTGTTAATTACAGAGTGTCAGAGTTCAGTATTTCTGGAAATTCAGGCTTTCTGGAGGTATTTAATAGAATTCTAAATTTCACCATTATTTGATATGGAAAAGATTAATTGAAAGTACTGCCTGTCTGTTTGAATTAAAACCAATTTAGCAGTACAGAGTGCTGCTGACATCACTTAAATTCACTTCCTATTCAGTTTTCACTTGCAACTAACTGGATTTTTTTTCTATAAAATAATTTCAATTTAACTGAATAAGTACTGAGATGTAACTCAAAGTAAGTGATATTTTTGTCACGATGTGTGCTTTTCTTAGCAGTGAAAAAAGTTTGTGCAGGGTACTGGCGGTAAAGAATACCAATAATTTCTATAGTCACTACGTTGATATCAGCATCCAAGGATAAGCTGCCATTTATATTAGATATACTCTCAGAAAAGTAAAAACATAAAAGACAGTTTTCACATAAACTCATTTAACTGCAGAATCTTTGGTTAAAGGCCAGAAACCACTTCCTTCTGAATTATTTTATCATATAATGCAATGTCATATTCTGTCAATGATGAGGTCCTATGCGTCATTTTTCCCAGCTGCATTAATATTTGTAAGATTCAAAGACATCACGTGTCATAGCACTTGATGCCCATATACATCATGAGCTGCAATGTTAGTTAGCGCTCAGAAGCAGCTGAAAGAAGGAGCAGGAGTGTGCCTTCAGTCTTTTACTTAACTATTCATGCAAGACTGAAGGTAACATCAGTAGTAACAGAGAAAGGGAGGCTGTTTGCAATTCAAAGTAACATTTTGCTAAAAGAAATCCATAATCTTTACAGAACACACAAAAGACTCTGTAAAGCTATGTGGTGACTCTAAGCAGAACTGTAGGTAGTGAGTAAACTGCATCATTACTGATGCATCTCTACTTCAGAGAGACTTTCCTGAGGCTTTAATTTTTCCATTCAAACTTTGTCGCAAGGAAAGGCACAAGGAAGGCTTTTGATGTTCGATTAAAACAAAGGGCAGAAGGAACAGAGCCTGATTATTCCCTGGTCTATATTCCCCTGATTCCTTGGTCTACTCCATGTCTCTTTGGTAGGGATCTAAGGGCAGCGAGCCTACAGCCCAGTGCTACACTGCCAGATGAAGATGCTACAATGAGCTGCCTCCTGTCGGCCAACAGTGTTGCTAGTACGTTTTCCCAGAAGTCCGGCTCTGCTGGAACAGTCTGAAGTTTACCAGAGGTGTGTCTTATCCTATTTTGCTAGAGTTTCAGATGGTGCGCAGACTGGGAAAGGATACTGGCAGGTAAGGTAAAATTCCTTCCCTTTGTGCCTAGACATATCCAAATGAGAATTTAGTGGTTTCAAAAATGCTTTTGGGGGAAAACTGGCATCATAGAAAGAAGAGGATGAAAATGTTACACTTTGCAACTGGTGATAACCTGCCTTGTCTGATAACAGATGATTTCCCAGACTTTGCATGGGGACTAGACTTATCTCTGCGGTAATGAAAAAATGTGAGAAGCCGCACCCTAAACATAAGCATTTTTCAGAAGAATGCTGGGAGATCTGCTGGTGAAAATACCAAAATGAATGGCTTATTTTGGGAGATTGTTAAAAAACATGTGAGGAGAACAGTTTAATTTTTCTTCTTGTTTCCAGTCTGTTTCTATTTAAGAGTAGGGAAGTACAGAATGACAGTTATTTTTTGATTCAAAGAATGTAGATACTTCTGTGTTGTCTTCCTCTTAAGTAAAAGTAATCCCACAAGAAAGGAAAAAGATGCTCCTTTCACTTCATTTTCAACGAACGACTTGCTTATGCTTTGCTAAGAAGAGGTCAAAACCTGCCCCAGGGAGCCCAGTCTCACAGTGCAAGAAACATGAATCTGAATAAGGTGGGTAACAAGAGCAAAAGTACCTGAAAGAATGTACTCTTTTGGTGCTCATGGGATGCATTTTGCAGCTCAGCATTCACACATCACAGGGTGCTGACACCTACAGAAATTCAGTTAATGATGTCGGGTTTTGTAAATCTTCTCACTAGTAGAGACAATGATATCCTCAATAAACAAAGGGCCTATTAAAAGCCTGTTCAAAACGTAAAAAAAAAAGTATAAATAAATTAAAAATGACCTACAGATACTACAGATATAGATCTACTTTGTGCTGTTCAGTTTCCCTACTGAAAAAATGGAAATGGAGAATCCTGTCATTTCGTCTTTTTTAAGGCTTTAGTCATCAGATGCAATAGCTGTAAGAATTTGTTAGTGTAACTTGGAAATAATCAGTCAGAACCATTTAAATTTTTCAGCAAACCTATTTGAGAAGGTGAGGACATAAAAAATACCCACCATTGAATTTTCCTTAGTTGTTTGGGGGATTCCAATGAATATCCTTATCCCCTTGTTCTCCTCCCATTGCAGTTCTTGCACTATTTCTGACACATCATTAACTGGAAAATCTCTGCAATCTGTGTCAAGATCTGAAGCCAGATCCATCCACCCCATGGTCAGATGCTGTTCTGCATTCCTTCCATAGAAGTTTCATTCACCTCTAAGGTTCATGGGCAAAATGCAGGCCCTGAGGGCTCTCTACTGTCTTCCTGCCCCATAGGACAGGGTAAGCAAGTTCCATAGCAGAAAAACAGTAAAGCTGTGGCGCTATATAGCACCACAAACTATTTTTGGTAACTGTTTTTAAATTCAGGCTTGAATTTTCAGTGCCAGCTCATGCCATATAGTCGTGTTCTGACAACATTTAATGACAGAGCATTAGACAGTCCATCCCATATCTCCTTATTCTTACCAAAAGAGCTAATTGAGTCACACCAGATATAGACTGCAACTGACCCAAAAGTGAGGTTTGATTTGAGCTTGAACGCTTACTGCATCCAGTCCTCGTGTTCCCAGTACAGGAAAGACATAGACCTTTTAGAATGGGTCCAGAGGGGGGCCACAAAAATGATGAGAGGGCTGGAACACCTCTCCTATGAAGAAAGGCTGAGAGAGCTGAGGTTGTTCAGTCTGGAGAAGAGAAGGCTCTGGGGACACCTTACTGCAGCCTTTCAATACTTAAAGGAGACTTATAAAAAAGAGGAAGAGAGACTTCTTACCAAGGTCTGTAGTGACAGGACAAGAGAAATGGTTTAAAACTGAAAGGCAGTAGATTTAAATTAGACATAAGAATGAAATTTTTTACGATGAGGGTGGTGAGAGGCTGGAACAGATTGCCCAGAGAAGTTGTGCATGCCCCATTCCTGGAAACGTTCAAGATCTGGTGAAAGGTGTCCCTTCCCATGGCAAGGGGGTTGGACTAGATGATCTTTAAAGGTTTCTGTCAATCCAGGTTGGTAGACAGAGGGACTGCTGCTAATGCTTTTAACACCTTGCCATTGCCCATCTTTTAAACAGAAGTCCCAAACCAGCTAAGTGGTGAAAGCTCTTGGTAGTAAACACATATGTGACTCAATTTCTGGTGCCTGTGTTAGCAACGACATTCCTCTACTCACTGTTCTTGCTGCTGTCATTTACAATTCATCTCGCAGCAACATAGCTGCTGCAAGTCTACTAGAAAAGGCATAATTTCTCCCATTCCTGTTACTAGGAACCCTGATGCCTAAAATGGGCCTAAGAGCAGGCAGATGCTAAAAGGCTTGATATTTAGAACAGTCTCCAACTCACTTTCAGTTGGATAAAAGTTGCACATTTAAGTATGAGCCATGAGCATAACACAGGACTGACAAGAAAACAAGGAAGCATCCTTAGATGACACATTAGGTAAGTGGCATGAATCACTGTAGCTCCATCTCAATTTTTTCTATAATCAACGGCTTATTAGTGTATATGTTATACTGAGGTTACTAATGTTATAAGACTGAAGGTCGGTGAGCTGAATTTCGTGACAGAGAGTGAACTTTTCTTTGTGGATGTCACTCTAATTGTTTAATACTTTAACTATCCAATTGAAGAGAATCACTTTCAAAATCTGAATTGTTATTCATTTTTGTTTAAAACATGCTTAACATGACATGCTTATAAAGACAGACGCAGATACAGAAATACAGCAGTATCCTTTTATCCCTCCAGAAGTTCACAGCACTGGAGTTATACTATATTGACCCATATCATTTTAAGCTCACAGGAAAGAAACTGTTTTGAAACAACCTCTGATAAAGACCTAGGAAAGAACTATAAAGTGAAGAGTTTGCAGGTAATGCTTAATGGGGAAGACTGAAATGTATTATAATTAAATAGGGAAAAAACCCACATATATAGTGATAAAAAATATTTTTATAAGAAAAAAAAGGGTTTTTTTGTAAGAAAGAAATCTGATAGATTTTTATATGCACCTCAACACTGAAGAAGGTTACTTAGTAACCTTCAAAGTTAAACCTTTGAAGTGCAAAGGCATTGGATTATTGGCAATGAGATGTCAGGATAAATTGGCGTAACACCATGGAAAATCTTCTTCACTTGTGGAAAGGTGGGAAGGACAGAACAATGGATATAATGTAAATGTCATCCCCTAGTCACATTTGAAAAACAGATGTAACCTCATTGTAGGCAGATGTGGCAGCAAGATGCCAGGTGGGTGTCTTGAGTGTTGCTAATACTCAGGATGCTGTGCAGCTGAGGTTTGATTCCTGCTCCCAATTACGCAAGAACAGGCACAGAATAATTCCAGAAAAGTTCATAGCTGCTATTAACTCAATTTATCTGAATCAGGTTACACTTACTGAGACCTAAGCCAGCATTATTATACTGCTAGTTTTCCTACTCTACTAGAATTTTGAGTGGTTTTTATGTGTCTCTCAAAATCATAGAAGTTTTTTTTGAGATAACAGAGAACTCTGTAGGCACTGTCCAAGGAATGGATACTTGCTCCCACAAAATAAGTCATAAACCCTCCAAAAATACTGACTCCTAAGAGGAATTATTTTTTCCATTTGAAATTATTTGTCATTTCTCTATTGATTTCTTTGGGTTTCAGTCCCAAGATTTTCTTTCTACACTAGCAGAACCTTTGAAAGAGCTGTTAGGTCAGATTGTATACAATCATTGATTTCGTCTAGCATCATTAAACCTGGATATTGTAAAAGTGAGACCATAGATACATTTTGGAAGCTGAGATTTTCCTTCAGTGACATAGTATTTCCGCTCCAGCAAATTGTTCAGAATGTGAAGACCTTTACCTTGATGTTTCAGGAAAGCCTGCTTATATATTTTTAAGTAACAAATGATTCTTTGAAAAATTTGATATCCCTGAAACTTGTATTTGTTATTTAACAGTCAAATGGCATCTGAAACATCCAAGAAAGAGCTTTAACCTGTCTATTGAAGCTATTTTAAAATTATAGGTGTTTTCTTCAATCAAGATGAATTATCCTTTTTTTAACCTTTCATCCTCTACTTGTGTCTCATCTATTTAAAACTGTTTATTTTACACTAAACTTTGACGTGATTACTCAAGATTCAGATCAATTACTTTTAATTTCAAAGCCTGCAAAAACCTGCTTTCAGCACTGTGAGACAAAGCTGAGTTTTGCTTCCCCCAACATGAAGGCAAAATAAGCTTTTTTCTCCTCTTCTTGGAAGCGAAATACAAATCTGTGGTGGCAGATGAGGCATAGAGTTGAAAGGAGCGGGCAATGCCAAAGGCTGGCTGAAAGGAATCAGGCAGATTTTGAGAAGTGTTTGTCCAGGATGGAAAGCTGCTGTGAAAACTGAGGAGGTTCACAGCAGGAAATGAGAGTATTGGGTCCATCAGGGCACCAAGCCTCCCCTGACATCTCTGTCATAGAATCATAGAATCATTAAGGTTGGAAAAGACCTTTAAGATCATTGAGTCCAACCATAACAACAGTCCATAGCCAAGCAGCTCCTTCAAGATCCCCACGGGCCCCTGGTCTTTCCAGTCCTCCAAGACACTTGTGTATTACCCTTGGCAGGAGCAGCAAAAACAAAGGACCACACCAAGGGAAATCAAGATCAGCTCTTTAGGCAGCGCACAGTGCTAAAACATCTGATACACAAAGCTACTGGCAAAGGCAAAAGGCTGCCCCTTCAGGGCATGATTCCTGCTATTGACAGCACACAGGTCCCAATATCAGTTAAATGAATGTAACTAGGGGAAAGTCAACACTTGCAAAATATTTCTGTTTCCAATATTCATATTTGAAATAGAGGTTGGCAGCAGGAAAGAGTGGACACAGAACTTCTAAAAAAATGTTAAACAGCTTATTTTTAGTGGCGACTCATTTATTTGATGGTAGAACACTCTTATGTATTCTACTTGTTTTCCTGAAGATATTTCCCTAAAGGCAGATTTATACCTAAGTTCCCTGTAAACGGTGTTTTCTTAATTAGTCTCTTGCTGGGAGTGGGGGGTTGGGGGAGGGTAGGCGATGCAGGGAGGGTGAAAATATTACCTGCTGAAATGCAACTAGCAAAATTTTTGGAAGTACAAAACCAAATACCAACCCAGTCAATACTAGGAAAAAGAAATCATACCAAAAATCAACAGGAGGAGTTAACTCTTCACAGACTCAAAGTGAATCCAGTCAGTCATAGTATTCTTAATTGCACATTGTATCCTGGAGCTGTTAATTCACAAAGAAAATGTGATGTTGAATTAGGTATGTTATACAACAAGTAATGCTGTTTGCCTAATTGATTTGCAGGATATAGTCTTCAAATTGCACTGATAAAATACTGCTTCTATAAACATACCACTTGTGTAGGAAGCTCACTCCTAGGTATTATTGCCTTAACATGGGACTTGAAGAGCTGCCTTTGATATTCACATCTACTGACTGCTGAGGACAGTGCTGAAAGGTTAGAGCATGCAATTGCTTGCCAGTCGCTGCTGGCATCTCCTCTTAATGTTCGTGCCAGCTCCTTCCTGACTGCAGTTGTGAAGGAGTCCTCTGTTGCAGATTGTGCTCCTGCACTAGTCATGGTCTTCTATCAATGTGGGCTGTGTGTCCTCTCAGAATTTGTAACTTCTGCCCACTTCAAAATTAACTAAAGTAATCACAGTAAACATTTCCTCAGGTGTTCAGACATGTTCTGCAACATTTTGGTATTTGCTTTTCGTCCTCCCATATTGAAGTCAATTCTACCATTTTAATAATTGCTCTGGCACTGCAGAATTTGGTGGATAAGTTCATTCTTGTGACACTTTCATCCTACTGCTCCGGTCTCTGCCTTATTCTCTATCACTTGCGAAGTTTGTATGACCCCACTGGACTAATCTTCTTGCCTGTCTGCTTTTGATGCTCCCCAAAAGTGATGTTTAAGTGCTTTATACATGTCATATTCTCAGAAATCTCAGCACATGCTACCTGTTTCATGTACTTGACTATTTTGATCTGAGTCATTCCACCTGCTTGTAGCACCTAACACAGATTCCTAAGGCAAGAATGTAGTTACCCACATCTCCATTTATAGTTAATGGAAGGCAGTAAAGACCTCACCAGAGCAAATTAGGATGCTGTGAAAAAATGTTTCAGGATTGCAGTCACATTAAGTTCTTGGATAGACAATGGAGAAACAAAATACACCGTTGCCCAAGTGAAATCCCCATAGTAAAGTGGTATGAATGCATTAGTAACTGCTTGATTTGTGTTTTCTTCTGATTTATCTTCATATGATGAGGAAAGACCTTTATGTTCCCAAACCTAAGCTATATCTATGAGGGAGGACTATGCTTATTTGGTTGTTAGGGATTTTCTTTGCAGATGTTATCCTATATGCCAAAAAGTACTGGAAGTATATCATGTCTTGTTTGAGCCCTCTCAAGGAGATTTTTGTAATCCGTCCAGATAATGCATCAGTACATGAATAATAAGAATACAGTATAACATGCATAATAGTATATTCAAATACATATTACTTTTCCCTACTTTACTTGTATTAGTATTAGTATTTGTGTCCCTATTTGCCTTAGCATTAAAAATTAAAAAACTACAAATAAAAATATGGGATTTTTATATTGTTACAAATAAGCATCTATCATGCATTTATGTTATATTTTTGCACAGCAAATGTCTTTTAGCAGGAGCTTATTCAATCTAAAGTATAACATTTTCAGGTACATTAATGCCAGATATGAAAGTCACAACAGTTTATACAATATTCCTAGTAGAGATTTTGATGGAATTATATCTTCTTGAATACTGCTGGAAGAATTTACCTGAATATATATTTCCTGAAGCAATCTCACCATATTAGTGTATTTTGATCATGTGTGAACACACTCAGACACTGAAGTGTCTGAAATGTATTTAATAATGTGTAATGCCATTGTTTTTCAAAACAAGGGTGGACAAATAGCAAAGGAAAATTAGTTCCCTGGTTCACATCCCCATCTACACAAAACTATGTATAAATGCATATGTATGCACAGGGATGTTCTTTCTTCATTTCCTTTTTTAAATTCCAACTGCATCCTGGGCTGCATCAAAAGAAGTGACCAGCAGGTTGCGGGAGGTGATTC
Organism: Tringa solitaria; assembly: GCA_026413425.1. Classification (NCBI taxonomy): domain Eukaryota; kingdom Metazoa; phylum Chordata; class Aves; order Charadriiformes; family Scolopacidae; genus Tringa; species Tringa solitaria. Next base: position 157,285,538 of record JAOXJM010000001.1, read on the forward strand.
TACACCTCTACTCTGCTCTCATGAGACCTCGCCTGGAGTACTGTGTCCAGCTTTGAAGTCCTCAACACAGGAAGGACATGAACCTGTTGGAAAGGGTCCAGCAGAGGGTCACAAAAATGGTCAGTGGGCTGGAGCACCTCTCCTGTGAAGACAGACTGAGAGAGCTGGGGTTGTCTAGCTTGGAGAAGAGAAGGCTCTGGGGAGACCTTATGATGGCTTTCCAGTACCTGAAGGGGGCCTACAGGAGAGATGGGAAGGGACTCTTTATCAGGGAGT
>JAOXJM010000001.1:157293880-157311085 GCA_026413425.1 Tringa solitaria
AAGTGAAAGAGGAAAAAAATCAGATTATTAATAATCATTCCTTGCTTCCTGAGTTCCTCTGCAACAAATTTTTCTTGTTTTTGTTTTTCCATTAAGAGAAAAGTGAATGTTATAAAATTGTAATTGAATCTAGGTTCAATCACATCAGCAATTCCTCCAGCTTACCAAGATAATATTTTTCTAAAGTTCTGTCATCAAAAGCGTCTACTTCAAAAGTTTTTGCATTTTCTCTCAGTTTTTTCCTCTTTGAATTAGATTACTGTCTTCTGTGTTTCACCCTAAAAACCTGTTAATGAAAATAGTATAGGACCCAAAGTGGACTCCTGTATGAGGTTATAGCTCAGCACTTTCTGTCTTGACAGTTTTTATGTAACAATAATTCTTTGCGTGATTCTGCCTTATGTCAGCTAGACATATCTAGTTTTTCACTCTGTAGGTAAATCTGAACTATTTCAGTACTTTTTCCCCCATTTTAAAGTTCAACTCTCATGATTTCTGAGGGAAATGATTTGCACCATTTGACGTGAATCCCATTTATCCTTTCCCAAATCCCATAGTTTTAAAAGTTTAAGTGAAGCCATGGGTGTCATATATTAATTCCAATGAAGGGAAGAATTGAATCCCAAAACTCTAGAGGTGGCATTTAGACTATCATATTCTGCACAAGGCTAGTACAGGCAGACTTTGGACACATTTTCCTTGGCTACAAGTGGGTTAGGATGGACACAAGCTTCTCTCTCTGCAGTTTGAGCTCAACAACCACGACCCAGCTCAGAAGTCACACAGTTGTATTTATCCTGCCCCTGAGCTAATGCATCTTGCCTCTCAGTGAAGAATATCCAGTCTGTTACAGTATGCTGTTAATGTGTGTGAAGCATGAACCAAATTAAGTTCAGCCAGCTCGGAAAACATGAAGTAAATTCAGAGCTGCAGAAGGCAATTCAGACTATTTATTTTTCAAACAGCACCATTAAAAATATCTAAATCAGTTATTACAAGCACTCCCAGATAAATCTGTTCAGGTGAGCAATATAGAAACAGAAAATCTGTGTTCTGCCTGCCTTCTTTCAGCTTGAGATAATTTTTATCACTGGGAGAACATCGAAATGCATGGGCAAAGCCCGAATGCTTTCCTTTTCTTATTCCAGACAGGCATCATTTCAGCCCAGGTCAGGTGGGTGATGATAAATAAGGAGTCTGATTCTGTCACCTGATGATTAAGACGTTATTTGGAGGAGGACAACAGCAGGTCCTGGCCCTTGCTCCAGGTACTGTTGTGCATTTTCCATTGCCATCAGGATGTAAAAGACATTTTGAACAGCAATGGGAAACATCCAGTCCCCTTACTCCACTAGAAAATATGATCAGTTCTGGGTGACCTGAGCTGATTATTTCCCAGTTAAGTGAAAGAAGCAATATCATAAGAGTATCAGAAAACAAGCACGGCTGTAAACTAAATTATTTGTTACCTTAATATCATTTATAGTTGCATCATTAGTAATTTGTAGATGTCTTGTTCATCTCATAACGAAAGCATAGAAACAAATTTTGGAAGTTAGTGAGTGGCCCTGAAAACCAAACTGCTCACAAACTCAGCAATATTTAAAAACGAAAATGTGCAAGAAATAAACCATCTCAGAATCCTTCAAACAGTATCCACAGAGTTGGAAAATAATTCTACGTCATCAGGATGCCAAAATGCTGGCCCAGCAGAAGTCCTCCAACAAAGTTCTTTAAACCTTTCCAGTTATGAGAAAACAATGATTTAAAATTTTAAAGTAGGGGGAAAAAAATCAATTAATTGTCAGAGTTCCTTGTATTATTTTCAGGGCGTCAAATAGTTGGGAAATTAATTTGAAAAATGTTGTTTTCAGTTTTTAAAAAAGAGTAACAAATGTTCACGGCTATATTTATTTTCATGACCTTTCCATGTACAGTTTTTGAATTTTGAATGTATAAACCTTACACTTTTTCTTGAGCAAAGATCTTCATCCAAGCTAAGCAAATTAATTTTAGTGGTTACTCTATCTCTAATTACAAGTTATTCCCACACCAACTTTACATGTCTATGGGATTCAAAAGGTATTTTTATGTACCTCAGAGTTTTGACTGTTTAGGAGGGGGCAAGTGCTGTGTTTTAAATGAAACTCATACCATTATTCTCATGAGTTTTAAATGTTAATCAAAAACTGTGGTGTCTAGTGACATAATCACTTCATTCTAACTAATCTTTGCAAGTGAAGGGATGCTATCTATGGAAATGCTAAAATGTTTAGAAAAAGTATAGATTCAGAAAAGTTCCTATCAAAGCACTGATGTTATCCAAATATGTCTTAGATGTATTTGCAAGATCACAATGGAAGCAGAGGAAGGGACAAAAAGATTTCCTAGTTCCATTTGTTGTGTCTGTGAATAAAATGTACTTACTAGCCAGGAGTATAATAAACACAGCAGGACTTCAGGAAAAAGGCAACCCATGGCAACACCAACTTTTCTGGTAGGTGACTATATCTTCACAAGCTGACAGGACAAAAAGAATAATCTAAGGTGAAAATAATAATTATTCAACTTTTAATTTTAGAAGAAAATCCATTTAAATATCCCTTTTATTACTCTGTTTTTTAATATAGGCAAGCATCTATGGAAAAGTAACACAAAACTAAGGAGGCTGACCAAAATTTGTAGCTTCTGAGGTAACATCATTGTACTCTTCATACAATAAAGTAATCACATTTTTCTGTCTGTTAGGATTGTCCTTCTGATTGTAATCCTAATATTTACAAATCTGATGCCAACTTGTAATGGAAATGTATTTTCTAAATAAAACTAACTCTTCAGTATCTTCATCAGTTCATTTCCAATAGCAAAACATTTGGGATGAAATCCTGCCCCTATATAGCCAACAGTAAAATTTCCATTAATCATAGAGCAGCTAGCCTTTTACCCTTTATTATTGACCTTATAAAAGTCTTATATTATGACAGAATAATGAGAAGTTGGTATATATGTACTGTTTGCAATATAACCCTATATCACAGCTTTATGCCAAAACAAAGCTTTTTGTTGACTTCACTCTTGAGGTTTCCTTGCATTTCAGTGAAACAGAATATTCCACCGATAATCATATAACATATCTTAATTAGGATGGTGGAAAATGAAACATGCTTCTGTTATTTCAAGGAGCCAAGCACCTTTTAATTATTCTATAAATACAGTGGATACATGATGTAAACAGAATCTGACTGTATAACACAGTGAGCTAAGCCTTTACATACCACTTTCTGTGTTCAAAGTCTTGAGCTAATACTAAGTACACTAGGTATGCTGATAAATTTGCATGAAGTGAAGAAATAGATTTTCTGGCAAGGTCTAGGATGGAAAATTGCCATGGTAGTGTGATCTACATATAAGGGTCAAAAATGGAGGCTCCAAAAAAGTAAGATGAAGAAGTTGGCTATAGAAGATGAAATAAAAAAAGAATCCAGGCAAGAGGATTATACTTTTCAGCTAGCATAGAGTTTGTGACTTTAAACAGTAGAAAAGGACTGAATAAATAAGTGTGAGAGAAGTAGTTTGAGCAAACAGGACAAAAAAGTACTGTTTAGAATTGCAGCACGTCTGTTCATAACAAACCTTGCTAAACATCTGAGTGCATTAGCTTCAATTCCCCTGCTTCATTTATACATCTAGCTCCTAATATTTGTGTGTTTGTTTTGTTTATTTATTTTTTCATACACTAAATGTCATGGATCTCATCAGGAAAATCTTTAATCACAGTTTTATTGCATCCTAACATTGACAACTTCAAGCACTCGAAAAATACAGAATTGGGGAAAAAATCATAACATTGTCTTTAATACTCAAGAAATTACATAAATAGATTTGAGATCTCTGTGTAGGCTGCCATTTCATTTCTGAGATGTTATATTGCAATTGGATTATACATTTGGCTTTTTCTTTTTTTTTTTGTAACAATGAGATCTCTGAGTTTATTTGAAAAATAAATAAACAAATAAAAAATGAGATTATCAGATTACTCTCTCAGCAGATGGGATTTGAAGAAAAATAGGTAATTTCATTGACACATTAAAATTGTGAGTGTGGTTAATATAGATTTCTGAAAGAATTATCTTTACCCCTGGATAGTTCTTTAACATATCAAAGATTTTGAAGATTAAGAAAATGTGAAGACTTTGGCTAACAGCTAGTCAAGCGTGTGGGTTTGCAAGGACCAAGGTCAACAAGTACTGCCAAAAGTATCTTGTCCTGAAATCATTGTACATCTGTGTGTACATCTGTGTGTAATACCGAATATTAATATAATAGTCTGGAAAATTATGTACTGAAATTGATTATTTTAGAAAGAAATCCTAAAATAATATCTATTATGTTGAACTTTCTGACTACCTCTTCCAGAATACAAAAGAATTGGAACAAGCTGTGCTAAGTGATTTCCCCAATGTCCTAGTGTGCCTTTTGTTTACAGCTAGGCATTGCAACAATCAAAGCTTTTCTCCTGTACGAAACCATTAGAAATATAGAGCTTTTAGAGAAGATCAGAAGACATCCTGCAGTCCAGGTTATAAAATTTCTTCATCCATTTACATTTTTATAGACTTTAATAAAATCGGTTGCAGCTTGTAAAATATAAGTCCTGGATTGTCTTGTGACGAAAACTGCATAGTTATGCAATGCACAACATTGATCCATGTTAAGCATTTATTTATTTATTTATTTATTTATTTATTTAAATAGCTATATGCATGGATTCAGGCAACCAGTTATACAACCTATGGTAGCTAAGAAGTACTTCACAGACGTCACTCTGCAGCCTTGGGGTGGTGAGGGCTGCAGCAGCCCGGCAGAAATCTACACTCCAAAAAAAACACTCACTGGCCAGTGGTTTCCTGAATGGAGCTGAAATTTTTGGGTTTTTTTCCAACCAAAACCAAATAAAGCTTTTGAGTTTCAGTGACTGTGCAGGCAACTTAATGTGGGGATTTCTGTGTTTCTGAGAAACACAACAGTTACAAACTATGCTCAAATTCTCGGTAAAAAGACCAACAAAGGAGTTGTCTCATCTCTTTTTTAATACACTCATCTCTTATGTTTTTCCATGTTGAATGTTCTAAATGTTCCCGGTAGCACTGTGGCATCACATTTTGAAATTTATCTCAAGCCAGAACCTAAGTAAATGGATGCAGCTTATAAGCATCTTTAATGTATTTTTGAATTTAAATCTTAGCTTACACAATTTGTATCCTACGCATGATGCTAAGTAAATAACAAATTCTGAAAAATACTATATCTATTCACCTATAGTAAAACCTTCATTTTAATATTAACTGCAGTGGAACATTCTTCTATAATACATTTCTATTTTCAGCTATTCTTTGAAGTACTATATGGTTATTCAATTTAGCAGCACAGAAGGCATCTACTGTAAACACCACAATCCATTTAAGAAAAATAATTCATGGAGTTTCTAATCCAAGAAAGAAAGCTGTGAGTGACCAAATGGAACTGCAGACTGAGACTTAGTTACTATAGGTCATGTTGTGTTAAAGATTTACTGTAAAAAAAAAAAAGAAAAAAGAAAAAAAAGTGGTTTTAATCTTAGTTATTGGTCCCCTCAAACATTCTGCCTGCCAGGAAATTTGTCTGGGGAAAGTGAACAATTTCCCAGTTAAGCTATATGGGCACAATTCCTATCTTTTGAAATAAATCATCTATAGGAGTGTCTTTGCCGAAAAAATCTTTACAGTGATTAAAATGTAATTGCTCACTGGGAACTTGTTGCATAATTCAGTATCTGTCTCTATAATGGGAACAAACTGTATGGTTTGAGCATGCTTTTAGATGCAGATTGAGCTCTTTTTTATATCCAAGATGAAAAGCAGCCTTGGACTTGCTTGATAACTGCATTTGATTTTAGAATGAAAGTAGACAGACAAATTGGGAAAGTAAAATTTCAAGATGAAAGCTCCATCACAGAATCTTTTACAAGCCTGAGAAACAGAATACAATGGTTAGGGTGCTTTTATTCAAAGGTGTATCAAAAGTGGATGCTTGATTTTAGAGACAGTTTCTCTTTAAGCTTGGGCTGGCACAGAGCGGATGCAACCTAGAAGTCAAAAAAATAGATTAGAGGAGAAAAATAGCTGTGCTCAGAAAAACCTTTTGCTTGCCCATTCCTGAGGTCATTGATGTAAACTTCAAAGGAAGGTATTTATATCCCTTATACTTTAATATATTAGTGTTTTCTTTGTAATCTATCTGCCAAGGGTCATTAGGAGGCAAGGCCTCACAATGCTCAAAGCAGTTCCATTAAAAAAAAAAAAGAAAGAAAGAATTTTATTAGGCTCAGTCTAGCATCTTTATTTTCTCTCCCAAGGCTTTAGAAAAGTAAGAAAGGGAAGAGGACAGGGAAAGGTAAGGGAGCTCCAATATGTTCCTTCACCTAGCTGATCTATATCATGATTAAATCAGTGTTTAGATAACCTTGACCACTCATTTTTACTACTTTTATTCCCTTGCTAGACAGGTCTAATGAACAGGAAAAAAAATTTTTTTGTTCATATAAAAATGGAATTGAGAAATAAAATTTTGGAGAAAGAAATGCTCAAGATCCTAAGTATATACATGCCATATATTCATGCAGATCACAGCCTATTGGACCCAGTGCTCTTGCAAAATTCCCAGTTTCTGACAAATGCTGTCAGAATCACTAATATGTAGACTAAACCCCACTACTTCACATCTGTAAAGACAACTTTGTCACTTAAGCTCTGCCCATGATCAGTCACAGTAGGCTCTCGAAAAACTTGTTCATCAGTTGCAGTGTCTCTTCCAGAGCTCTAGGAGTTGCTACTTACATAGTTCACCCTCCTTCATATTTCAGTACTCTGAGGAAGCAAAGATAGATGAGAGAACTGTGTGTGTTTGCAGTTGCCAATTCCATTGGTGAGAGGATTTGCCATAAATCATGAAGCAGCTGGAGTTTCCTACAGGCTGACAGTGTCACACCCAGGTATGTTGCATTGCCTTAGCCCAGATGGTAAAACACATATCTGAGAGCAGGTCATAGCCTGCTAGGCTTTGAGCAACTGGGTGTGGTGCGTTCTTAGAGCTGCTGATGTCTCTTGGAAAGCAATGCAGAAGCCCTCCCAATCTAATTTATTGTGGCCATGAAGCATCCAGCTGTGGCTGCAAGCACATAAAAGTGCAAGTATTTTCTGCACTTGACATGACCTCTGTCCTGTTTGCCTTCGGTATCAGCTGCTTGACTTTTTCATCTGGGAGCTGGTAACTGGTAAGGACTGGTTTATTTTAGTGATGTTGCTTCTGTTTGGTGTAGACTAGACAGAGGGGTTTCTGTAGTGAGTGAGAGATGCTCACACTGGAGTCCGGAGTACTTCACAACACAGATTATATTAGATGTTATTTAGAGCCAGACCTCCTCAGTGCCCTGTGGTGCTATCTCTGCTGCCATGCCGTGTGTGTTCATGCTTGTGAATATAAATGTACACAGGTACAGAGAGTATTTAAGATGACGAAGGATATATGGAACCCCTGCTGCCTCCTCCACAGAAGACATTTGAATTTCAGCTTCCAAAGGGAAGTCACTGAGCATATGAAATAGGCCAGGAAGAAAGAAAGCAGGGAAATCAGTTCCCTTAACCTCCTTGATTTTAGATGGAGAAGTTTAACCATTGAATATATAGCCTTAGCATAGGAAGCATGATTCAAGCCAGCCTGAGGGAAAGGAAAAATAAGAGAAATGTGGAACAATACTAAGCAGCTTCTTCCCTGAGGATTTATTTGTTCTACTACATGTTTTCAAGCCAATTGATGTTGTTCAAGTCACCTACTGGCAATTTTTTACAGCTCTGAAAAAATTTCTGATGTAATTATTCTGTGACTTTGCAAATGTTAATTGTGTTAAGGAATTGCTGTGGTTACGATCGTTTCAGAGAAATAACTGTATTTAATTTTGGCTTAATAAAATAGCAATTTATTTAATCAAACAGAAAATTTGTGGTTTAGGCAATACAGAATGTGTGGCAAACAATATAAGAAATCAAAGGGTTTTTTTCCTAAAGAAAATCTTTTCTTATTTTTTGTTGACTAAATCTCAGTTAGAAGTGTACGCAAAAGTCTCCTCTCCTCTTAGTTTTACTCCTCCCCATGTAACAATAATGATTTGAGTCACAGCTGTTTCACTGGAAAAACCTCCTCCATTTCAATGCAAAGAAGTAAATCTGTTTAAAACAGCTTCAGTGGTAGATTAAACTAATCTATTTCACTTTGCACAGAAATGGACTGAAAATTAACATGATCAGCTATGGCATCTCAGCTGTGAGGCTGGTAACAAGCAGCTGTGGGGAATAATTTCATAAACTATTTCAGCTAGAGGAATAAGAGCATTTTTGCTTGTGCCCTGACATATTGAGAAGTCCTGTAAGCTCTTAGCGCGTGGGCTCATTACACGGAATATGAATTTATTTATGTCTGCATATAATTAACAAGCAAATCACCACAGACCTGTTGTGAAAGTGGATTGCACTTTGCAAATTACTATGGATATTTGGGTACTTAAGGAGAGCTTCTGCAATAAAATGCATCTGGCCTCAAATGAAGAACAAGTCAAGAAAGAAGAGTGTAAAAGACACAGAACAAGATTTATTTAAAAAAAAAAATGCAAAAGCACTTCCAACAAGGCAAAAACAGTGCAAGGAGTGTGGTAGCGTGAAGCAAGAAAAACAAAAATCAGTGAGTGATCTTCTGTCAGCTGTTGAATTTGTCATTAGACTGGTATTTTGATACTTTATGGTAAAATGAAGACCTGAAGGGCATGTCTCAGTTATTGTCAGATAATTGATGTCTAACCACAGATGGCTAACAGTTCTAGATGGCCTAAAATAAGCTTCCTGGCTTTTCAGCTGCTCCATCCAAAGGGTGCAGAACTCCCATTGAACATGTGCCACTTTTGCCATCCCTGTGTAGGTGTCTTAGAAACACTGTGACATCTAAAATGTCATATGACATATTTGTTTAGGTAACTAAATGTAGGTATCTGAGCTGAGTTCCACAGATATGCCTCTGTAAGGGAGATACACTAGATGAAACCAATAGGGAGAAAAGCAAAGTAAAAGACTTCTGGACTTCTGATCCTGGTAAGGTTTTAACTTTGGTAAATGTTTTATCTAAGTACCAACTCAGCCCTCAGCAAAATGACCCAAACCAGATTTTGGATTGTCTTTTCTGTGGAAACAGTCCAGAAGTCTACAGTCTATTACTGTGAGAAATATTGCAAAACGTGCAAATCTAAAATGAGTCTATGAATTTCCAGCTGTGTGATAAAGCTCTTGTTTCATTTGCTTATGCACAGAACAATAGTCTCTAAAAGCTTGGTGTATGCAATTTGAAACAAGTGCTGAAAAATTAAACTTCAAAACAAATAGAAGATGTGACATAATTGCAGTTTTCTTACAGAAGAAGCAGTGACATGCACTTGGTCCCTGTCAACATGCTCCTAAATTCTTTATCTTAAGGCAATGTTTCTACTTTTAACACCAAAAAATAGAGCTCACTGATGGTGATTTAAAGTTGCATTAGAATCATAAAAAAATTAGTTGGCAGGATATGCAAGTAATCGTAGAGTCCATGCCCTTTCTCCACACTAGGCTCAAATATGTTTAAACAGTTCCTGACAGACTTGTCTAGCCTGCTTCCTAGTGATGGAGGCTATACAACCTTCCCAGTCACTTATTCCAGTACTTCATTAGTCTTAAACTCAAAAATGTGTTTGGTTCTTTTTCCCTAATATAGCATTCTTTTTTTCTGTTTTATTTCCCAGTTGTAGGGGAAGCGAATATTCCCTCTCTCTTAGGTTTTTTGCTTCTCATTGAGATGAAGATTTTTCCTAGCAGTCGAGTGTTTCCTCAGCAAATATGAGTTTAATCAGTCAAAGGTTATCATTCACTTAGAAGTACACTGACTGTATCTATACAAATGCAGTCTTCTTTCCACTGCAAACATTGAACACATACTGCCACTTAAGGCTATAAGACAACTAGTACAGGTACAAAGAAATTTAGAAGTAATATTCTCCTGGGGTGCATGGCTACCTATACTTATTGATGGTGTTCAATAATTATTTTGTCTGGGAGTAAATCATAGCTTCATACAACCTTGTCATATGGTTTTCTTTTATTCAGTAGTTGTATCAGTGAATACCTACATTACGTGAACTTTGCTGAAGTTACCATCCTTCAAATGGGATGCCCCTTCCCTGAAAGTGTTTAAGGCCAGGCTGTATAGGGCTTTGAACAACCTGGCCAAGCAGGAAGTGTTCATGCTCACAGCAAGAGGGTTGGATATTTAAGGTCCCTTCTAACCCAAATCATTCCATGATTCTATGAAAAGTGATGAGCAAATTTTGAAAGAAGTGCCTATACTTACAAGATTGCTGTGTTATTTCAGAAAATGGTAGTCTTGAAACTGGATAATTTTATATACCTATATCTATATCTATAAAACCAGTTGTGACCCAATGGAATGAAGCCTTGGATGTCACATAATTGTTAACTATTTTTGTCCAACATTTTGTTGTGAAAATTGAAGGTTCAGCTGTTTTGAAAACCTACTATAACAGTAGGGCCTTGCATGGACAAAACAGTAGTATCCCAGAACATAAGTTAGTATTTTGAGCCAATATCTATGGTAGGGTTTAGCTTCACAGAGGATGTTCTGTGAGCTACTTAATCAAGCTGGATGCCTCAAAGGTTCTTCAGCTTGCCCAGATCCGGGGGAATTTGGTGTACTGTCCAACTCACCAGGTATTAGTGCTTATATTAATTAGACAACCATTAATTACAAATCACAAATTGGAGCTACATCCTGTCTCTAGAGGGTGAATGTGTATATCTGAACTAGCTGCTAGATTCTTCATGGAGTTTGTAGAAATAATTATGTAAAGAAAAGTACAAGAAGTTAAAAATCTCACATAGTAAGGTAAGCCAAAATTATTTGAGGAATATATTTTTCAAAAGCATGAATCTTAGATTTTGCAATTTCCCCATATATTAATTAATCCTATAAATAGACCCAAAACCAAGAAGTGGGGTCTGGAGTCCCAATGCAAGATGCAAAAGTTATGCCTAAAAAAAAAAGGCAGTAACTGATAAGATAAATGGCTGGATTACGTTGATGTTCACCATGACAGAAATAAGGCAAATGCGTACACTTCTATCTTTTTTATGAGTAAACACAGAAGAAGTTTGCCAAACTCGACAATCATAAGAAAAATATTAGTAAAAATCAACAAAATGAGAACTAACAAATATCTGGGACTTCAGTATGTTAATCCACTTATTGATTGCAGTGTGTAACCCAAACCCCTAGATGACCATTTGGATTAGAAGAATGGAAGGTGATAAATGTAACTCCACTTTTCTTTAACCAGAGATGATTCACAGTTACAAATCAATATAGTTGAATACTCTTCTAGCCTACTAATAAAAATCACAGTAAAAACTATGTTTGAACAGGGATAAGCCAACAAGAAGGAAGAGATCTTGCATTAAAAAAATCAAACAAAGATTGGGATCATATATTTTAAATTTTTAAAGATAAATTTCAGAGTATCCTAGAAAGACTATTTAAAAAAACCCAAACAAACCACAAAACAAACATAAAAACCCCCTTATTATGCCAGTCACAGCAGATAAAAAAATTAGAAAACAAACCCTAAAATAAGCAGTCTTTTTTCACAGTAGAAGGCATTCAAATTAGGTCCCTCTTTCTCCTAGTATGTGTTGTTCAGCATACTCATTAATTGTCTGGAAGAGAAGGTAAGTAGTGAGAATAAAATTTGCTGATAATCTTAAATTATTCAGGATAATAAAAGTAAAAAATTACTGTGAAGATGTGTAGAAGGATGTCAAAATATTGACTGACTAGGCAATAAAGTGGCAAATGAAATTCAGTGTTGATTAGTGCAAATTAGTACACATAGGAAAATAAGCCAAACTATATACAATGACTGATTCTAAACAGCTATTGCCACAGAGGGATGAGAGCTATAATTTACTAAAGATAGGTCTATGAACATTTTTGTTCCATGTTCATTGTTTAAAAAGAGCAAATCATAAGAATTATTAGACAATTAACAGAAATAAAGGTGCAAGTATCCTTATATCATAACGTGCTGCATCTTGAATGTATGGACTTCTGATCCCCCTTTATGAAAAGAGTACGGCAGAACTAGAAGAGATACAGTGAAAGTAAACAAATTTTATCGAAGATTTCTATACAATGATTTCTATATAAGGAGAAATTAAATACACTAGAACTCATTGAAGGAGAGAGCTGGAGAAGAATGTGAAATACAATCACATATATGAGAAATTAAATTGGAAATGTTTATTCAGTTGCTTTCAGTGCAAGAAGTGGTGTCAACATGATTTTTTAAGATAGTGGACATTTAAAAAAAGATAATAATAAGTATGAATAAAAATATAAATAAAATAATAACTAAGCCATTTCACCCATCATTCCAGACTCATGAATTATTAGACTCATGAAAGAAAAACACATTAGCATTAAGAAACATCTTTGCAGTCGGTTTCCGATCACCAGAAGTGGGGACTGTTTCATGCAGGCAAGCATCACTGTAGATTCTGCTCCTTTGCATCTACCTAAACTTTGCAAAGGGGACACTCTTAAGACATAAAATACTGGATTAGATGGGCAAGGCTATGAACCCAATGGAACTGCTGTAGAAGCTCTTATATTCTCATATCTGCATTCAGAAAATAATTCAATGAAGGCAATAGTAGGGTTAGGCCAAAGATCCACCACAACATCTTGTCTTTAAGGAATGAGTTTTAGGGGAGGGAAAGGATGCTGGTAATGAAGTGGCCACTTTTGGTTCATGTGTTTTGTCACATCTCTGGGCAGATCCAGCACTCTGGAGGACTTAGGGGAGTGAAAGGAAGCTCTGTTTAGTGTCAACTTCAACCTCCCTGTTTTATGCTTTTCGCTGCTTGATTCTCATCCCCTTTTTATTCCAGGGCACAACTGATTTTAAGCTGCCTTCATATCCCAGTACTTTGGTCTGAAAGCATATCTAGCACATATGAGGGTTGCTGTAGAGCATTAGGATGTCCTCCAATATCCATGCCAGTCCTGAGGCTCAGAGTGTTGTGCAGCCTCACACTGCTGGCCATATGCTATGGGGGCAGAACCTCCATTAGAGGGCTTCACTGGTCCTCTTTATGAACACCAAATACCAAAGTGCTTTGGCTATCATAGTTTCTTCCTTTTAGGAAAGGTGTCAGAACCCATGTTAGAGATTGGATGTTATGACCTCTTCCTTCTTTGGAAGGTGACCGGGTTTGCAGATGGTAGTCAATAACAACTTGCCAGTGGAAACCTCCCAAATTATGGGAGTTATGATTTTGGAAGAAACACAACAGAAAGCAGACTGCAAACACAGTGAGAAGCTGCTTTTGTTTGTTGGTTCGTTTAAGGAAAAGACAGTTTTCTTTGAGAAAGAGTGAGTCCTCCCACGTTATTAACCAGGAAGTGGTATACACAACAATACTACAGCCCAGGAATGGAGAGAAAAAAGCAGTCTTTCTTGCTTTGTAAAAACAACTGATAGGTCTTCCTTTCTGTCTGCATTTAAACTGGAAAAATATCTTAATTCAAAGTTGTTTTAACTGTGATTATTACAGGCAGAAACCAGAGCAGGAAGCCTTACTTTTCCTTCTGTTTTAAATCTACCAATTAATTTCTTTATTTCACTAACTCAATGTTCTAATGTTTATTAAACAAACACTGTTTTACTTCAACAATAATGATGTTCCATTTTATTACTTTTCCATTTTAGGAATTTTTTGCTATATAAGTTTGATTGTTGAAATAAATAAATGGATATATAAAGTGAAACATAAACAAATGAAACTCCAGATAGTGAATCCATACTCGTATTATGTAAATGCTCTACTGGACAACTTCTGTAACAGATCTGTGGTAGAGGGTTTGCCTTACATGTTTCTTGGCTGAGCTGAATTTGGAGACTAAATTCTATTACTTGTTTATTTCACAGATGAAAATTGCTAGGAAAATACCCTAAAAATTGCCTTTCTTTGGACTATATCTATTGTGGTAGCAGAAAACATTTGCCGCAACTTAGGATCTATGCCTTTTCAGAGCAAACAGTTCCTTAAGGTCATCTCACCTCACAGTAATTTCGCACTGAGGCTTGGTGCAAAGCTTTCACACGATGTTTCAGTTTGCACTAGTGTGTTTATTGTCTTACTAAAAAAAAGTAGAGAAAGACGCACCAGACTGGCAGTGTAAAACTGGCTATGTAAAACTCAAACTGTTCCTTTGCCAACCAGCTTTCATCCAATTATAAGCTGTACATGCAACATGCTCATTAACATGGTAGTAGCCTGGTGTAGTGCCTAGGTAATAATGAATTTAGTGTGTTTGCCAGGGTGCAGCAACAGGTTGGTGCAGCCAGTGCGTGTTTAAGGTGCATGATTCTGGGTCTACCTGGTGTAACACTGAGCCTAACAACATCAGTCAGGTCTGTGTTAGCTCAGCTGCTGCTGTACTGCACTCTGTTATACAGCATAAGCATGGCTGATGCTTCTTCCCAAGAAACAAGAATTACTTGTTTTTAAAATCAAAGGTAATGTACTTGCACATACTTGGGGTTTTTTGCACTATCTTGCATTTATGTTTACTTTCCTAGTTTATGTACTACTGTAAACCCTGTTCATGTTGTGAACCAGCTTTATGCACCAGATTCCCTGTTTATACATCATTGATGATGCCCATGTAATAACAAAAGGTTTTACTTTTATTTTTAGTTTTTAAATGTTACAATATAAAACTGAGTCAGGCATTCTATACTTAATAAAATCTTAGTTCAGTTATTGATGCAATATTTCTGTAACTGAATCTCCTTTATTGATATGGCAGGGGCAAACCACTCTATATAGAGTATAACACAAGAATACTGTGTCAAACAAATAATGCAGAGAAATGGTCATATCATATAATGGGAAAAAAGGGAGACTTAAATATTTAAATATTAAGAAAATCAATATAACTTCAACTCTGAAAGCCAATTATTATATCAGAGCAATATTTTATGTAGTTAATCTTTTATCCCTATTCTTTCTATGATGTTGCATCTGTTTGGACAATATTAGAGATTCATGACAAAAAGTTAAGCCCAGGGAGGGGCTCTTATCCTTTACACCTCATATTTCACAAGTACTTTCATTCTTAAATGTAAAAGTTGGTGTGCCTAAAAGTAGGATGAGGAACAGGATTGCATACAACCCCTCTCCTAGGGATGGCAATACTATGTCCAGTTACCAAAAGGCTGATATTTGTGATTTCCTTCATGCTCCAGATCCCATAATTATGCCAATCTCACTTTTCATTAAAATAAATTCCTAACTTTCACGTGACACAACTTCTCTAACTTCTGATGGATTCTTTAATAAAGGTTGTTTTCATTCCCAAAGTTAGTGAGAACCTAATCCATGGTTATTATACGCGGCCAGGTTAACAGCACCTGTATGTTCCCATTGTTCTCTATTTAGCTTTTTTATTTTGTCATTAGTCATTAGAAACTAAAGCTACTGCTGTGTTTTAATTTGAATAAAATCCTCTGTGTTGGAACAGCCTTTGGAAGCCAAACTTTGTCTCAAGAGAAATTTTACAGCTGAGTTGCTTACAATGCTCTCAAATAATTTCTAGATGAAATAGAATGGTACATTCATAACAACACTCTCAATAACTGAAAAAAAAAAAGAATAATCTTGTGGAAAACTAGTCAATGAACTACTGTTCCCACAAAATGGTAGATATTCCAATGGTTTCTGAAGCTCCTGAATAAGCAGATCATTGTTAATTCAAACGAAGCAAGAAAAAGGGTAGGATATTCTTCATGTAAAAAAGAAAAAAAATATAAAATTGGACATGTCAAAAAGACACTAAAGCTCAGATGATGAACTTGGTGCTGATTTAACATGACTTTGAATAAAAAACGAAGTAGATAGCATATATCTGTGACTTGTAAAATTCTCTAACAAAGTCTTTCAAAAGATTTGAAAACAAAAAATATCCCTTCTCAGAATGGAAAGTAGACTTTTTAGGAAAAAATGCATCAAAAGAACAGCAGGTTTTTTTGAGCAAGATGTAAATGTATACAGATGTTCCCTCTTTAAACATTTGACAGCATGCAGTGGTGCACTATTCAACCAATAAAAGCAGGTGGAGTGTGAATAAACAGACTTCTTGTTGAATTCTTTCTCAAAATGGACTGTAACTCCTTTAAAAGAGCAGCTAGTGAATTCAATATACTAGTATTTCTTAGTATTTTCCATGACGTCAGTGAACATTAATTTGTTGAGAAACAGTATGGTGCTTTTCTCTGTGACTTTCTTACTCTAGCTGACTGTGAACTATTAAAACGTGCTTATCAGAGTTTTATGGAGAATAGCCCTGGAGGTTAACTTTGTAATGCTTCTGATAAACCCTGAAAAGACAGAATTTTAGCCTGTCTTTCAACCCAGAATTAGGTAAGCTGGCATCAGCAAACAGGATTTAAACAGAGCTATCCCCAGGTCTGACTCATCATTGACCTTACCCATATATGAGCAACAGAGGGTGAGTAAACATGATTATATCCTCCCACTCTGTTTGGTTGTGCACCAGATATTTCAAATGTCAGTGACTTAGTGCAATATATTATTAATTGTTTGTGGGAAAAAAGAAAAGATTCTGTGAAAGGAGATAAAGGGAAAAGGAAATCAGCTCATGATGCAATATTTTTCCTTAGTCTGCAGGGTGACTGGCACAAAAGGGTGTCAAGCTTCTCTGCAGGGTGAATTCTCTTTCCCAGTGCTCAAGGCTTTCCAGCAGAGAGCATGGCACACAGACCTGGAAGAACTTGCTCTTGTAAACTCTATTCCTTCAATCACAGTGAGATGCCTGACTGTTTTATGTCTGCTAAACTGTGACACAATCTCCTTCTTTTATTTCTCAATGTGATAAAAGCTTTTCATAATGCACCACATAGTGTTAGTGCAATCTCTACCACTGTGTTCTGTATTTTGCATCCCAGAATGGACTCTGGCAAATGTAAGCAAAGCAAACAAGCAAACAAAACCT
>JAOXJM010000001.1:157336887-157348632 GCA_026413425.1 Tringa solitaria
GATAATGCAATTTCAACTATGAATACTATCCCATAAGATCTAAATTACAAATGTGAGCATAACTCATGCTGATGATAAAGCAGATTTATATTGATGTAATTTCACTGACAGAAGCAAGGATTCATATGCATAAACCTAGAGTAATGCAGTATTAAGTTGTTCGTTTTATTAGCAATGGACATAACTATCTATATAACCACTGATTCAGTTATAGAAAACAGAACAATGGAAGAATCATATCCAGAGAGGTGATTTAAAATTACAAAGCATAATGACTACCTTGCAAAATCTTATGAAAGCCATTGCTGTACTTTTCATAAAATCTAAGTCCAGTGTGGGTCAATAGCCCCTGTTCCATAAAATATTGTTGGATAATTTGGGTTAGCTACTGTTGAAAAAATAAAGTTCTATACTGTGAATTGTCTGTGGATTTACAAACCTTAGTGAACATTTTCTTCAATTATGCCTATAAAAAATCATCCTCTGTCACTATTTCAAATTGGAACATAAATCTATCTACAGTAGGTGCGTAGCAGTAGACACATTGGAAAACATGCTCTGGAATTAAAGGTTGCCATTTACGGTTATGGTTTTGCAATATATTAAACTTTTGGAAAACAGAAAATTGGGTCTTATCTAATTTTGTCTCTTAATTGTACTTGCAATAAATAGATATAGTATTGACATGAATAGGGAGTTCCAATTTCTTGGAGGCTGATTTGTTTCAATTCAGAGATCACGGTTATTTCAACAATTGTAAGAAGCTCAGTGGCGATAGTGTTCAAAGGCACAAGGAGATCCTTGAAGAAAAACTGCATCTCTTTTCCAAGAAAAAAGGAGACAATCACCTCAATTTATTTCTTAATTTTCATTACTTTTTCAATTATAGTAGAAAAGGCTTTAACAAATAAAATGAAGACTAAACACTAATAAGTCAAACAATATTTTTAGTTAAGATAAATTTATACTTCAGGCCTTTTATCTTCTCTGCGAGTACTTGCTGTGCAGGAAAATGGGAGCTGAGTTCCAGATCAATGAATTTTCTTTCATTATGTCTGGATTGTCATTAAACTCATATTAAAAGATTCAATATAGCATCATGAGGCTTTAGATCAGGTCTACGTTAAGGAGTTAGAGACTGCTTTTTTCTTTCATATAGTTTCCTGAAGTTATCTTTCACCTGTGATTTAGGAATATACGTAGCCTTTAGACTCTAGTTTTGTCCTCCTACCTGTTGGTCCTGAATGTCCCAGCTTCTGTTTAAGCTTTATGAAATCTGTGCTGCAGGAGCTATCTCATTGCAGCAGTATGAAAACTGATCTTACATTTCAATGTAGATGAACTCTCCCAGAACAGTGAGCAAGGAAAATAAGTTTATCATCTTGTCTGTTATGGGGACAGGGAAAGGGAAGGAGAAACAAGCACAGCATGGATATTGCTCACCCTGCTCTCAACTTTTCAAACAACTGAGACTATGTTAAGCCTTTTTGCAGAAAAGCGAAATAAGTCTTTCATTAATTTCACAGGAATGCATTTAAACTGCAGCTGAGAATTAAATTTAACTCAGGTGTCTACAAGTTAGATATCTGAGTCAATTAATCTAGGCTTACAGAGGCCTTTATCTCAATGTAGAAAAAAGTGTCCCCCAAGACAATTCATCTCATCTTGAAAAGTATGCAGGAGACAGATAGGTAAGATGCCTTGGTTGCTTTGGAATTGCCTTTTCCACTGGTTTTATAAGCGTAGGGTGACGAATCTAGACATCTAAATCTAGACTTATTCTTCAAAGCAAAATGTACGTATAGAAAAGATTTAGCAAAAGATTTTAATAAAAATGTGTAGTTTGCTAGGTCTCCTTTTCCTAACAATGAATTTCTTGTTTTAGCAGTCTGGGGACATATGACTTTAATCAAATGGCATATTAAGTTAGAACAGATGAGTAACCCCAAAAACATATTCAGCAAATGTCAACATTTTGCTACATGAATCATCTGTAATTTTTTAAGTTATAAATGATAAGAAATCATTACCCAAGAATTTAGAATATAATTCTTACTATATCATTTGTGGGAATTTCAGCAAGTTTCTAAGTTATTTTGGGTAGATTAGATAGGTCTCGTGGAATAGTTCTGTTTTCTGATGAGATGAATATAAATCCCAAGACCTGTTGTGTTAACATATCTGATTATGAACTGGAAATTCATTTCTTGCTTGATTTATATGAAATATGTGATTGGCAGTAACATGTCTGAAAACATTTGCTAAAACAGAGACATAAAATTCAAATATTTCCTGCTTTTGAATTTGCTTCGCCAAAAAAGTAGCAAAAAGAGAAATAAGCTATGCTCCAGAATACATGTAGTGTAATGGGGAGAAACACAGCTTGACTTGTAGGTGTTGCGGAGTAAATACCATCTGACCGCTGCTCTTATTCTCCCTTTTTGCCTCCATACCTTTTGAATTCTTCACTGTGTCTGACTCAGCTGCTGCCCAGACAGTGGTTGCAGCATCCCTTTGAGGGACTCAAACATCCAGTCTCCTCTTCCGGAATCAATGCTCTCACCACAGGAGTTTGGCATGAGGATCACTTCTGCTTCCATCAGATAAGCTGAAGCCTTGTCTTCAACTCCATGGGCCCTAGCTGGATGGCTGTAGGCGTCCTGAAGACCCCAAGCCAGCCCCCAGTCAGTCATGCTTCCATTTTTACTGTTTGCTGTTGGTAAACTCATTGTTGTCATACACAAGCTAACCATTTTTTTGGAGGTGCCTATTTCTCTGCATGAATCATATCACATTAACAGATTTTCATGCCTGTGCTCTGCTAGATCTTGCTATTTATGGGGGCTACCATGCTTAATGAGCAGTCTGATTACCACCATACGATTGTGTTGACAGTTTCAGGGTTTAATTTTTTTTCTGTCCCACAATTGAATAGCTTGTTGAGAAGCCACATCCTAAGAAAATCTTCAATTAAAAAAAAAAAAAAAAAAGAGAGAGGTGGACATAAACCAGCAAGACATAGGGAAGAGAGATTCAATTACAAGATCTCAGATGCCCATCCTCTCCATGCCCAGCATTTTCTTTCTCACAGTTACAAAGCCAAACCTGCTTATCTGTGGCAGTCAATCAACATTAATTTCAATGGAATATTTTGTGTATTTTGGAGGTGAGACTTCAAGTCACATAGTTTTATTTACTTCTAAGTTTTTTTGGCCAACAAACCTTAATTAATTTTAAAGATAAATTAAATTTTGAGATTGAAAACTACTAAGAATTCTATGTTAATACAAAATGATACAGCTTTTGTTGGCAAGAGTTGGGGAACAGAAGAAACAAGCAAGAATGTGCATTTTGGGAAATTTTTTAAAATGGAAATAGTTCTTGGCAACTTAATAATGAGGATACACAACTCATGCAGAGGTTTTGTTTGTAATAAAAGCTCAGAATCACTTTGCTGAAAAGAAGGGGAAATGCAAACAGGTTAATTACTATTTCCCAGCACAATGGGTAGAAAGGTTGCTCCTATGTTTAGGTCTTCTGAATCACTGTCCACCAGTCACACTAGATTGCGCTGGCAATGGCAAAGAAAAGAGCGATCCACTAATTGGTGCTTAACAGGAATTTATCCCCAGGAGCTAATTTCACTACCTTTAAACTAAGGGTAATAATAACTGCTACTCAGTTCTGACATATGTAACAGCATTACACTTAAGAGAGACTCATTTGGCTGGTGTTATCGTGTTAAATGGTGTGTGGCCATTGGTAAACAGATGTAAAATTTCCAGCCTTTCAGTTGGAAAATGAAAATGGAGAAATAAAGACAAAGTTAAGTGAATAGGATATTTACTCCTGTGCCCTTATTTATGAAGTGATGTAAATGCAAGGTATATTTGAACCTTGCAAATCAGGACACTCCATTAATTGGAACAAACAATTAGTGTGGGGAAGCTGCTGTACAGTGACATAAATTTTAATACGAGGCAGCACTTACAACACCAGTACAAACCTAAAAAATTTTCACTCCACATGTGCTCTCAGTATAAGCTCTGTGATAAAAGGGAAAAAAATGAGGACATATGTCAACTGCCTTTTGAATATAGTAAAAATAAGTTCAGAAAAATTAAGACTAAGCTGATGACAAAAGTCCTGCTTTTATCCAGTGGCACTTGCACTTATTTCTAAGAATAGTGAGAAGCCAGGAGTTTTAATTCTGTTTTACCCCTTTTCTCTCTCCACTACTTTGACATAAATGCAACGTGTATATGATCGGCATGGGATTTTCCTCAGTACAATGACTCTAAAAGATGTTTTTGTACTGCCAATATGAGAAAGGCCAATGAAAGAAAAAGCTGAGAACCCGAAGTTCCCATAGGAATGAGGCTGCAATTTTTAAATACCTTTGTTGACAGAACTATCACATTAATTCAATAAACTAATTGCACCAGAAATACTCTGGCTTTGTGGCATTATTTTTTCCCCAATAGAAATATTCTCAGCAAAGAAGAAACAACTACATCCAGCATGTGTAGTTCAGATGCTGGAATTTATATATAGACAATATTAGCTTGTTTTCATGACAGAAAATGACAGAAGAACCAGCCATTTTGTGTGGTATTGTTAGAACAGTGGAATACAAGCCAGCACTGGGAGGCCTTTTTGAGGCCTTAGTAGAGTTTCACCAGTTGTACCTGCTTTCCAGTTTTGCAAGAAACATATGTGAATATATTTCAGCATATGCCTCCTGTTTCAGAGTCATCCAAATTATATATACTTGCATATAGGCCAATACAATAAGAAAAACAAATGGCCTTGATTGTAACTACATCAGTAGCCATTTTCAATTATGAAACTTTTATTCCCTCTTCTTCACTCCTTGGATGAACAGAGATATTTCCAGATCATAATCTGAAGCATTCCCATTGAGGAAAGAAAAAGATTAAATGAAAAACAGGCAGCCAATCCATACTTAACATTTTCACTGTGTTCAGAAATGTATAAGCACTTTATCAAGCAGAAGCAGTGAAGATAGTGTTGAAAGAGGAAAAAAGAAAAAATCCTTTTCCCTGATCCGTTCTTTATTTTTCCTTTAAAATGTTTTCTGAGCAAAGTGAAAATAAACTGTAAGAAAAAAGGCCCAGATTTATATAATGAAACTGCATGAGAACAGTGATGTCTTCTATGGAAAGTGTTATATTGCTCTAACTGCTTTGTTCAATAAAAATAAAGAAACCCTATTATTTGCTTACTTATTTACATTGCAGTAGAAAAAAAAAGCTTAAAGCAGCTAAAGAGTTCATGCCCCAAAGACCTTCCAAATTAAAGTGAATGTTGTGACCTTACTAAACAAATATCAGGGAAAATGTATTCTGTACTGTTGGCTTACACTCCAAGCAGCTGCTTTTGAGGCTGTGGGCTGCACAGGCTGTAATAAAGATATGATATGTACAGTTTATCTACTGAAAAAAAGCTTTGTACAAGTCTCCATTTACCCTATATAAATGGAATTTGTGTTGGAAAAGTCAAGTGCTCACCCCCACCTTTAAAAAAAGGTGTATTAGTGAAGTCATCAGATACCTTTTATTCAGTGTTTATGATGGTATTTTTAGAAAAGAAGATTGGCTGTACAGTTTGCTGCAAAATTTCCTTATAACCAGTTGTTCTTTTGAGACCAGAGTCCTGCTGACTGGCACAAGAAGCATCTGGCCAGCTGTCAGGATTGATTTGGCTCAGTAGAAACTGGCAGCAATAACAGAATGGAGGAAGGCTGCAATTACACCAGACAGTAACCCCTCCAATTCCAATAGTTGGGATCATAACCAAGTACCCTTGACACCTGATAAAAAAGAGATGATACAACGCTTGATTCCTGCATTACCAAAAAAAAGATTTGATATTGTCGCACCAGCACTGTGTTGTCAGCACCCTACAAAATCCTGTGGGAGTAAAAGTGGAAACCTGAGAAGTACATTGAGAGGGAAAAAAAAGCTGCACTTCCTCCTTAATCTTTTTCACTTGCTGGTCTATGCATAAGTTTCCACATTTCATTCTGTGTATAAACGACTCAGATATGCAGTGGCCTCATAAGAAATCCTTTTGGAACTTTTTGGACATTGCTTAAAGTACGTGAATCCCCACAGGACGGTAAACCCAGGTTTTAAAGAGAAATAGGCTGGAATGAGTCTTTCTCCTGCCTTCAGTGAGAGCTAGCACGAGCTGCAGTCAACTGGCACGTGATAAACTCCATGGCAGATTGTATCTGTCACTTGTGTGTTGTCAGCTCACACTGACATTAACCAGGCTGCAAGGTGAGAAGGTGGGAAGGGACAGGGGGAAGAAGAACATATCTATAATACCTCTGTTTGTCATCTTAATCAGCTTCTTCTGTCTGTACTTGTAGGCCATTCTATACTCTCGTATTGAGAACACTTGTATAAATATATGGTTATTTCATCTGTAAGTCTGCAAGTTGTTGAGAGGATTTTAAAGAAAGAACAGAGCTCCCGCAGACAGCAGGGATGTAAAATACTACCAAATTATCTTTCAGAAATCTAGCTCCACAACCCAAGCTAAAGTGGACTTTTCCATGTTTCAGTCTGTCGTGAAGCCAATAGCAGCATAATAACCTCATTGAGAGCATGGGCTAAAGTGCAAGAGACTGCAAACTTCCTCTTGTCATACAGGAAGGTAGTACTACTCTTTCCGTAGAAAGACTACATTTTTTCTGAGTAATGTAAACTGGAAGACATTAAATTCCTTATAGAACAAACAGAATTTTAAAACACCTGGCAAACTTAGATAAATAGGCAACTTGGGTAAAGAACAAGATTTTTCCCTCTACACAGCGAGTTTATATCTTAAAAAAAAATAAACAGCTTTTAAACCATAGTTGTTTCATGGTAGAACTATTTCCCTACTGCTATGTTTGCATACTGTTTTAACTTTAATAGATGTATCTCTGTTATGCAAACAGCCAAACACCCCCATACATCTCCACTGAATGTGTACATAGCGCACTAGTGTTTTTCTTTCCTGCTGTTGAATGTTGCTTTTCATTAGAACAGCCTGGACTGTTCTAAAAACTCTTCCTTAACACATATACATGCATCATTCTTTGACAGTTGTGCTGGAACAAGTGTTTAAAACATCATCAAGGAAGGAGGTGAACCAGCCTGCAACCCTGAGGTCATGTTAATGGAGACAGTGTGCTTTGCTGTTTCCACTGCCATTGTCATAAACACATGATGTTTTCCATGGCTAAACATGCAAGTGCTTAGATACTACTCAAAACCTCCTTACTTTTATTTATTGGTATTAAAAAAGTCAAAGAAAAATTACTCGTGTCTCGTTTACTGCCATCTCTTACTACGCTTGTTTACTTTAGCTGCTAAAATGCTCATGGCAGGAAGCTATCGCTGCATTTCTTTCTAGGGCAGTACACACTATAAGTTTGGATTGACTCTGCTATGCATTATAACTCATGTGGAAAGTATGCATTAAAAACTTCCCCGGGCTGACAAAAATTGGTATTATCTTGAACAAATAGGACTGCTGAGCTTTCTCCAAAAATTATTAGTAATACATGTTAGGATTACCTAAGACTGAATTTTCATTAACTCCTTCATGGAATCACAGAGTTAAAAAAGAGTTGAGGTTGAAAGGGGATGTCTGGAGGTCATCGGGACCAGGTCCTGCTGCTCAAGAAGGGCTACCCAGAGACGATTGCCCAGGACCATGTCCAGATGGCTTTTGAATACCTCTAAAGATGGAGACTCCACAACCTCCCTGAGCCGGTCTTTGGTCACACTCACAATCAAAAAGTGTTTCCTGATGTTCAGAAAGAATCTCCTGTGTTTCTGTTTTGTACCCATTGCCTCAGGTCCTGTCACTGGGCACCACACACAGGTTTTTATTTATATTGATGACATTTCTCCTGAGTTTTCTCTTCTCCAGGCTGAATAATGCCAGCTCTCACAGCCTTTCCTCATATGTGACATTCTGCTTCCCCTTAATCACCTTTGTGATTAAGGCCCTTTGCTGGACTCTCTCTAGGATGTCCATATCTGTCTTGTACTGGGGAGCCCAGAACTGGACATAAGACTCATGTGTGGCCTCACCAGTGCTGAGTAGAGGGGAAGGATCATCTCGTGGGACCTGCTGGCAACACTCCTCCTGATGAAGCCCACAATACCATAAACCTTCTCATTGTTGAAGTTGACGAGGTTCCTGTCAGCTCATTTCTCCAGCCTGTTAAGGTCCTTCTGGCTCATGGCAAGACCCTCTGGCATTATCCACTCCTCCCAGTTTGGTGTCATCAGCAAACTTGCCCCATCATCCGGATTATCCTTAATATCCTCATATAGAACATGTTATGCATTTGAAAAGCACTATCATAGGATTACTGTAAATGTTGTCACTATTTCATTATTGTCCGGAAACATAAAGATCCACTGTAACACATGGGCCATATGAAAAGTTCAGTAGGTTTTGAGTATGTCGTATTTGGAATATTAAAATTATTACAAAAATATAATATATGAATTTTAAAAAAATTGAATAAATCACTTGAAGATTAACAAACAAACAAAGGTGTCAACCTAAATTACAGAGCAAGTAGATGTTCTGTAATCTGCTATTGGTCTCAGGTTTTACAGAAAAAAATAAAAATGTAGAAGAGGACGGAATACTATGACCTATCTTTTCTAGAGTGGATTCTATTAAGCAAAGAATAAAGTGTCTGTTCACACCCTCTTAATGGATTTAAACCATTGGATCAATAGTAAAGGATAAAACTAAACCACTTAAGAAGGTATTGCATTAATAAAATCCCTTGCACCTGTCTCTGTAAAAGAGGATAAACAGAGCAGAGTTTCGGGGGTGATTAAGAGAGCATCAGGTTGTAGTGAAAAGCTTAAAGGGAACAAATTAGTCTTTGCTGTACATGGAGATAAGGCAAAGGGCTGCAAGGCTGAGTTACACATTACAAGCTTTTACAGGCAGATTAAAAGGTTTTGGGTTTTTTTAAAGATGCCATGGGGATATCATATGACAAAATATCTTGAGGCTGTTTATATAACTAATAAAAAAGATGGTAAACTGCTGTGCTGGAGCTACCCTTAGGGCTGCTTGTTGGTCTTATTTATTGCAGCCAGAATTATACTTGATTCATAGCTGTTCTTGTATTCATTCTGTAGAATGCGTACTGGGACACGTGGGGGAAAATGTGAAGATTCAGTATGATTTTATTGCATTTTAATAATAAAATGTACTAGTTGTAATACTTTTATGAGCTTGTTAGTTTATAAATATGATCCTCCCTTTCTCAAGCCTCAGTCACTGAATCCCTTATGTTCATGCCCTTCACATTCTTATTCATTCTCAGATGTCAGCTGTCTTCAGAGTTTCATAGAGCTCTGGGCAAAGGAGGCCCTTATATCACCTAACCTCACTTCTTGGAGTTTGGTATCCACACTATTTCACACCTGTACTGCCATGACTGACTAGCTTTCTGCCATTATAATGAGCAAGTGTTGCAGCAGATCTGGCTGACTATGTCTGTCATCAAAGGTTATTATGTAAACTACAGAGTAAGAGGCCTTTGGAAGCAGTTAAAGATGGTTATAAAAGACAGTCAGGAAGTGAAGTAAATGGACAATTTTTACTGTGGATGGAGGCCACCAGTGAAGTTCCTTAAGAGTTTGTGCTGAGTCCCATATCATTCAACATTTTCATAAATGACCTAGAAAAAAGGGGTGAATATGACCTAGAAAAGAGGCAAAAAGCAAAGTGAAAATATTGCTGAGGATACTAAACCCTTTGAAGTAGCAAAGACCAGGGCCAACTATGAAGGTTCCACCAAAGAATCTTATGGAATTATGGAAGAAAATAGCTAACAAAATGCAGTCTAGGTAAATATAAACCAATGTTCACTGCAAAGAATCATCTTCCACTCTTAGTTCTGAGTCAGCCACTATCAATCAGAGGAAAGATTTGAAGTTATAACAGAGAAAAACCTGAAGATATTAGGTGAATCTCAGTAACAATAACTACTGAATTATTAGAAATGGAACACAGAATAAAAGCTGTCATTATAAAGCTATAGAAATTATTTTGCTTACTCTGTGTGTTATAACAAAAGGATATAGAATAACTGGATAAGGTTAAGAGAAGGGCCACAAAGAATATCAAAACTATGAAACAGTGTCTGTACAAGGAATAAATAAGTAGTCTGGGACTCTTCTGCTTGAAAAAGAAATGACTGAGGGGGAAATGATAGAGCATGTAGAGAACTCGATCTATTGTTCTCTGCCCCTTGACAGTAAAGGAACCAGTAGGCATCAAATGAAGCTGTCAGCTGTCAGGTTCAAAACACAGTTACTGTGCATCACCTTCACACAGAGTGTTGTGAATGACAAAAATGTAAATGGGCTCATGGGAAGACTAGACAAATTCATGTCAGAATAATCCATACAAACCACTTCTGCCTCAGGTGATCTTGGAGGCTAGATGAAGTATTACCATATGTTATTGTGTTTTTTCTCTGGACATTTACTTTTAGTTGCTGTTGGAAACAAGCTCATGTGCTAACTTAACCCTAGGTTAATCTTGTTTGATGTCCCAATACCAATTGCCCCAGTGATGCCAAAACCTACAAAATCTAACAAGACAGCTACCAACAAAGAATGAAGATGATGAAGGCATTTATAGGAAAAAAAATTCCTATAAAATTCATCTTTTCTCTCCCTTCTGATCTTTGGTGAAGCCTTTCACCAAAGGTTACAATCAAATCACGTTGTTGGGGTATAATATAAGCAATTACTACCAGCCAGCCAAGTTTTGCAATCAACTACATTGTGCTTAGGGATTTGGGAGATTAATAATATCATGGTATCCACAGGACAAAGAAATAAAACATCTTCTGACTTCAGCTGTAGGTGACATGGGAGAGTACAATCAGAAAAATGACTCAGTGGCAAGAACAGGCATGAGGTTCATCCTGCTCTAAAAACTGAAAATGCGGATGTTTAGATGTGAGCTATACTTATTTAAACTACCGTTAACAGTCAACAGAGACTCAATGAATACCTCCATGAGGAGTAAGTGAATGATTCAACCAATGGAAGTTTTCTTCAGACAGAAGTATCTCATGCCACTGAAGTGCCCAAAAGCATTTGTTCAGAGATGACGGATACTTACTAGACCTACAATGGAACTTTATTTTTCTGGACTCACATCTGGGGGCCTGGTAGCATATATGAAAGCCTCTCAAATGGTCAAGCAGCTAAATCATGTCCTTTGTATTTCCCTAAGGATGAGGTGATCAGTTTCTACACTCCATCAAAATTATTGATTATATTTTTATTGAATAGAATAGACTAGCATAGAATAGAACAGAACAGAACAAAATAGTTTCAGTTGAAAGGGACCTACAACAACCACCTAGTCCAAATGCCTGACCTATCTAGGTCTGAGCCCTGAGGAACACCGCTGGTGACCAGACAGCAGCCAGATGTAACCCTATTCACTACAGCCCTTTGAGCCCTTCTCTTCAGCCAGCTCTGCACACAGCACTTATAGTATTAGTAGCGCGTAAACATTTGCAAATAAATGTTAATATAAACAAACCAAAAACCTATAGAATCATAGAATAGTTCCAACCCCCCTGCCATGGGCTGGGACACCTCCCACTAGAGCAGGTTGCTCAAGGCCCCATCCAGCCTGGCCTTGAACACTTCCAGGGATGGGGCA
>JAOXJM010000001.1:157352376-157372232 GCA_026413425.1 Tringa solitaria
TCAGGGCATGCTCTAGTGCCCAAGATTATTGGTTTGTGGTGGGGTGTTGTGTGTGATGTTGTTGGTATGGGGTTTGGCTGGTGGGTGGTTTTTTTTTTTTTTTTTTTTAATGTGGTTGGACTCAGTGAGTCCAGAGGTACCTTCCAACCATGGAGATTCTGTGATTCTGTGATATGTAGAGTGTTTAGCTCTAAGGATTGTATATACCATGAGTATAAAAGGAGAAGCTAAGAAAACTGTGAAGGATGGGATTAATCTCATCCATCCTCAAAATATATATTATAGACATAATATGTCATTGACATCTACATATAAATTGATTGTTTTGATTCAATTTATATTCAGTGAAAGAAACACTTCTGGTCACAGTTTATACCATACTAAGACAATAAAGTCTCTTGACATCTCAGGCTTGATGACATGAGTCCCATTGAACCAATCTCATTAAAATTTTTATGGTCAACGTGTCTAGTTTAAGAGGAAGACAAGTGAATGTGGAGAATAAGTAAGTAAAACAGTTAATAACGTAAGAAAATAATCTAAATTACTCTCAGTAGCATTCTCTACACGTTTTGCCTCAGCATGTGTGGAACCATGCAAGCTGGCATGGGCAAAACCTGTTAGGGAGCAGGCAAGCAATTAAATTATATGGACAATCACTGGACAGTGCTTGAGCCTGTTGACAGTCCCTGATTCATATACTAGTACAAATATAGCTAAAGATTCCTCCAGAGTAGAGCTAAACCACATAGCATGCCCAAATACATTGGCAAAGCAAGATATTTTGAAGTTAGGACACTGAACAGATCTACTGATACCTCCTTTCTTTGAATCCAACAAACTGCACGCAATAATGGAGTAACCTGTGCCCTATATCCAGGGTTTGGATGAATTCCCAAAGCCCATACAAAATTCATAATGTGCCATGACTTGAGTTTTCATAGTATGTTATGGAGAATTGAGAGTTGAAAAGTTCTCCATACATTTTCTATTACAGATTAATTCTTCTTGATTATCTGAGGTACAGACCAGTGTGATCATAGACTAACATCAGGGAAAAGCACAATCGCAACATACAGATCAATCCAGTCTGGTCCTGTCTACCATCTCCCAGGTAGACTTACCAGGGATAACAACCTGGACAAATGTTATATTGTCCTGATCCAGGGAAGAAGACTGTAGAGCGCTTCACAGCCTAACTCAAGTCCATGTTAGAGAGAAAAAAAAGCAGAGTTTTTAATTTCATGATGCATGTATGCCAAGGGTTCCTTTTTGGCTGTTAGACTCTCTCATTGTTAGTGAAGTGGCCTTTCCTTTTAGGAGCAGACTCAGGCTAAATCCAGATATTTGAATAACATGGATTTAACACATTCTCTTGAATGCCTCTGATACAAAGATATTTCATTCCATTTCATTGACCTTATTTTGCAACTTACTTTCCTTACTTATGCACTCTCATTAAAAAGAAACCAGATATGTATTTGGAAAATATTAATGACTGAATGATATTTCTATTTGCTCAATTCTGAAAAGTAGATAAGGAAGAAATAGTGCTAGAGATAATTACCAAATTTCAATATTTATAGAAACCAGGCACTTGTGTAGATAATAAGACAATTCTCAATGTGCTTTGATGATGATGAAGTGCCAGTTTTCTGTAAATATTGAAATAAGGTAATTATCACTTGAACTATTCATTATTTATCTGGTTTCAAATCACAATGAATACAGTCAAATTGCCATTTTTTTCATTGGAATGTGAAGCTAAAAATAGATATTATATTGACTTGCTATGTACTTTCTTTTTGGAAGTAGCTTGAAAAGTATTTTGCAAATGTAATGAGAGAGAAACTCTACATACACAAGCAAGGACAAATTTGTCAATTTTTTCTTGAAGTTAAAATAACAGGCTTCCTATAAAATGAAATATCCTCCCTGATATCTCTGATTCTGCAAACACTGACACCCAAAGATAAATCTATTTGCCATTTATGTGCATAATTCTAGGTAAACAAGAGCAGAGCACATGTCCTGAGACACTGAGTTCTGTACTTTACATGGTTGTGCAATTATATTAGTCAACCTGAAAAGCATGTAGACTCTTCTTAAAACCAACTGCCTTTGTTGTCTCTGTTAATTTGATGAGAAGATTGTTTCAAAACCTACTTGTTCAGAAAGGAATCTTCTAATTTAACCTTAAAATTTATCCTGAGTAGCTGATAAACCTTCATTATTGTGCAAGTGTTGCTAAACACATATGCAGATATTTGCAAGAAAAGGTCTTGGCTTGCACTGTGCAAGGACTATATATTTATGCTGTTATCTATATGGTTTTAAACATAAAAATACTTAAATTTGGTATACTTTTCATAGATACTAAGACACGACAGCACTCTCTAATTGTATTTATTTTCAGGATTTCTGATTATGTATCCAGTGACACACAGAACTGCTTGCAAAAGAAATCTGATAATAATTTGAAAATATAGGGACAAGGGAAGCATTGAAATGCAAATTAGCACACCAAACAAAAATTTCCCTTATGATAAAGTGAGGCCTACAAAACATTAAGCTTTGTTGGATTTTAGTGTCTGAGTGTACTGCAGTCAGAATTACATTCTATTCATTTAAGGCCATACAGAGCACAAATTTCTTTAGGACCAGATCCAACAGTATATTTTGCCGAAAGACTTGAGGAAAGAAAATGTCACACCCTGTCTTCAAGAAAGGCAAGAAGGAGGACTCAGGGAACTATGGACTGGTCATCCTCGCCTTGATGGAGGTGATGGAACAGCTAATCCTAGAAACCATTTCCAGGTACATTAAGAACAAGGCTACCATTAGGAATAGTCAGCATGGATTCACCAAGTGGAAGTCATGCTTGACCAACTTAATAAACTTGTATGACAAAGTGACTGGCCTGATAGATGCGGGGAGACCAGTGGATACTCTCTACCAGGACTTCAGTTAGGCTTTTGACACTGTCTTCCGTAAGATCCTTGTAAAGAAAATGTTCAGGTATGGGCTGGATGAGCAGGCTGTGAGGTGGATTGAAAACTGGCTTAGTGGCTGGGCCCAGAGGGTGTTGATTGGCAGTGCAAAGGCCAGGTGGACACCAGTTACTAATGGTGTACACCAAGGGTGAATAATGGGTCCAATCCTTTTTAACATCTTCATTAATGATCTGGATGAGGGGACAAAGTGTACTCTGTGAGTTTGGTGACGCCACCTAACTGGGAGGAGTAGCTGATATGCCAGAGGGCTGTGCTGCCAGCAAAAGGGACCTTGGCAGGCTGGAGAAACCGGATGACAGGAACCTCATGAAGTTGAAGAAGAAGAACTGAGAAGTTCTGCATTTGCGGAGGAACAACCTGGGCACCGTTATAGGCTGGGGGACAGCAAACTGGAAAGCAATTTATCAGGGGAGGACATGAGGGTCCTGCTGGACACCAAGTTGAACATGAGCTAGTAATGTGCTCTTATGGAGGAGAAGGCTAACGGTATCCTGGGCTGCATCAGGAGGACTGTTGCCAGCAGGTATCATGAGGTAATCCTTCCCCTCTACTCAGCACTGGCCAGTAGTGTCCAGTTCTGTGTTCCCCAGTACAAGAGACACTTGGACATACTAGAGAGAGTCCAGCAAAGGGCCAGGAAGATGGTGATGAAGGGACCGGTGTATGCATCCTATGAAGGAAGACTGAGAGATTGGGGACTATTTAGGCTGTGGAATAGAAGGCACAGGGGGGGATCTTATTAATATTTTTAGTGGTGCCTAGTGACAGGACCAGAGACAATGGGCACAAGCAGAAACAGGAGGTTCCCTCTGAACATCCCAGAGCACTTTTTGACTGTGAGGGTGACTGAGAACTGGCACAAGTTGCCTTGAGAGTTTGTGGAATCCTTCCTTAGAGATATTCGGAAGCTGTCTGGACATGGTCCTGGCAACCACCTCTAGGTGGCCCTGCTTGAGCAAGAGGGCTGATTCAGATAACTTCCAGAGGTTCTTTCCAACCTCAACCATTCTGTGATTCTATTTCTGTGGTTTTTAGGCAAGCAAGTGGAACAGTCTACTATGATACCAGATACAATGACAAAAGATCATCCAATATCTCTCCTTCTTTGAAAATCAAATATATTTCATGTTTTAAAAAAATGTGATCACAATCTCTTACAATATGATTATTCAGAGCTAAATTTGCAGCAAGAGAAGGGAGCAGCTGAAGTCTGGATGTCCAGGACCACTTCCCCAGCAAGGCATTTAGCTGTCGTGGAGCTTGGAGCCCTGGCAGTGCTACCTCTTCAGGGGTTGTACATTAGCAGACTTTGTGAACTTTTCTGCACTCAACAATATTCCCTTTTTCTTAACAATATGCTTCTCCTTCTCTGCTTCTCAAGCACATCAGTGTGGGATTCTTATCTTGTTATCAGTGGGTCACTTGGAAATACTGTGCAGATTGGATGTGGCTAGATGAGGGCTGAGCATTGAACAGCCTTGATCTAGCATTGTATCAAAGAAAAGATGAGTTACTGTGAATCTAATATGCATAAAGATGGCTTGAAATGAAGATATTTTCCCTTGTTGTTTTCCATGAAAGCAGCAAAGCTTTAAAAGAAAATCTTTTGGAAACAGAGAAAGACTAAATTGCCAGACAAAGCCTTTCCACACAGTAAGGTATTTCATTGAAGAACACTTAAAATGAAATAAAATATACCTACAAGCTCAGGGTCATATGCTTGATTTCTTTTTGCAGATAAAGTGTGTTTCTGTGTAAATTAACAAACTGGGGACACTGTTACTGACTTCTCTGAAATTCTTTTGATTTCTGGCTAAACAGGGTAACAGTTTTGATGGCAGAGATGGGATTTATGCATCTAAACACAGGCAGCTAATCTCACAGTACCCAACCATCTGTCTAAAGCTGGCAGATAATCACACAGGTCTTTTGGCGGGGGCACAGTCTGCTGACACTGCAGCTAGAGACCTAGCCTGCAGACTCTAAAAAGATGAATGAATTTAAGCAACTACATCTAAATGAGATAGACATCGTCTGCCACTGACGGCTATGACTGGAGATAGTCATAGTTCTGCAGCTAGGTGCTAGATTGAGGTGGATGGGGGGATTCCTGGAGCCAGGGAAACCCAGGGAAGAGCAGAGAGCCCCACTAGGAACTGGCAGCTCTTGCAAGTGAGGCTGATGTGCTGACATGTCTTGGGCATTGCTGGGAGCAACTGCAGGATATTTAAATGGCCCCATGAAGCTCAAGTGACCAAGAGTGCTGTTCTCTTAAACATCTTTGTCAGTGATCTGGACAAGGGGATTGAGTGCACCCTCAGTAAGTTTGCAGATGACACCAAGTTAGGTGCTTTAAGGTAGAAAAGCATTGCAGAGGAGTCTGGACAGGCTGGATGGATGGGCCAAGGCCAGTGGTATGAGGTTCAACAAGGCCAAGTGTTGGGGCCTGCGCTTGGGTCACAACAACCCCGTGCAGCGATATAGGCTTGGGGAAGAGTGGCTGGAAAGCTGCCAGGCAGAGAAGGACCTAGTGGTGTTGGTGGACAGCCGGCTGAATATGACCCAGCAGTGTGCCCAGGTGGCCAAGGAGGCCAACAGTGTCTTGACGTCTATCAGGAATAGTGTGGCCAGCAGGACTAAGGAAGTGATCATCCCTCTGTACTTGGCACTGGTGAGGCCACACCTTGAATATTGTCTTCATGTTTGAGTCCCTCACTGAAGGAAAGACGCTTAGGTGCTGGAGTGTGGCCAGAGAAGGGCAGCAAAGCTGGTGGGTGTTCTGGAGAAAAGTCTTATGAGGAGTGGCTGAGGGAGAGAGGAATATTTAGCCTGAAGAGAAGGAGGCTGAGGGGAGACCTTATCGCTGTCTTCAACTACCTGAAAGGAGGTTGTAGAGGGCAATAAGGTCTCTTCTCCCAAGTCACAGGCAATAGGACAAGAAGAAATGGCCTCAAGTTGCAACGAGGAAGTTTAGATTTGATATTAAGAAAATTTTTTACACTGAAAGAGTTATTAAATATTGGATCAGGCTGCTCAGGTAAGTGATGGAATCATCATCCCTAGAGGTATTTAAAAGACAGGTAGAAGTAGTACTTAGTGATATGGTTTAGTGATGGTTTGTCAGTGTTAGGTTGATGGTTGAACTCAATGAGTTACTATATGCAGGCGGTGGCAGGTTTCTTAAGAAAAAAACCCCAAAATACCAAGAAACAAAATACAAGAATAACATTACCGTATCTTCAGCACTTAGAAAACGGAGAGCTTCAAGCTTGTTATCCTAATAAGCATTACTATTTTATTTTATTTCAACAATAACTACCAGATTTTTAGGAAATATTTAAAAGTAAAAATGATTATTTTGTTAAGCAGTCTGTGCAAAATTACATCTGCACAACAATTTCTGCTTTGTTTCTCTGGTCTTACACACTAAAATTTTTTCTAAGAATATATGTCTTCTGCATAGGTTTTGCATTCAGATGTGCCATGGCTCATAGGCACTCTATTTGTTGATGTACATAAGTCTATTTATATATATTTAAAATTGCATGGGGAGAAAAAAAGTATAAATACATGTATGTATGGGCGCAGAAGGCATAACAACGCTGCAAGGATGTGTACCTCAAATCCAGAAACAAAGAACACATAAGGAGAGTGACTCAATGTGGATGAAGATACGAGTGTAGTCAAGTAACAGCCAATTGTTTATCGGTATTAACTCTGTCATGCTACAAAGAGGAAATAATTCTTACCCTTGTTTAAATGGTTAAAATCCTTGTTCCTCATGGGCTGCCTGCAGCTGGGATTTCTGCCAGGCCCTACCGACTTCAGACAAGGATCTGAACTGTTCACAGTATATTTGTAGCACTATTGTTTGCTCCAGTATGCGTATTATTAAAGCACACATAAAGCATACCACGTGTCCAGCAGAAACAGAATCATTATTTTAACAGCATGTTGGGTTTTAAGTATAGCATGACAAATTGTAGCTTTTGGATGGGTATAAATAATTGTATTAAAGCAGATAGGTAGCACTGTGTCTTGCTCTTACCAGTGCTTTTTTCATTGTTATTAAAACAAAAATTTATTTCATAATACCTGTGCAGTTATTTCAAGTCTTATCAAGTCTTACCTGCTTTTCTAACTCAGAAAATCCAAAACTTAAGGGTCTGTAGAATAGTACAATACTGGAATTTGGGAGTTTGCATAACACTGAGCAGAAACGATGGTGGCTTTTTTTTACAGAGTATCACCAAGACACATATTATTTAGGCGAATCCAAGCTGCTAACTTTACAGCATTGCCATTTGCCAGATGCATACTTGACCTTTTGGGTTTGTACATGTGCATATGCTACATTCAAAAAATATGAATTTTCTAAACATGTACCAGAGGCAAAAGTAACAGGCAATGCTTCTCTAGGCTCAATCATGGGCATCAGATAAATGTTCTGACTCAGTTCCACTCTTTCTACATTAACAAATCTAGATACCACTGTACCTATTGTCCTAAGTGAAAGGCCCCATCTCTGTTTCTAGATGAGGAACTCAGCAGCATAAGGTAGGTTCAATGTGCACCATTTGATGGAGCTGACTGAGCATGCAGTCATGTTACAGGCACACTTCAGAAGAGATATGAATATGATTTGTAAATTAAATTGCTTTAAAAGAGTGGTTTTGTCTCTGTAGTGACATCTGTCTCTGAAAATTAAAGCATAAGTAGCTATAGATAATCAAATCTTAAATCAATTTTTTCTGCATCTAATGTGTTACAACAGAAATGTAGGCATATCCTATATTTTTAATATAAAACAAATTATACCTATTGATTTGTCAAGGTTAATTTTTAATCATAAGTTTCTTTTTTAAGACAGCGTATAGGAAGGAATCTGAAATTTTCTCATCTCTCACTTCACTGAATACAAGTGAAGTTGAATAGCTTGTGCCTTAGCCTGATATTTTTTCTGACTAATAGCTCACTGAATCAACAGGAATGCATATATCTTTACTGAGAATTAAAAAATTTGGTCCACTGAATCAGGTGATCTATTCTCCATGTCCTTCCCTTTAGCCTATACATACTGTGACAGTTAGAGGTCACACTACCTAGTTATGCATTCAGACCATGCTGTCTAAATAAGGAGTATAATACCTACAAAAGGGAGTATAATTATTTCTGAAGTAGTTACACATATTTTCCAGGACAGTTGTAACCAAAGCTCAAGTTGATTTTTAAAACTGGTTAGTAAAAGCAGANNNNTAATTTGTGGATTCTTACAGGTAAAAAGACATAGCTAATGACCAAAAAAAAATGCAGCTGTTGAGAAAGCTAGAGGACGAAATTGTGAAAAGAATAAACTAAGTAAGTTAAGGCAGAAATGAATGGTATGGTAAAGAATTCAGGAGCATAAATATTTCTACAGTTAATATTATAAAATGAAAACAATAGAGTTCTGTGTGACTTGACAGATCTCACTTTATTATGAGGTGAAAGGCAGCCAAAATCTGGTTTGGAAAGTTACATACATGGCCAAGAGGTTGCAATCAAAGCATTTCCCTTGAAAAAGGCATGTACATGAAAAAGGATCAATAGAGGTCTATCGTTTTCTGAGCTGATACTTGTAGTCTGTTTGGCACCTCCTGTAAAGTTCTAATTGTGAATAAAATTAATCCAAGAGTGGGTTCAGTTGCCTAAGAATAGGTTTTGAGTGCCATTTTAGATGCCCTGGGGTGTCCACATGGTTTCCAGCTGTGTCTCTGGAAGGACATAAAAGGAAAGTTCATAGTCACCACAGGGGAACATTAAAATGAAAATTGCCTATTTTCAAGCTTATATAGCATTATTTAATGTTTCAAAAAGAAACCAAATACCAGGATCTTCTCAAATACACACAGACATCTATCATCCTTAAATCATGTGGAGCATATTCTGTTTCTACATATCTTACTTGGATTCATATAAAATGCTGGAATTATCACGCCCAAATTCAAAATCATGCCTAGGAACTCAGGCCTCTGAGAATTGTCCTATCCAGAATTGTCCTAGGCATCACAGCTGCAGTGACAAGGTAGTAGACAGGGTTTTTGAAACATCGTATAAAAATTAACTATTTCCTTGAACTTTAGCCTGTTAGCTCTGACAGATGAATTAGTCAAAAGTGTAAATATGGCCCTGCTATAATATCCCCTGTGGTTAAACAGGATTATAAAACCAACCTATCTCATCTGATTGTTACTGCAAAGTTAAATTAATTTAAGTTTGTTAACGTCATAATATTTTTTACATGTATTATTTGCATAAGTCTTGAGGCCACTTCAGAGAGGTGAGAAAATATCTGTGAATGTTGTTCCTTACGGTCAATGAAGAAAGACAGACACTTCTGGAGATTCAGAATAGAAACCTATTGTAAAAGCTCTGAACTCTCTTCTTTAATTAAAGACAGAGCTTGGGTAATTAACTGCTTGAGATTAGCCCTAGCCTCTTTAGTCATGTCTGTACTTACACATAAAAGATGAAGGAAAAACCTCAAGCAGGGATTACCCATATTGACTCTGTCAAAGTTCCTGGCTTAGTCTTGGCCCTTCAGGTCAACCTTCTGGACAATGCTGAGGCACAGTTCAAGGGAAACCACTTGAAAGAAGTTACTATCTATGGGCAGTTTTGGCCAAAACTGGCATCCTGTTGCCCTTGTCAGTCTTCCAGCACTATTGTAGCAGGCTTTGCACCTTCAGCTAATCCAGCTTGTCTCATATCATATGGAGGACATCCTCCACATGCTTACCTTCAGTTTCATGCTGTGATGAGCTACAAGACAGTCTTCATACTCCCTAGAAATGACAACTCACACAAAAGATATATGTCATTCTTCAGGGTCAGAAGAGGTCCAGAGCTAGATGCTATGAAGGGAGAACACAGCAAGTCTGTTTTCCCTCTGACTTCAAGGCCAGAAAAAAGGTCCTGGACCTTATCTATTAGCAGTATGCTCAAATGCTGTTGATTCTCTCCTTTAGCTTTCAATCTATTCTATTCTTGAAAAGGAGAACTTTTTGTATCATGCTTGTGTCTGCCCTGCTTATAATGCAAATTAAAACACTCATGCTGCACGGATTTCAGACTTTCTGAAGGTGCTTGTAGGGCCATGCCCAAAAATCCTGCTATCAATTCTTCCTAAATAATTCAGTTGAAGCTACCTTCATCTGAAGGTTTAATTTGGTCCCTAAACTATTTCAGGTATGAACATGGATATTCATAATACCTCAGGTTTCTGTTTTGAGAATAAACATAGGTATATCCATTAAAAATCAGTAACAGAAACAGTACAATTTATCAAGACAATTCTTAAAAGCTCAACATTCACTTCTTTCCCACTCCCACACTCCCTTTTATAATATCTCTTTTCATGTTAACATATTTATTTCTGCAAAACACAGAACCTTTCTTGAAGTTTCATATATTTACCATCACAATGGATCTATAAGGAGACAACACCAACACCATTCCTTATTGGATTTTTATGAAAGCATAAACATACTACATTGGAAAGATTTGAGATACACAAATTACACCCCGTAATTCTTCCAACACCCACTTGATTCCCTTAGTGTCCTCTGAAATCTTTTTTTCACAGCTTGAACGTATATCATTATTGGTAATCCTGTTAAACTGAGTATACTTCATGCATGATGATCTTTTCAGTCACCCCTTTCCATTTGGGATTCCTTAATCTGGATTTACCTGAAACTAATTTTCAGTTTGTAGTTTAAGAGAATGTTTTATCTCTAACGTCCTTCACTTAATATCAAGCATTACTTTTCTCCTTGATTTTTTTTTTTTAAAAAAACTTTGAACAACAAAAAAAAATTTTTAAAACTAAAAGGCATTGTGTATACTAAATTTCAAAGACAGAATTTTAAGTGCTTTATGCAAACACAGGCCTGTTTCAATGGCAAAGCCTTATTTGCCACAAGCTCCTTATAGAGTGAAATCGTGTTTGTCTTTATTGGAGATAAAAGTGAAGATTGGATGAAGAGACATGCTAGTCACTTTTCTTTGTTGATCAAAAATCAGATGAGATATATAATTTCCTCTTTGGAATTTTTGTACATTTTGAAGTATTGGAGCTGTTGCTACGTTCCTTTATTGTCACAATGGTGCAGTTTTACAGAACTTTACAGTTAGCACAGATCCAACTGCTCATTTGTTTTGCAAGCCTTTCTGATAAGAAAATGGTTCTGCAGGATAAGCAACAGTGGGAATTGTATTTTTATTATTTGTGAAATTCCATTGACTTGCCAGAACAGATTGAACTTCAAAGTCTGACTAAAAACACCATACATAGTTTATTTGTTTGGAAGATATAAAAATAAAAGCCAGAGCTGGGGTTGCTACAATGGTATTTCAAATAAACTATTGTGACAGCCAAGTATTTGTCAAGGGCTGAATAAGCTTTTCATCAGCCAAACTATTTCTCTATTCCTGAATTTAGGAACTGATCGCTAACTTAACTGCTTTATTGCTTCTCAAACTGTCATACTGTATCCAGATCACAGAAAAAAAGAATTCATATTTATGGATCTATTCCACCTTCTTATTTTCTTTAATAAGCAGTGTTTTTAATGGTTGTCTAATCATAAATTCTAGTCAGACTTTCTTAATTGGTTTTTGACCTACATACTATTACGGGCCTGATTAACAATTCCCTAATCAAAGTTGCAAAACATTCTTCTCTGTGTTCAATAATTTAGAGATCCATGTGGGAGATGTATTGTTGCTTTTAGTCTCAATGTGAATTTAATTCATTCTATGTGTGTAGTCTTGAGGTTCACTTGAGCAAAAATAATTTCAAATTCCAAAAAAAAACCCTAATACATCCAAGCGTACAATGAGTCTGTAAACTGTATTTGCTAATTAGCAAATTGGCATATTTGTTCTACCAGAGGCTCCTAGGACCAAGCCTTATCATGATTAGATTTAACCATGTGGCCGGAGAACTTTTGGGCCATCAAGTTGTAACAGGAGGGTTCAGGAACAGCATTCCCATTCACGAATGAGGCACTGAAGATGACGTATAGCTTCCTCTACCATCCTCCTTCCCTGGTGCCAGGAAAACAGGATCAAGATGTGGAACTGGCCAAAAGCATTGTGATTAAAGCATTTTAAGGCCAAAGGTCTGCCTGAGCCCAATTGGCCTGTAAATCACATTGTTTCTGTAGCCTCCAGAAAACGAGTGATGTGTGCAGCTTAAAGGCCACTCGGTCTTTTCCCAGAGGAACAAATACCCTTTCAGAGAGGCTATAGCTTATAGTACAGGTGGGGAGCAAACCTGGAAAGCAAATGATTGGTCTTACAGGCTTCAGTGACTTGTGCCTTATCGTGTACTTCTCGGTCATCTTAAAACTCTTCCTAAATTATGGACTCTATCATGGCAAGAACCCCCAGCACTCTTCCTTTCCCCTTAACACACACAGAAAATTACTAGCTTGGTTTCAGAAGTATTTTAAATTTAGGGAATTCTTTCAGATTACATCTCAGTT
Organism: Tringa solitaria; assembly: GCA_026413425.1. Taxonomy (NCBI): domain Eukaryota; kingdom Metazoa; phylum Chordata; class Aves; order Charadriiformes; family Scolopacidae; genus Tringa; species Tringa solitaria. The sequence goes on from JAOXJM010000001.1 coordinate 157,364,921, forward strand.
GTGTTCTAGTTCATGCACTGTTCAATATAAACACAGGCAAGTATTTATATATATATATATATATATATATATGACCACTGTCTTCTTACATGCTTCCAGTCATTCATTCAAACAGTTGGACAAGGAGTTTCACAACATACTGGGGAAAAAAAACCCCAGCATTGTAGCTCAAACTGCCCCTAAGTACACTCACAAATAAAAAATTTGGAGGAAAACATGGTACTGCAGACAAAGCTTTCCTAAAAAGATGATCACACAAGGCTAAAACCAAAGTATTTCAACTAATCTGATGATGACCTTAGTTACCTGTTTGGTGAGGTAAAATAGTACTCAAACCTTAGAATGACTTAATGAGCACCTTAAGAATGAAGATGAGGGAACATGCTCATTTGTTGATAAACCTGTGACATTCTTCACAGCCAGGGAATTTTATGTATCAGAGCAGAAATTTTAAGGAATAGAAAATCTGCCTTACATGTATATTCAGCCCAATGCCTGATTCTTTGCAAGGCAGTTTTTCCTCAGGGAACTATGTTGAAATCCATTATAAATATTCAGATTCTGAGAGGTCTGCAGATAAATTAATACAATCCAGTAGGTAATTCCTTTTTTCGCATGAATCAGACAAACTATTTTCATCACGAAGAAGACACAAAAGTATTTTTAAAATATATGACTCCTGAATAGTGCGTGAGCAGCAACACAAAGTGAGTGAAGTTCTTTTAAAGAGTTACTAGTGCAGAACATGAAAGCAGAAGATTTTTTGTGTCCTACATTGTTTTATAGTCTTAATTTTCTTTAAAGTTTAAAAGTGTGATGAGTTTCTTCTCACTGTGTACTTTTGTACACAAATGTACACATCTACTCTTATGAAAATGCATGTAGTCCTTAGCATTATTTCCCTACACTATGGCTGAAGTAAACTTTGTCACATTTTTAACAAAACTAAAACTCACATCTTGGATAACTACAGGGATTCTAATGCTATTTATAGACTCAACAGGGATACACAATAAATATGATATGAAATTCAAAGTCAATCTTAAACTCAGCAGAAAGATTTCACTAATAAAATTTAGATGCTATCAGATAGGCATTATCAACACAAAGGTTATGCAGATGATGTTTGAATGTTTATATTAAAATCCCCAAACTGCATGCAAATGATAGAAACTGTTGGAGAAAACAAGTGAAAAACCCAGCATGAAATGTACTTTTATGTCAAGGTTATAAAAGCTACCCATTTATGTACAATATTTGCTATGTATCTGCAATAAATTATGTGCCATATAATTTAATTTAAAACACACATTATAATTTCTGAAGCTAATGAAGGATCTGGAAAAAAAACCACACTTCAGAGAGCACACACAAAATTGCCAAGAAATCACTAGGGGTCTTAAACTACAGAAGAAAGTCAACTGTAATTGTTTAAAATCTTTATCTAAATTTTTAGTAAAGATAAATGATGAAGATGACTAGCTCAAATAACTTTTTTGCCTATTATGTTTAAGGACAGTTTTAGATGGCAACGGTGCAGGGTACGATCACTTTGGAATAGCAACTGTAATAATATGTTCTATTCCATTACATACTGAGAAAACACTTACTCAAATATGTGTTAAGTTTCAGTTAATGTTGTACACAAATGCTATTGAGCTCTTCACACGGAAGAAAGCTTCAAAATTTTCACACTATATAAAGATAAAATGGAATTAAAAATATTCATTGAAGAGAAAGGTGAGCATTTGAATTGAAAACCATGAAATGTGACTTCATGAGATTAAATGTTAAACATTTTGGGGAAAAAAAAGCAAACTTCAAAACCACAGAATGAAAGTACTTTTGTTCTTATAATTATGCTAAAATAACCAGTTGCTCCCATTTCCTTATGTATTCTTCCATGAGCACCTAAATGACAAAACATTTAAAATTTTGAAGGAGGAGTCGCTGCTGCTTAGAATGAACACAATAAGTAGAGAACATTTATTCTCTACTATTATTATTATTCTCTATTATTCTTCCTCAGTATTCTACATTTCCTATGAGTAGTGTAACAAAGCGATGGTAAATTTGTACAGATGCAATGGGTTGTCATCTATTCCCGACCCTGTTTTTGAAGTGCATTACTGTCTTTACAGGTGGAGAGATGACATAAGGAAAAAGATAAGTATAACATAGCACATATCATCCTATCTTTAGGCGCATTGGCCAGTTTCAGCCATCACAACATTATCTTTGTGAAGACAGATAGTATCAATATTGATTAATGTTGAAATTATATTTTACTGGGTTCGCCAAAAGCTCTATATCTAATATTATGCCCCTGTTTTCCCCTGACAAAGGGTGGACTTTGCAGGCTAATGGCATCCTTGGTAGCATCTACATCATAAATGGTTCAACTTCCTTTAAAGGTCAAAGATGGTTCCACGCCTGACCAGTTAAAGATGTCAGCACCAGAGCTGAAATGGTAGCTGAGAATACACCTCTGATAACAGCCAGTGCTGCTTAACACCCTTGTTTGAGGCAGTAAGATGGCATCCTAAGTTGACAATTCCATCTGCTTCCAGAGAGTGGGCCATTTTATGATGGAAGTGTGCCTAGATCATGGATCATAGAATGGTTTGGGCTGGAAGCAACATTAAAGATCATCTAGTTCAGACCCCCCTGCCAGGACCAGAGACATCTTTCACTAGATGAAGTTACTCAAAGCCCCATCCAACCTGGCCTTTAACACTTCCAATGATACAGTATCCACTTGTTCCAGTGTCCCACTATCCTCATTATAAAGAACGTCTTCCTTAAATCCATTCTAGATCTACCTTCTTTCAGTTTAAAGCCATTACCCCATGCTATATCAGTATATTTCGTGACAGAGTCCCACCCCAGCTTTCTTGTAGTCCTCATTTATGCACTGGAAGGCTGCTATAAGGTCTCCCCAGAGCCTTCTGTTCTTCAGGCTGAACAACCCTAAGTCTCTCAGTCTGTCCTCATAGGGCAGATGCTCCAACCCCCTATCATCTTTGTGGTCCTCCTCTAGACCTGCTTGAGCAGGTCTGTCTTACGCTGAGGCCCCCAGAGATGAACACAATATTCTACAGTACTCTACTCTTTACTCTTTCCTTTCTACTCATTTTCAGGCATTCAAAACCTGTTCTAAAGATTTCCTCTTCAAAAAAAAACAAAACACAAAAAACCTGAGGTTTATTCTAAAGGAAAGAAATCTAGGTTTAACAATGCTGGATATAAACGTTCATTTAATATTTATCTTTAAACTTGGGTGACTGGTCTCTGGAAATCAGAATTTGAATAGAAATAACATTGAAGTGTATTAAAACTACTACTGGGGAAGTGTGAATTTTTAAATGTTTTGCTGTTGTGTTGTTCCTAGAATCAATAACTGGACTTTCATCTCACAAAAACTGAAAGAAACAAAATATTTACTGCTGAGTCTGGCTATACCACTTTTGCCCTGGTGCTATAATTCCCATTGATTTAGCAAGTAATGCTGTCAAATTTCACATAAGTACAACGATGATGAATAGAAAATCTTCTAGCTTTCAAGAAGATTAAATCATAACTCTGCTTGGACTGTTCTTTAGTTCCAGCTATTTCATGCTAATGGCTACATTTTATTAACTCCCATTAGTCCAGATGGGATACTTCATACCGCTGGGATGAAATTGAACATGGAGTCTATTAGCAGAAATGCTTTCTGCTTGGGATAGGTAGGTACTGCATTTTTCACAAACCATGCTTCAATTATTTTTTCCATACACCTTTACATATCATGAACTCGAAAAAGAAGACATAATATACCACATGTTTAAGTATGGGGGAAAAAAAAAAAAGAAAGAGAAACCATCAGGGTTCTAGACTAACAGTCAAAGGGTCTGTTTATACTTTGATAAAAAACACATTGTATTTAGTATAATGGCACAATGAGAACATTTCCTACTGAACTATCACACTTTAGATCATAAAAACTATCAGAGAGTGCAAATGGGAAAAACTATGTCAGACATTTACTTCATCAGTTTAATTAATGTTACATATTTTTTATAGAAACAATATAGCAGATTAAGCAGTGGTGAAAAGGCTATTTATGGTAAGGGTATTTAAGAGTATAGTAAAGACCTCCTGCAAACCCTAGTTTAATTCCTTGCTATTAAAAGCAAGCATATTAGATAATTATTGTTCAAAACTAGTAAATACCCTTCTTACAATTGCAAAACACTAGTTCTGTGAGAAAATTTCTTTTTTCAAACCTAACATATATGAGTTAATATCAGCATACTATTTTTATTTTTGACAATTCATTTAAGTCAATGAGAAAGGTATGCTTTCTTACACAGTTTCATAATCTTTTTCACTTTTTTTGATGTTAGTGCATATAAACTTTTTGAGACAAAGATATGAGTCTTCCATGTTCGATGTGCTACATAAGTAAATGGAAGAAGGTCCACAGCAATGTCTTGCTAATTGAAGGTGATAAGTACATTTCAAATACTGTGGAACTACTGATGAAGCATGGGTTATAAAGGTTAATTCTTTTGACATTAAGAGAAAAGCTGTTCAATTTCACATTTTATTGACATTTGATCATAAAGTACATTAACAGCTGGAGTATTAAAGAACTGTGAACATGTCTCATTGCAATATGCAATGGTACCTTCAGTAATACTTTCCACAGCAAGAAGAGCTCTGAATGTCAGAAAGCTTTGCGTTCAGTGAGTATTTCATGGACAGATATATTTACAATCAATCTTTCTATTTATTGAGAGAACTGTCAATGATTTGTGGGCAGAAGACAGGGTGGGAACACAATTCATGGAAAGGCATACATATATTTGATACAGAAAAAAAAAAGAAAAGAAAAAAAAGGTTGTCTTCAAAATTTTTCATAGAGAAACAATCTCTTTTTCCCCCTTCTACTCAGTGTGTTATATCTCAGACCTCATAGTGCAGTGAAACACTGCACTGGTGAGCATGAATTTAGCCTAGTTAGCCTAACTGTTAACATAAAGTAGTGTACTAACTTTTTGGTGTAGTAGAAGTAAACAAAATAAAATCAACTATCTGTCTCAAAAACCAGAATGTTGTTTTCATGAGCTCAAGAAGATAGATAGCCAAACCATAAAAGCAACCTGCTGATCATCATGTACCAACATGGACTGGAGTGCCAAGAACAAGCAGAGTGTGAATGCCAACAATAGTGACAGCAAATTAGGAAAAGACAGTGCAATTTGATCAGACAAAGCATCAATGAGAATTTTTTGGGGATACCCAACCCTATAAATAAGAACACTTACGAATAGTCAGAGATACCAGAGTAAGAGACTCCTGAGGGAACCCAGGGAGAGAACCTGTGAGACTCTGATGGGAACCCATAACCCTGCACCAGGATTTGGGACCATCTCTCTGGCACCCCAGCAGACCCTGTGGCCCCATTTTGATATTTGCATTTCGTATCCACACCATGATTTGACCTTAAACCACAAGAATCAGGTTTTTGGTGTTTTAATTTTTTTTTTTACACTAGCGAGAAAATCAGAAGGGAGCTTTTATAAGTAATAGTTCAAGATGTTTTGGTCCCCTGCTACATTATGAAACGTATCCATTAACTTCTAGAGAGCCTCTGCCCTGATGACCTGATTTAGAGACTGAAGAAGAAAGACTAAGCAGGGCCCCAGTATGTAGCACTACATGCTCACTAGAGCGCTCCTCTGGATGGATGCATCTTCTGCACTTCATCTGTGCTACAAGTAGTTGTCAGTACATAAGCTTAACCTTGCAGAAAGCATCCCTGCTTATCACCCTGCTGAAGACCTGGTATTTATCTGTTGCCAGCACTTGGGTATCTTTTGGGCCCAAGATGTAATAGTTATTTTGTATACCTCTCCAAATTGGGGGATATGGTGTAGGGGAGAACTTGTAGAGTAGGGTGGATGGTTGGACTCGATGATCCCAAGGGTCTCTTCCAACCTAAATGATTCTGTGATTCTGTGAAATGCTCTGGGAGCAGTGTGCTGAAGCCTGCTGAAGCCGGCCAAACTGGGTTTTAACCATGAAACAGAGGATATGAATGATATACTGGAGATATGGCATAAAGACATACTTGACACATTTTGGAGACCTAGAAGTATTTCTTGGAAACCAGAGGCCATCAGTCAACACTGTCTGATTCATATTGACTGTAAAAGCTACTCAGGAAAATATCCTCAATCTGTTTTGTTGCTTTGAATCAGAGAGGACATTAGCAGCTCTACGCCAAAGATTGTTCTGGGGACCTAGTTATCTGGCACATCCCATTTTGCCAGAACAGTCTAGAATTGAACAGTTGTAATGGTAGTTTATACATGATCATAAATCCTAGAGATTGTGCCTCTGCAGGCGTTGAAGATAAGTTCACTCTGCTTAAAAAGCACAGCCAATCTCACTCCCACAGAAGCATCTCCTATCCATATCTAACCCTCTATTAAATTCCGGTATACCTGGTACCCTCAGACTGTACCTTCTAGTAGTCCTGACAACTACTAGGTTTACATGTTAAATAATTCTCTTTCAGTTTGAGAGCAATGTTAGGCAATTAAGACCACAACTAAACTGTCACTATCTATACTGTTTGTACTGTCTAGATTATAACTATCTTCCTTAGATAACAGAGAGATAAACTATATCCTACCACATGAAAAATTCTTGTTTGCTTTTACAGCAGACAACTACTTTTTTTTTTTAAATAAAATTCCTCTAAAAGCTATAGCAAATATGTCCATACAAAGAATCACCTCATTATTCCCTTTTTGTTTAATTCTGCAGCATGCCTATTTAATTCTGTCTCCTGGAAAAAAAAAGTCACCAGCTGGTACAAGTCAGATCTGGCTCCTTCTAACTAACTAGCTTTTCTGGATGTTAATAGTAACCATATAAATGGAATCAATTTACAGAAGGACTTAGACAGCTATTTAAAAATAGTAATACACTTATTAAAGCCTAACAAATAAAATCTGAAAAGGCAAATCATGTTTATCATATTTTCAGAATCCATATTAGCAGTTTGGCTATATAGCAAAAAACTTTATTCAGTGAATTAAAGTGTTACAAGCATCCAAAAACATTGGAAATGTAACTGTGAAGCTAACAATAAAATTCTCCTACAGTTGTGACATTTTTAAAGATTAAATTTAATTATTTAAATATCCACTGGAAAGGTAATTTGAATATGTCAGAATTTTTCCTGCTGCATTTAGGAGCACAATGAAGCAGCTGAAGAACTAGCTGTGATCAGATTTCTACAGGAAACTTTTCTCAA
>JAOXJM010000001.1:157384043-157402663 GCA_026413425.1 Tringa solitaria
CATTTTCATTGACAGGCCCTTCATCTGCCAGTAAGACTTAGTAGCTTTGTTGCCACACTGTATGGCAACAGCATTGAGCTAGACGCACTTTCTATAATTCAGTCATGAAGATCACCTTATTGACACCACAAATAAAGAACATAATGCCTCCTCCAAAGAACTGCCTGAAATTCTGAAGCAGAGCATAGAGAGGAAGGATTACGCCGCACTGACTTTTTTATTTTCTTTTCTGCACAATTGTTTTACTGAACAATAAGGGATTTGTTCCCTCTGAAGAAGATTTTGATGTTTTTTCAATATACTGAAATACTCAGTGTATCAAGGGATTCTCAAACATTGTTCTACTTAATTAATACTGAATTACTCTGAAAATCCTACCAAAGTACTTACAACAATTACAGTAACACCAACTGAACTCATCATGGGTAATGTTATCACAAGACCTACTAAATGAGCTAATAGTGGTTGGACATTCATTTTCTACATATCTTGAACCCATTGTAGGATATTTCAGCTGAATCAAAACAAGGTGACATCTAGAATGTTCATTTAACTCATAGAAGGGTCAAATACCATTTTCAGTCATCACCTATGAAGAAGTGTACAAATTAAAACTTACAGCACATATATGGCAAACTACATCCTACTTCTGAGGGAAAAAGTTAACGACATAATAGAGTTTTTTGTAAGCCATTGTCAATGGTAAAGAGAAAGACAAGTTAGAAACATCACCTTGGCATTTCATTTAAGTTGGGAGTGCTTGAGAAAATAGGAATTTCTCATTAACCTACTTCTATTGTTTACAGTTTTGTCCACAAGAAGAGCAGCTGGAGTCTTGTGGATTAAGAATGTCAGGCTTTCTAGTAATGTTTTGTCTTTGGAGATATTAAATCTACTTTTTGTTTGTAGAAAAAAGTTTATGTAGGTCAGTTGCCTCTCGCTGTTTTTAATGTGTAGGAATACAAAAGCAGAAGGCCAACAGTAACTAAATAGTCCAGAATACATCCTTCATGCAGCGCCACAAGAAGGGAAGATAAAGTGTCAAGTCGTCTAAGAATACATCTTTTAGTGCTTCACCAACACACACAGATACTTTTGATAATTCCTTTCTTGTCTGCAGTTGCCCATAGGTAGAAGTTATTCATTCCTTAAAACAGACATGCTATCCTATTTCAAATTTCTATAAGGAAATTTGACCATACATTTATTTCCTGTCTACTCCCACCCCAGTATTAGTAATACAGTATTTAGCAGAGCAATTGGCTATGTAGGAAGAGGGTAATTTGCCAAAGGGTTGTAGGCAGAAGCAAGCTGTTTGGAGTCTGTCATCAATAAGGGACCAAATTACATTCAAGTTGTGTTTTGTAGTTTGTGTATTGTACAATATTTACAGTAGGGTAAAAAAGAAGGTGCAGGTTTTTAACATCTGACTTCCTCAAGAAGATTACTATGAATAAGTAAAAACAAACAAAAAGTCTCATTAGATATCTCAGAGGAACCTTTTCTAACAATCTTGCACAGAGGTTGTATGTTTTTATTGCTCAGCAAAGTAAAGAAGGAAAGACTAAGCCTAAATTGGACTACCAGAAATTGAAAACACAAAACAGTAAAAAAATATCAAGTCAAAAGCCAGATAAAACAAGCCTGTCATGAAAGTTCAAAGTAGTCCTTAGCATTCCTCTGTTTAAGCCTATTGTAGCATGATGTACTAGTCACTATATATTATGTTAAAAAAAAAAGTTTTGTTATGTACCCAGATGCAGATTAGTTACCTAAACATAAATTATGCATTAGAATATTTTTTAAAATACTGATAATTCTACTTTATTAAAAGGATCAATATGATTTACATGATGAATATTTTCAAGAAAGCTGGATCTAGTATATATGCAGAGTGTTTGATACCGTTAAATGAAAATGATCCTTAAAGAAAATTTACATTTCCCTATTTATTTTTTACTACTACAATTACCACTAAAATATGAGCCACATAAGAGAAAGTAAGAATATAATACAATCTGGTTTTGGATAGGACAAAGAATTATAAAAATTTCAATCCCGTGTCTTTGCTGAGTTGATTAAACATCCCCTGTATACTTTCAATTTACCATGCTGTTTTGATGCCAGATGAATTCCAGTCTTACCATAGCACTTCTTGTCATAAGAACTTTTACTTATCTTGTAGAATAACATAATTTAATAACATATTTTCTTCTAAATTGTCTAACAGAAACAGATAGCTTAATATGAATATACCATTACCAATTAAATAGGTAATACAAGACCAAAACACCAGGTATTTCTTGATAATGAGGACACCCAAGAATTCTCCAGGTCATTTGTGACACAAAGTGCTTTTTTTATTGAACAAACAGGGAATCTATTTCACTCAAATTGATTGACGCTGCTCAAAGGAGAGATATTGACTTTTATTAGCCTCTTTTTGCTTTTAGCTTTTTCTTTCACTGTGAAAATCTTCAAATAAATTGTTCCAATTGACATGCACAAAAAGAAATAAAGCTACTTTGCCTTGTAATAGAGCCTTTTCTACAAACAATATTCACTGCAGTCATACCATGGAAACTGCAACAGAGAAGTAATTCACACTGAAGCATTAACTTCATATAGCCCAGAAAAATAAAAAAATGCAAATGACAAGTATAGAACGAAACAGAGTGAAAAGATGTACTGGTCAAATGGAGCTCTTACTAGAGATCTGTAAAATTTTCAATATCATTTCCACTTTTCTCCTAACATAGAAACAAAAGATGACCTTTTTTTTTTTTTTTCATAAAGCAGGTAGTTTAGTGGAGGTGTTTTTAAGCATTAAGGAACTAAAGAAGTGACTTTCAAGTAGCTGTCTTTCTTAAGCTGCACTTGGTTCATTGCTTATGTCATTTTTATAGTGCAGTGTGTATATGATATTGGCAATGACAGCATCTTGTATGCTTTCTGATCATCCAGAATTACTTCCTTAAAAACTAAAAGGCTACAGGGTTGTTTTTATTATGCTAATTAAGTGTGTCAAGTAGTTAAAAATAAATGCCAGATGTCTAAGGACCAGATTTTTATAATCTCACTGATAGTGAAAGCCACCTTTACTTCAGTGGTCGTATCACTGACAGTCTTTACCAAGGACAATGATCCTCAATATGGAAAAATGTTAAGTTTCTCAAATAATTCTCTAAATGTGTGCAAATATTTTTTTCTAAAATACATGTAATTATGAGGGTTATTTGGAATAACATTTTATTTGATTGTTTTAAGTACTTCTGCACTTTCCTACACATATTAAACCCTACACCATATAGTTTAGTAGGAATGACCATATAATTGGAGACAAAAAACAAGACTAGTTATTTTTTATTAATTAAAGCAAGGTCAGAATGTGACAGGATGAAGCCTTGGGAGTTATGTAACAGGAATAAGTGATGTATTTCTTGTTGGTTTTTTGCATCCATTTGAATGGTTTCCCTGTTACTGTAAGAATCTGTGATAAAACTGTTAGAATATGAATGACTGCAGATGTTCTGATGGATCCTAGGTAAAGACCTAACATTCATTTCTAGTTCCTTTGTTTCCTAGCATCTACTGGAATGGAAATCTGAGGAAAGAAAATGCATTTCAAAACACAACAATCTTTTTAGTCTAAAGCATGGGCAAAATCCATTTTTTCTTTTTATTTTCGTTTTTTTCTTTTTTCTTTTCTTTTTTTTTTCTTTGTTTTTTCTTTTTTTTTCTGAAGGAGTGGAAGAATGGAATGCTGACACAGAGAATTTGCTAAAAACATAGGGTCTGTGACACAAGGAATAATATCTAATGATTCCTATAGTGTCCTTTTGAACACATCATTTTGAAGAATGATCATTTCCTATATTAGATAACATTATTGCTTCTGATAGTTAAGTGCAGGCATAATCCCCAAAATATGAAATTTACATACTCCCTTATTTTATAAGTATTATTACTTGTAACAGTCTTAATATCCATAGAAATCCTTTCTGAATCCTACTGTGTTCTCCTGTAACAATGCATTCTATAGTCTAACTTGAGACTGAGGTATGTATTAATAAGAACTCAAAAACCAAAAAATTCTGATTAGAGTGTTCCTCCTATCAAAATATTGCATGAAATTGTCACAAGTCTGTTCTAACTCAAAGAAAAAATGTCAAGCACTGTCTTCTTTCCTTTTCAATTCCTTTTTTATGTTTTGCATAAAAAATGTCTACATTTATCCTCTTAAGACAGTAACTTCTACTTTTTATTACTAACTTATAGAACTCAAAGCTAAGCAACGGGGTTTAAAGTATTTGCCAGATGCTGGCATAAGTGATAAATTACAGTTATTTCTACTTTCTAAATATGTTTTTCAGCACTGGGAAGAGCTGGAGATTCTGTTTCATTGGATGTTAGAGCCTCTTTCTGGGTAATTTCAGCCTGTCATCATCACAGCATCATAAAGCTGAAAAAATATTGTATAGCAGCAACGGTGATACCAACACACATATAAATTACAATAACTAAGCTTTAAGTCAAAGGAAGCAGAGCAGGCAGTACTCAGCAAATGCTTTAGGAACATCTCTATGGATAGGTTACAGTTCGTCTGAAACAAAGAAAACAGTTCCTACCAGGAGTTAGTTTTACTGTTTATTTTTTTAAAACCTTGCCTTATATCTCCTCTGTTTAGCTTTTCAGCTCTCCTAGTCTCATCTCTTCCTCTTTCACACAACTGTTACTTTAACGTGTTGAAGAGCAGGGTTGGGTTCACCTACTGCAGTAGTTCAATTTTTCCTTTGCCCCAAGTCTCCCCAGGAGCTTTTAATCCAGTTCAAGCCAGGTCTCACCAATAATTGAAACCAGTGTTGATCATCATCAAGAGATGTATATTTTTTAAGTGAGAACACAGACTAAGTCCAGGTACATAAAAGGAGAAATAAAATTCAAAGTAAAAAAAAGGAAATATTTTATGTCCTCTTTATACTGCAAAAAACAACTTTGAAACATGTCCTAGCCTATGAAATATCTGACTATACAACCTTATCAACCAACACTACTAATGCCTGCTTTTTTTGTGAAAATTCTTTCCCCTTCCAATCCCATAATCAGAAAAGCTGTTATTGTATTGACAAGGAAGGCACAGCTATCATTTTAAAAATAACAGTTTCTTGGTGACAGCCACAAAACTACAATGAAACAAAACTCAATGTTAACCTAGATGCAAGAGAAACTTTAATTTGTGATGCACTGAGAGTTAGATGTATGAACTGGCAGGGCTCACATAGCTTTTTTGTTTACAACACACAACCTGCTAAATAAGTCCACAAAGTGATGGGGAGATGCAATCCAACAAATAGACATATATTTTGATTCCTCAGGAGTTAGACTAGAAGATCTCCAAAAATCCCTTTGAACTCCAACAATTCTGTGATTTGTGATTTAGAATCAAAAGGTTGTCATTCAAACTTTAATTTGTTTTTTTTCAGTATTAATTTCAGTATTAATTAATCTTATTTAAAATCATATAACTAACCGCCCAAACTAATGGTTCCAAAATAAGGAGGTAATATTATTAGAAAAATATGCTTAGTTTTACACATTTTAAAGCTGTGTCTGATCAACAGATAATAGAGTTTCTTGTGGATGTATAGAGCAGTTGACACAACTGACCTCTTCCAGAGCTGTCACAGCTTACAATGTAAATATGCATGAGATCCACAGTTTTAAGCTGATAAAAGGCAAATTCAACATATTTGAAAAGTAAGGCTCAAAGGTAAGTGCTGAATCAATGAAAAGGCAAAGATCATCATAAAGCACAATGAGAACAGAAGATGCCTGAAATTTGTTCAAGGACAAACTTTTAGATAAAATGAGGAACATTATACTGGCAGTGGCTAATTATAAAAAGCCATCAAGAGCACACATTCCCATCTAATTTTACACATTCACAAAATATTCTCTCAGTTACTAAAAATCATTTTAGCACAGAAGCTGAACACATGAACAACACATAATCCCAACAATGACAGCACAATACCAAAGGTAGCATAATCAGAGAAATAACAATACTAATGTCATTATCACTGATTCCTCCTGAATGTTATGCATCGTGACAATGCTTTTCCTAAGTGTCATCTGAGCAGAATTTCAGTGATGTACCAGATGGAAAAGGGCAGTAAAAGTGTGAGTTTTCTATTAGTGTGGCTTTGCTAGTATGGAAAATGCAATATGGAAAGCAAAACTTCAGGCATGTTGTTGTACATATTAACAACATTAACAAACCAAGCCCAGCCATTGTCCTAAATACACATGAGAAATGTAAGCAGATAAAGAACAAGGACAGTGAGAATTTGACATAAATGCAGCAACCCAAACAAAAGGTGGAAATGATTTACTGAGTCCTTGTCTTTATTTTCCTTTATTTGTGAAACAAAATAGAGGAGAGGTAAAAGGAAAAAGGGAAACTGCAGAATATGATCTGTTGGTAGAGAAAAGACAAAAAAGTAACAAAGAATGAGGAACCAGATTTAGTGAGAGAAGGGAAGATAAGAAAATGTTAAGAAATGCAATAGATAGAAGTTCTGATTTTTTCTATGGAGAAATTAATGAGACAAAATGAAGTGATCATTAAAGCAAATGTATAACATAACAACACAGGAACCATGATACTGGTTCAGAAAAAAAATCTTTCTTTGATCAGTTGTGTAGGTAAAGAATATAAGATCTAGGGCAAGTATAAATTGATCTTTCCCAAAACTGTCTCTCAAATTCCAACAAATAGTAGTTTAAGAACTTGCTACATGAAAGAATAAGTATATGCAAGAGTTTCATGCAAGAAACTGTATGCCTGACATCACTGCTGTGCAAGATGCTGCTGCTTTTGTGATCCCAAAGTGGAGACAGTGATCAGGAAAAGGGGACAATGAAAATATTTTCTTCTAACTTTCATTCCCTCTACAACTGCCACGTAGGAACTCAATGCTAAATCAGAAAGGGCAAGCAGCAGCTGGTTGTAGGAGAATGATCCAAGGCGATGTGCAAGCTTTGTGCTGGCAAGGATGGTGAAGATATGAGAAGAAGCCGATTAGCTTGGGATCCATGAGAATATGGAAGCCCGGAGCCACTGACTATTTTTGTTCTGAACCAGTTCATCAGTCCAATTGCTTAATGAAAGATAAGCTTCTTTCCTCTTCTTTCCTACAGTACTTTTGATGTACATAATTACATCACTACACTACATTCAGCAGTCACTGCTGAATCCATGCCTGCAGGAAGATGCTCCCTGAATTTCTGTTGTACTAAATGAAACTCAAACTGAGAGATGGATCTGGCAGAAGCCACACAATTAACACTATTTCTATCCTTATGATTTACGGTAATTCTGCATGTGAGCCTCCATAAATTTTTCACTTGACTTTCATATTAGCAATTTAACCTTGTTGCAATTGGAAATTTGATTTCTATTCTCAAAATACGTGTCCTTTACTGTAAAGATAGCAGGATCATGATATTTGGAGATCCAAGATGTGGTAAAATTTGGGAAAATCCAGAAAAAAAAAAGCTATAAGGGTGATAGAGTTCTAGTTCCTATGGCTTAGTAAGAGAGATTTAGTAAGCAGAATTGTTATAGCCTGAAGAGAAAACCAAAAACATGATAGTGGTCTTAATGTATGTAAAAAACTTCTGTTCTCAATATCCACAGTGGCAAAGACAAAAAGTATCAGTCTTGAAATAAAGCAAGAAAAATTTAGGCTAAACTTCAAGAAATATCTTCTATCAGAAGGACTTCTAAGATATAAATAGGCTGCTAAACTAAATTGTAGAGATTCAAGTCTGGCAGCCTTTAAGAACAGATTTAACAAAATCTGCCAGGAATGGCCTTCCTAGAGTTGATAAAGATTAACTCGATGAAGTGGAAGGATATTCCTCCAACTGCTGTAGCTCTGACTGTAGCTCATTATTTCACCTGGGACTAGATTGCACTTGCCTATTAAGCAACAGGGAAAAAATGGTGTTAAGCATGGCTTGAAAGACATTAATGCTTAAATACTGCCAGACATTTGGCTTTCACAAAAGAGAATGAATATATTTACACTGGCATAACTTATTTATTTTATTTACATTAAAAATCAGTCTCTCTGTAAAGAATTTGTTACTTGTAAGCAGGCTGGCCCTGTAGCAATATTTATTATTACAATTGTTGTATAACAAGGAAATTCAAGTTATGTTTGTGGAGTAGTTGGGTGCCAGGGCTGCACCTGTGCACATACCCAGAACACTCAGTCATCAATTCCCTGAGTAGTTCAGGAGCTTCACATTAGTCATCAGCAAATATGAGATAAGGGACTGATATGAGACAAAGTAGTTGACTGAGCTGCTATCTGGTTTCAGAACAATGCATTTGACTCATCGCAGGACTTTTTCAGGTGGGAATTTCAGACAATCTTCGCATCTCCTTCTTCTAGGAAGCTCCTACTAGACCTGGACCATTTGGTAGGCACCATTTGTATGGACAGATGTACTGATAAATATCCTGGGTACAGTGCCAGGCAGTCACAGGGACTTTTCCAGACAGTTCTAGCTCTGCGCAAGTAAGATATTTTGAAACAGTAGATTTTTTTTTCCTGCAGATATGGAACTGTTCGTTTAGAAAAGTCTTTTGTATGTAGCTGAGATAATTGCCATATTTTTCACATAGATTAAGATATTAAATAGCAATGGATCAGGTATATCTTAGAGCAATCATATAGAACCTGCAAAACACAGGTTTGGGGAATCTCATTCAATCAAGCTAAAAATCTGATTACAGAGACCCTTGCAATGAGACTGCTGTCACATCCAGACAGCAGCTGAATGTCGTGTTCAGGAGGTTAGATTCCCTGTACGAGCATTACCTTCTGTAGAAGATCCCAACAAATTAATTTTCTTTCAGCAAAGATTCTGTCAATTAATGTCTCTGTGGCTGACCTTTAAATCTAAAATTTGCAGATAAAATTACGCCTTTTTAGTACAGTTTAGTTAAACCCTTCCACCAATATTGTGATATAATGGGCAATGAAGAAGACAAACTTCCTTATCCAAAGGATTTTCTTATGTGAACTATTTCTGAAAAAAAAAGAATAAATCTTGTTTTAGAAGACATTTTAAGTTGACTTTAAATATACCATTGACCAAAAAAACCCCCAAACACAAGTAATTGTTACTTTTGCAAAATATAGCCTGTTATTTATTTAAAAAAAAAAAACTTTCATCTTAAAGGTTCAACCAATTGTCAAAACTATTTATTTTCTCATGCTTTCAATGACTTCTTATTCCTTTAAATCTTCTGCCACTCAAATACAGGCAAACATAGTTTGGCAACACCACCTTTTGATACTTCAGTTACAAAAGTGAGAAGGGCAGTACTTGGCTGACACCAAATGCTGTTTCACAACCATGCCAAAAGTAATAGTGAGTTTGACAAAAAGTCTGGAAGGTCATAGTTTTGCTACCAAGAGAAGAAACTAAATTTGTTTGGTCTGCAAAGCAAACCTAGAAACAAATCCATACTCTGATACAGTACAAAATAATCAGCTCTGCTGACCTCGTACTTCTAGGATCAAAGAGAAATTTATGTATACCAAATAATGCACCAACAAATGTGAATCCAATAGACAGCAGCTATGAAAACATCCTTTAATAGTCCCCAGCAACACTACTTCTTCCCCCTAAAAATTTAACAGGCTAGCTATGGAAATGAAAACCCACTCTTAGGTACATTCATCCAAGCAACAAAGGAAGAGAGAGAGTAAGGGGATGGAAGCAGCACACAGTTATTTATCTGCCACTATCCGTACACAATTATTCCTCTCTCTTGCTCTCTGTTGTGCCACTTCTGTGATCTGCAAGCCCTTAGCAGTGTCACACTCTTATTACATGTTTGCATTTCATTTTAGTGTGCAGCCCAACCATGTGATGGCAGGTGGGGGTACATGAGCACTCCCGCCAGGGTCAAATGTCTTTCTCCCTCATTCCTCTCCAGTTTTGGGGCCTGGGAAACTCCATGGGAACACACTGAGAACACATGTAGTCTCAGGGCCCTAAGGCCACCGCCCAGGCTCTCTGTTCCTTACAGATATCACCTAGGACCCTTTGACCAGAGTCCACAGACCCCATTTTTGGTTCTGCTGGGCCCCATCCTGGCCCATGGCAGTGCCTCTCCTCTCTAATGTCTCCAGCCAGACTGGGGCCTGATGCTGTGGGGAACTCATCTCCCTCTTGGGCCTGCATCACATCTCATCTCCAGCCTCATCTCTGGCACTATCTGCCCTCATGGTGGACCAGTATCAGGGGTTGCTGGTGGCACCATTACTGGCCCCAGCTTTGCCGGCCAAAGCCAGGTCGTGGAGGGATGGTGCTTACTGGAGAGCCATCCCTGGGTCTCCCATTGTGGTATGGACATGTGCTGCTTGTGGACATACTTCGTGCTCCCAGCTGCAAACTTCACGTTGGAACCATTTCCTAGATCAGCTTAACTTTGTTCCCTCTTCACAGAGAAATGCCATGAATGGCTGGAAAAGGAAGGGCTCCCTCTCCCCGGTGTGGTCTCCAACACACAGCTGCTGCAGGGACAGACTGCGGGCTGCTGAAGGAGGTCTGTGGGAGATGGGCACATGCCTGGCTATACGCTGGGCTGTCATGGTGCTTGGGGACAAAGGGTTTGCCTGTCCACATGCTGTTGAGAGCTGTGTCCAGCCCCATCTGGGAATGTGCCACTGGGATGCATGGGACAGGCAACAGGTGTCAGCTTGTCCCTCTGATGTCTCTTTGGATGTTCACCATATGAAGCTGCGGAAAAAACAAATGTGCTTTAAATTGAAAAGCTATGGCGGAAAAGAACCAGGATTGGGTGGCTGTATGACAGTCAAATCTGTGCATCATAGTTCTACTGAGACTTTATATTTATAGCAGATTTTGAGTGTAACCATGTTTGTTCTCTTAAAGTAGCAGGCACTGACAGGTTCCTAGATTTAGTATTGAATTAGTTTCATCTGGGATAAAGTTAATTTTCTTCATAGTACCTGGTATGGTGCTGTGTCTTGGATTTGTGCCGAAAACAGCGTTGATAACACACCTATGTTTTAGTTACTGCTGAGCAATGCACAGCCTAAAGGCCTTTTCTGCTTCTTACACTGCCCTGCCAGTGAGTAGAATGATGGTGGGTAAGAAGTTGGGAGGGGACACAGCTGCAACAGCTGATCCAAACTCACCAGAGGGATATCCTGTACCATATGATGTCATGCTTAGCAATAAAAACTGGGACAATAAGAAGGAAGGGGGCATGTTAGGAGTGACAGAATTTGTCTTCCCAAGTAACAGTTACGTGTGAGCGCTACTTTCCTGGAGATGCCTGCCTGCTGGTGGGAAGTAGTGAGTTCCTTGTTTTGCTTTGCTGGAATGCGCAGCTTTCACTTTACCTGTTAAACCGCCTTTATCTCAACTCATGAGTTTTCTCACTTCTACTGTTCTGATACTCTCCCCCATCCCAAGCAGGAGAGCAAGTGAGTGGCTCTGTGGGGCTTCGCTGACTATGGGGTTTAACGCACAATGAGTCTAAAGAGAAAAACGAGGTAATAAAAGCAAACAAAATGTACACTTAGATAACATGTCTATGTATATGCATATTTATATTGCAAGAAACTTTTGACCTAAAGAATGTTGGAGAAATTCTTGAGTTCTTAGGATCATCTGATAACCCCATTTGTTATATTCAACATTTTAACACTCATAGTTAATATATTTACACTTACATTTTAATTTCTTACTGAATTTTGTAAACAGTGAAAATACAGCTTTTCTACGTCTAAAAAGGTAATATTAGTTCCAAATATTTCAAATAGTACAGTAACATAATGTACTGCAGCTCTTGTAATGTAGCTCCTACGGCTGTTGTTGCACTTAAACTTCTTTGATTATTTAACCCTGTTAGGCTGGAATAAGTCATGGCCTTGTTCTCACATAAAATATTCACGTGCTTAACTTTGAGCACAAGTAACCTCATAAAAATCAATGAGCAAAGCAGATGTTTAAAATTAATCGTGGCAATAAATCTTCGGAGACTTGAGGCCTTTAAATTATATGTACCAAAAGTATTATAGTAACTTTCAGGGAATGACAAGAATTTTTATTAAAAAATACAGCAACACCAAATTAAAAAAACAATTCTGTATATATTACTGAATAATAACTTTGGACATTTACTTTTTCCCTTGGAAATCCAAACCCTAGGCCGAACTAGATGGAGCTTGTAATTTCTAGAAAGAAGAGCCCTAATTAAGTAGCATATGTGGTGGAGGGAGGAAGAAAAGAGGGGAATAGTACTCAGAAAGTCATAAATAACTTAAAAATAATTTCTGAGCACAATTTTCTTCAGTAGAATTTTAGGGCTAGATTCAAAAGTGTGTTATAATCATGAAGTGCAATTTATGTGAAATTTAACACTTAAAAATGTGATCCATACTCCTTCACCTTACGTTTTGTTTGAGTTTTTGCAGATGCCTTAATTCCTACTGCATCAAATTACTTACAGTTTGCACAAAAGAGCCACCAGATAAAATTCATAAATGGATTAAAAGAACCAGTCACAACACTGGATATTTTCTTGCTCCTGGTATGTCCACAAGACCTGTCTACAATGTTATATTTATGCTATCCTAGTTTTCTCCCTGGTCCAGACCTTTCTGTTGTTCTTGTCTGTGCAGTATGGCCCAGCTTCAATCTGAGCTGTCCCAGGCTGCATTCCAGCTGGAGAGGAAAGAATTGCAAAGGTGGCACTGGACCCAGACCTTTCAGTCCATCAGGAGTGGTAATATAGAAGATGAGAAGTAGAGGCAGTTTGCCTTGTACAGAAGGTCCTCCTCCTCTGTAGCCATATAATGAATGTAGAGAACCAGCTGTCAATATCTGAAGGGATTATCTGAAGTACATCAGTATGGGCGAAACTGAGTTAAGATGATAGCTGCCAAAACTGATAAAAGACAAGCTGCCTTTAGTCTGAAAATCCTGTAACTATAACTTTTTCAGGTGATAGGCACAACAGTGATCTATTAAGATCAGCCTGATTCATCTGTATGTAGGCACAGACTTGGACTAAGGTAATTACCAATTTTTTTACCTGATCTGTCTTATATTCTGCCTCCTCAAGGTGTAGGTGGAGACCATGTGTCATGCCTGTGACTCTCTGTACTAGCATGTCATTAGATTCCAGAGTTAACTAGTTACTATGAGTCTTCCTGGGCAAGAAATTTAGGAAACTTAGCTGGTTTCATGGATTCCACCCTAAGTTCCTAAATACCACATGTGGGTACGCTATTTTCCTACATATAAACCCTCAGGGCCTCATTTTCTTATGACTTCAAAAAGGATATTTTCCCTGATGACACTGGGAATTTGAGATTTTTGCTGAGGCCATGGGTATAAGACCAAGTTTTCACTTCTTCATACACTGAAAATTCTTCTAAATAGACCAACCTAGAACAAAAATCTAGACAGTCTGGTAATTTAAATTAGAGAGGGGAAAAATTTCTGGATTCTTAATGGACTGCCAACCCTGGAAAGATATTTTTTTCCTTTAAACTTGGACAACAACTATTATGGCAATGACTATAGTACCTTTAAGATTACTTTATCATGACTTTGAGGATGGCAAGTCTTTTCTTTCTCCCCCACCTCCTCCTTTTATGGCAAAAGACATGGTAGCACTGGCCGTAATCCCTCAAATAAATCAACAGGTCACCTTTTGCCATTAAGTGGTTTGGTGTTAATTCCTACAGTCAAGAGATAAACAGGTACATTTGGAGACTAACATTAGAAAAGCAATTTCAAATTCAGAGAGTGCTATTTGTTTTTTTCCATTGACAAGGCAATCCTGATAATGTGAAGATGTTTGCTACTGCACTTTTAATCTGTTTTTACAAAGAGCTGTCCATCCTCTAATCTTGCCTAATTTAGTGAAGGCATTCTGCGTCTTCGCTGCACAAATTGCATTATATACGGGCCGTGTAGGTGAAAACAATGTTCTTGGGACTTTCCTGCTACCTTGTCGGTGATTTCTGGTCATAATCATACCTACACGGTTACACACAAATCTAACACCAATTGATGAGAGCATCAGCATTACTTGACTGATGCATTTTCCATGTCCAGTTTCCTTGTTGTTGTACTTATATACCCATACAGGGAGCATACAAAACACCTTCCATAAAGTGCTGAAAATCAGAGAAAACTCTTCATGTCCAAATTCCCTGTGGCAGAGCCCAGAGCCAAGCTTAAGTCTGTCAAGTACTTCAAGTTCCCATCTCCATGACAAAAAAAATGCTCTTGGATTCCTGTCTGCATAAGACATATTTGCTTCTGGCATCTTATAAGCAGTTCATCTGCCATACATATCCAAAATTATCTTGCTAGGTGGTCTGCCCTAAAGTCACAGATCCAAAATACAGAAATAAAACCAAAACCTTTTGGGTTCAGCAAATAGAATTTCTACTGAAAGCTGTCTCAGAAAATATCTATTTCATTCTCTTTGTTAGTGAAATCATCATGAAGCTGTATGCCTCCCAGTCATGGGATACATAGCAGATAAGTCTAGGTAAATGTCTGCATATGTATGATATATCTATCAGGCACATTTACCCTTTTATGAGAATTTCCTGTGCCTTTTAATATGACGGAACTTGTCCCACGTATGGAATTCTCAGTCAGTAGGAACACAGACACACAAAAAGATGAATATAGGTAAACGGTATGTTCAATCAGAAATAAAAATAACAATTAAATCAGAACTCTGAAGTGAGTCTTGCATATTCAAAAAAAGTAATGAGGTCCCAATTGACAAAAGGTTTTGAGATGCTTGGTCCTACTTGCCCAGCATTAATCTATTCATCCATGAGTTTAGTCCTGAGACAAGCATTGCCCTATATGTTTCATGATTCTAAAAGGGGTTGGATATTCTCAATATAAGATTGCAAGGCACGGGGAGGGGGAATAAGCAGATGTGTTACAAGGAAGTACATTAAGCATACAAAATAAGCTGAAAATAAAATAAAAAATATTAATTGCTTATGGAATATTCTTCTTAAATATTAACCTGAAATTAGGATGATCAGCTCCAAGAATAACTGGCTGCAATCTCTGACCCATCAGCTAAATCTTACACAGACTGACACAAGCTGGACAGCAAAACTTGCACAACGTGCAGGCTGCAACTGGCAGTCAGGACAACTCAGAGCACATTCTGTTTACATTAAAAGTCTGATGCAAAGCATAAACACAATGTTCAAAAACACTGTATGTGAAGTCTTATGAGAAGTGGGTGAGAGAGCTGGGGTTGTTTAGCCTGGAGAAAAGGAGGCTGAGGCAAAACCTTATCACTCCTTCCAACTGCCTGAAAGGAGATTGTAGCAAGGTGAGGGTCAGTCTCATCTCCTTAGTAACACGTGATAGGACTAGAGGAAACGGCCTCAAGTTGCCCCAGGGGAGGTTTATATTGGATATTAAGAAAACTTTCTTCACCGAACAGGTTGTCAAGTATTGCAACAGGCTGCCCAGGGAAGTGGTTGAGTCATTGTACCCAGAGATACTTAAAAAAGTGTAGATGTGGTGCTTAGGGACATGGTTTATTAGTGGAGTTGGCAGTGCTAGGTTGCTCTTGATGATCTCAAAGGTCTTTTCCAACCTGAACAAAATTCTATGATTCTATGAAATGTGCAATATGGACCACAGAACTGCCAAGAGATTCTGGAAAGTACAGTGGACAGTGTCCTTGCCTCATTTGACATGGTAGTATCATGATCTCAGGATCTTACTGATGATCTTATTTAATCCCTAATTAAGCAGGGCAGCAGTAGAGACATATTTGCTTGATCTCTCTACCTGAACTTGACTGCCTTGTGGTTAGCTAGTTATGCTATCAATAATCAATAAATAATCACTTCAAAGGTACTGGCAAGGAATATGCTTATCATTTAATACCTATCCAGCGTCTATAGCTCAGACAATTATAATGTGGCTATGGAAATATTTGCATTTTCTTAAAAGCCTCAGCTCCTGAATTTAAATAAATGCGGAATACTGTTATCTGCTGTCATTTATATGACCATAGTAATAATAACAATAATGTGGATACTGTTTCAGATTTTCATTACAGACAGAAAAACTTGAACGTATCACAAAATATGACATTTTCTGATAATCTTCTGAAAATACCTCCCAATTCAAAGAGCTTTTCATCGGTAGATCTAAAAGCACTGTAGAAATACAACTTGTTATCTCTAGACAGGAAAACTACATTCATAGTTTCACATTTGGTTTCTTCTACTATTGCACTTGAAATGCCACCTCAGTTTAGAAGGCATTACCATTTGAACAACATGCTATACAGTGAATCAGTATCAAGTAGCTGAAGTGATTTAGTTTAAAAGTGTATCTGAAGAAAAAAAAAAAGTTTAGATTCACTCATCATGTTACAGCAGGAGTCCCTCACATTTATACTGGTTAAAATGAAGCTCAGAAAGGTACCTAGGAATGGTGGAGGAAATAAGAATTCTATAAGCTGCTGAGAAAAAGTGAGTGGAATAAGTGCCTGATTCACTGAATGGTGAAATGCCTACCTTCTTAAAGTTATCCTGCTAAAAAGAATCATAAATTATAGTGGATCCTACAACTTCAGAGACTACTTTTTCTCCCAATTGCTTGAAAACAACGTACAAGAAACAGATCCCTACTTATGGAAAATTATTAAAGGCAGTGATTTAGGCTAACCTCTTAAATGTTAATGTTTGAGTTTGATGATATTACTAGCTTCTGTCAGGAATACCTGTCACAGGCTTCATTAGAGAAAATTAAATCAGTGACCTCCTTATTCAGTTTTAGAAGGGAAGCCAGGTCTAGTTTATGATGTATTAATTTATTTAAATTGCAGACTGTGGTCAGTTATGCCAGTTCATTGCTTGTCTATAGTGCTCTCAAGAAAGTGTTTCAAGCAGAAATGCCATTCATTTATATGATCATTAATAGACCCTTCCTCTCTGCCTCTTTCAGGAAGGAAGTACAGTGAGTTTGCTTCCCATCTGTTTCGCACAATGTGAAACACGTGGGAAATCTGCCAGCATTCAAGGGATTTCCTGTAACTTGTGCCCCAGGACGTACACTGTTATACAGATCCAGACTGAAAAGACATATTCTAAGACTTGCTATTAGTGCCCTGCTACACACATGAGGGTTTATCCAATATTTTTCAAGCCAAGATGTCAGCAAATTTAAAACATCAGATCTCAACTGGCAAATGTGCTGAGTAGCCACTTAAAACTTGTAATGGTAGCAAGTACAAAAGAATAGATTCCACAATAAATATAGACCATTAACAATATGTACAAAGCAGAATATCTTATCTGAGTTGATCTAAGAAAGAAAATCTGAAGATCCAGTTCAGGTATCAGGTAAAATTCAGACTGACTCCTACTTTACCCATTTAAGTTCAGCCAAGCACAAAAAGTCCTTCACAAACTGTAAAAGCATGTATAAGCTCACTTTAGTGAGAAGAATAGCATTGCTACCTGTCATCATAATACAGGATCATTGCAGATTAATTTTCTTCTTGAAGAATTTGCTAACACATTGTAGCCAAACCTCTGGATGCTTAATGACAGGATGAACAGCTTATAGTGAGTTACAATGTCTGCAACGGGTAGTGAATTTTTAAAACAGTGTGATTTGAGTCTATTAAACTAAACATCTAACATCCACTAAAATCTGTTCCGATTCTGTTACCTAATTAAAAAATTATTTTAAGGAATTATAATGGACAGTTTTCTAGGCTCTCAGAATTAATTTTTTCAGCATTGCCCACAGTCTGCAAAACTTTTTTTATTGAACTGATGTTTCAATTTTCACAAAATTCAAGATTTTGTGCCACTTTTAGTAAACTGTTACGTTAAACCATAATCAGAGAATATATCACTAAAACTGTTTTTTCTTATTGTAACTTTCCCTTAGCTATAGAAATCACTGTTTCCCTTTAGAGTGCTCTCCATGAGTTACATTTGAGACCTTACTGTATGTCTATGTAAGAAGAAATAATAACAGAAAATTTTATTCCTCATTTAGTTCTTATGTCATATAATTGTGATTTCTGTAACTCCTCCACATAGTCATTATGAAGAGCAAACTTAAGTGCTCTGTCTGCAAGGTAAGTTAAAAGCACGTAATACAATAATTAACGGAGCATAGGTAGCAACTACAAATATAATATTTTAACTATTTATTTCTTCTGCAAAATGATTATGAGGTGAAGTTGTTCCAAAAGCCGGTGCACCATCATAGTAATGTAACTTCCTTATCAGGAAATCCAAAGACTAAACTGTTCTGTCCATGTGCACACTATTTCGTGAAGCAGCCTTCATGTGTCTCCAGAAATGTAGGGCTTGAAGACAGACACTCAAAGCCATGGTCAGTAACTGTGAAATCAGAACTATTATCTAGTAGGAATATCAAGTTTGAGGTGTTTATTATTCATACAGCTCTCTCATTTTGATGTTCAAAAGAGAAAAGAGTTTCATAACACCATAAATTGCCTGTGAATATTTACT
>JAOXJM010000001.1:157442164-157478463 GCA_026413425.1 Tringa solitaria
GACAATGCTCTTAGTCATATGGTTTAGTTTTAGAGAGTCCTGCAAGGAGCAGGGAGTAGGACTCAATGATCCTTACAGGTGTCTTCCAACTTCAGATATTCTATGATTCTATGACTTGACTTTGGGCAATTTTAAATTGTAATTTTCTGGGGAACAAAATGAGTTTCTTATTCCACCTAGCTGAATGGGTGCTATTGCATACCACAAAACTAAAGCTGATTTCTAAGGATGCAGAATTAGCCCTTTGAATACAGGCTGGCATAAAATAAGATCTGAAACTCTCTCAGTAAAAAGTTAAAAAAGACACTGAGCAGGCAAAATGGCTCTTTCAACCCTTAAAACAACTGGACTGCTGCTAAATTTAAGATCATTTGAAGTCTAATAGCTCTTGGCAAGAAGCTTGACATATTATCCAGCAATTATAGTAATTTAATTGTAGTTATCTTACAGTATTAAAGTGTACTAGGCAATTTCCTGTAATAACCTTGATTAAGATACCTCTCATACATCTACCGTCAGTGTTTTAGGTCTGCTTTAGAAGAATATGAATCATGCCCCATAGAAGCTGCTTCTTTTCATTGCCTGTAAAGAGTGTCCAGATGATTAGCTCATAGGTAAAAAGACTACTTTGTAGACACAGATAGCCCAGTTGAAGATTATCCTTCTCATCTACTATACATGTTTGGATGGGAATGATTCTTAGACTTTGAACTCATATTTTGCCTTTTTTTCCTTGTAAGAAAGATTAGTGTTAAATTGCAACATAATTTCCTGAAATTTACAAACATATCACTTCAAGCCCAAATTATCATAAAACATAAAAACTTTCTCAAACAATAAAGAAAAAACCGTGAAGCTGAGTGTGAGTCAGATGGCACACACAGGTAGTAGTAGGAGACATAAAGTCATATCAAAAAAGTAAAAGATCTCTTCTGAGCACTAGGTACTTGAGCTCCTCGTTTATCTTTCATGTTCCCAAAGAGTAAATTACAGTGTCAAATTAAGCATAGAATCATTAGGTAAGTCCTAAGTAATTTGTCTGAAAATGGCAAGTCTTCAGAGGCTGGACCTTTTTAGTTGTAGTGAAGTCTTGTAATGTCTGACAAAGTTAGGTCTTTCTAGTGACTTCAAATTTTAGCTGAACGACAGCAAAATTTTGGCCTTGACAACAACAAAGGATAATATTTCTGTATAAAAGTATATACACAGAAAATTTCAAATTTTAAAGTTCTTCTTACAAATACCTTCATCTACTTATTGGTCACAGTTACCAGTTAGGGGCTACACAGTAAGCAGAATCCCTTTGTTGAGATTATTCTTGACTTCTATGTTTATGCTTTTTTTAGCTCCATGAGCTGTAAATCATCAGACAGCTTTATTTAGAAATGTCCAGACTCTTTGTTATTAAGGTCTTAAGATGAGCATCTTAAGGTTCTCTTTTTTCATTGATTTAAACTGAATGAAAAAGCTGTGTATTGAATTCTTGAAAAACATTTCCTGTATTAACCCAGTCATGAGTACAGAAAGCAGACTTTTGTTAAAATTCTCTCATGTTTTAAAGTCCTTGAGCCTGAGCTGAAACATGACTTTGTTAAAGGTCAGTTTCCTCTCCATCAACTCATGAAGTTACCTGGAGATTCCTGAATTTCTATTTGTCTTGTTTCTCACATTGTTACCAACTTTAACAATTTTCTAACTGTTATGATTTTGTTTCACATTTTCTTTCAAAAGGTATAATCCTTTGACAAAAGTGTTGATATCCTTAATATGTGGAATGAGGATATATAAATGAGGCAAAAGTTGGGTTTGGTGCCTATACCATTTGTACTTCACATTCATGATGGCAAAGGCTGAAACGCTGAAAGGCTAGAAATATGCACAGTTGCTATTAGAGAAATGTAGCACATGAGAAACATTGAAAGAACTAGTAGGCACTTACAGGCAATAGTTCACGAACTAATATGGTTCATAAATATCCATGGCAAATGGCATTACTCTAGTTAGCAATGGTAGTTCCTTTCTTTGGGTGTTTAGTGAACATGGCACACTGTTTTCTCTCTGATAATGGTTCAGTCTTCTATAGAAACTACATGGTCTGACAAAGTCCTGAAATCATTGTGGCACAGCCACTCCACACCTTCTCTGTTCCAGCATGAAACTGACAGAAAATCATGAAAGAAGAAACAATCTAAATAAAAACACTAGGCACTGATCCTTTTTTTCTTTCAAGAATTAATGCTGGCCCATCAGCTATTCTGTTACAAGTCTGGTCTGTCAAGGCTTTGACAGCCTACTGTTATGCGTTATTTGTGCAAACGGTAAGATCTAGGCTGAGACCTCTTTGGAGCTTGCTAAGAAGTCAAGGAAATCGATCCTTTACAAATGAGCTACTTTACTAGCTAAAATAGTTTTTTTAATTGGGTAACGTAGCAAGATTTATATTTATCACTTGAGTCTTTAAAGCAGATTGATTGTAGCATGTTTGTATCATAGATGGAAGCATGAACTACAAAATGGCCATCATAAGATACTTGAAAAAGAAGAGCAAAGGAATTAACTTTAAGGCAAATTTAGCTTGTTTTTCCTCTGGGAAATACTTCCTTTTACTATAGGTCAGCCACACATTTCATTTCAGATATGCTTCTGCTAAAAGAATAAAAATACCAGTTTCAATTTAGCTTTCACAAGCCCATTTGCAGTATGGCAGAATACGTTATGTATAGTGTATGTTTAAATCAGTAGTGGTCTTGCTTTCCATTCCTTTGCTGTACTATAAAAAAAATAGAATCAGAATTTTAGAAATTCAAAGCAATTTCAGTCTCCCAGTTGCCTCTTCTCCAGTTCCTGTCTGAGTCCAGAATTCAAAGAGGACTTTATTAAATTAAGTATTCAGCACTGAAATTTTCTTAATTTTATTATTTATGGTTGGTAATAAAGATTAAAAAAGGAAAGGAAAGGATGTAGTAAATATGAGTCTAAAAAGTATGAATACAACACATTTATAGCATATATACAAAGAAAATGTTATAATTTATACAAGGAATCCACAAAGAATAAGCAAGGGAAATTAAAAAAAAAATAGAAATATGATGACAGAATCTGTGAAGTTTTAAGAATACTTTGTGTAACATTTAAATAAAAAGACATTTTTAATGAAGATTCTTTCACCCATTGTTAATTAAATTCTAAAGTATATAACACCAACAGCATTATGAACTATTTTGCCATATTTGGTGTCTTAATAATTCTTCCTCTGATTATAATGCATTTGTACTTTCACACAGGGAAAGTAACAGGTAGTAAAAGATCTTTTCATATAGGAGACAGAAACATAATTTTTATTGTGTAGGTGTTTAGCTGTTATAAAGTGAACTGGTAGATTCTCCACTCCTTGAAGTCTTCAGATTAGAATTTCAAGCCTTCTTGAAATGTATCCTTTTTTCAAACACATTTAAGAGTTAATATATTAATTACTGTTAGTAGTTAATTTGCATTATAGGTATGAAAGTAATGAACAGTATGACTTTCTCCTATTTTTAATGCCACTCGTGATTTTAGAGAGACCTATTTTAGTCATCTTTGATCTTTCCCTTTTCCTCGTCCCCATTGACTAGTGTATTTACTGATTGCCTGTACAGAAGGCACACCATAGGTTTGATTGCCCAGCTGCCTTTATGAACCTTATCTAGACCTTTTGCAATGGGAAGGTGGGAAGAAGTTCTCTAAGTACACTCAGTCATCTGACAGGTTCACACAATACCTTTAAGGATATTTTCTGCTTTGTTTTCCATTCACTTCCAAATTATTGTTAATATTTTGTTACCTTTCATGTTCATTCTTACCAAGCACTGCCAGTTTTACAGAGGTCCATATCAAAATCTTAAGATCTAATTTCAGAATATTATTAGTCACTTAGTGTTGTGTGAACCTTTTGCACCTCTCAAATGTGAGAATAATTTTGTACTATTAATAAATGTGTTCACTTCAATATTCGTGTTTTTCTCCAAAGCTATTATTAATATGCTGAACAGCATGGAATATCTACATCCAGATCCATAATGTTCTCCTCATCTTGAAGAACTATTCATTTGTTCCTTTGTTGTTGTTTCTGTAACTTCATTCCTAGACTTCTTACAAGTCTTTAGTGGGAACTTAGTGAACTGTTTTTGAAAATCCAAGAGCACCGTAATAGGCATTGTGAGTTATGAGCTTCTTTAATAAAGGCATTTCAGCTCTTTTTCAATGTATCATTTTAGTCTATATGCTAGTTAATCCATTCTTTTAAACAGTCTCTACATTTTTCTTAACAAAATCATCAGGCTTGTTTGTCTGTAGATCTTGGGATTTCCTTTGAAGGTATTTTCAAAAATTGGCATTTTCCACCTTTGTAGCTGTATCTTGGCCACTATCAAGATAGTTTCAAGCAAAAGTGCCCATGCCTATTTTATCCCTGAAATACTTCAAAACTCTTAGGTGACTATCATGTGGTCCTGTTGGTTTTGGTTGGTTTCTTTTTTTTTTTTTGCTTTGGTGTTTTTTTGGGTTTTTGGGGGTTTTTGGGGGTTTTTTTTTGCTGTAGTTCTTTTTGTTTCCTGTAGTTTGGTTGGGGTTTTTTTTTGGTCAATCGGTTCTGCAATGCCTTCCAGCAAAGTTTTCCAATTCAAAACAAAATCTCTAACGTTTTTCCCATCTCACTTGGGACTACCTCCAAGCTTCTCCATATGGGCCAAGGACTAAAAATATCATACTTTTTTTTATGCTGTGGCCATGGATTGTTTGAGTGTTCCCTCCTACTTGCATATTGATCTTAAAAAAAATCAGATGTAATTTCATTGGCCAGATGTTATTTGCAAGTGATTTTTTTCATTCTTTGGACTAGAAAAGATAAAAAATACTTGAAAATAAGGGTCAGAGTTGGTATTCTACAAAAGACATGTAGGATACTGACGTACTGTGATAATAGAATTGTTTCTGTAAGACATACGTATTTCACCATCAAAGTCGGAAATGGGACATTTTCTGTTGTACTATATGTAATACCTCATATTGGCAGTTAACTTGCAGTCCAGTACACACAAACTAGCACTTTGTAATTCAAACTTTTCTGGCAGAGAAGAATAAAATGTATACCTCAACATTTCACACCCATCCCTAAGGAACCTACCAACCCAAAATCAGTTGTCAAAAATGCACTTAAAGCGCGTTCCAGGACATGAAAATTCACCAGAGTATTCACAGGAAATAAAACATCGAAGCAAGCCCTCTGACTTTTTGACCCACATTCAGTTCTGTCTAGTGTAAACAAAACTTGATGTAGGTCAAAACACTAAAAATTCTATTCTGAGTAAGCTTCACTTGAGTAAACAGGATGCTGTCTTTGAATAATTTTGTTATTTTTCCCTGGTGTAGTATACTCTCTAAACATGTAAATATATGTGGTTGGGTTTTTTTTTCTAAACATAATATGGATATTTTTATTTCAGCTAAGGAATGTTCTAGTGTTATTTTAATACTCAGGCTCTTCAAGGTAATAATAAGAACCTCTCTTCTCTTTATTATTACAAAAATGGCTTTTCTAGTCATTTTGCCCCTTTTGCATTGTGAGCAAAGCTGAGACTAGATACCAGGAACTGTATGACACATATCAACTGTTTTATCTTGTGAGGTTAACATAAAAATCTCAAATTTTGTCAAATATTGCTATTTTTAATAATGTAGTGGGAAAAAAAAGACAAATAGTCTCCAGTGAACTTGTATATGCACAGGTTAATTTTCAGAAATACTAGCCCTAAGAATTGCAGTTGGACAGACCTACTTATCTGAATCAAGTAAATATTTATTTATTAAAGATAAATTGGGAATGTGTGATTCCTGATAATGCATGTGTTACAGTTCAAAACAAATTTCCCACGGGATCTTTTTCACTGCATTCAGACTAATGAGAATCTTCAGAGAAGTACTTCTTTCTACCTTCGGCAGTAGAAAAGAAGATGGTAAAAATAGAATTTGCACTGTGTTTTGGAAGTACTATTTGTGACTACAATACTAGACCATTTTAATCCACAGAACTATGACACAGATACATGGTATTTTTTTTAATTTAAATGAGGTTTTAAAGATGTTGCTGGAAGTCAATTAATTTAAAACAATTCTAATTAAAATTTCATTTGTTATGGTATGCGAGTGGGAAGTCAATTTTTCATCTCCATGATTTTTCCTCAGAGATTACATTTATTCTGCTATATATCATTATAATTTGGAACACTGCTGCAGTTTGATGAGATCAAACAGAATGATACAGAATAAAATAGAACACTCTAAAATGTGATGTGGCTCAATAAAACAGAAAAAATATTTATCTAATTTTCAAGCTAATTGAAAAGTGAATGAGAAACCTTGTTTGGAAAGTTCTCAACTGGTTCTTCAAGATTTTTTTAAAAAGTATTGCTGTATTTTTTAAAGAACTAAAGTGTTTTATTTGTAGAATTTTCCAAAGAGGAAAAAAAAAATCTAAAGACTAAATATTTTTTTCTTAGATTCCTTAGAACTGTAGAAGGAGGTTTTACTTTGACAGATAAGTGTTTTGTAAACAGATTCATTTATAGCATGAAATCTACTCTGTTGGTACATTAAACTGATAATTCACAGTGAGCCAATAGATTTTTCACCCTGAAGATGATCCTGTTGCACCACAGACACATGGCTATCAGTATCAAAGGTGACTCCTTTAAAACTACTGTTATTACACCATAAGTTGTCACAGCAATGAGTACAATGGAAACAAACACTGAGAACAGAATGAGAGGGGGTTTGGGTGAAACAACTTTTAAACCATCACATACTTGGAACATACTGGAAATTATTACAAGCAGAAGTTTTGAGTGCATTTTTCTCATCTAAATATTGCACAGTTCAAATTACCCTTAATTTTGAAAAGTTATGCTCCTTAAATACAGAAAACAAGGTAAATAACCTAGACTATTTATGAAGTAAATAAAATTCTGAAAAATATTTAGTTCACCACAAAGTAATATGATAATCAGTTTTTAACTACTATTAGCTATTCTGCTACTACCTACTAACACATTTTTGTGCTACTACCTACTAACACTTTTGTTCTCACAAGGCATATTAAAATCTTATAATATCTGTTTAAATAAATGCCTGAGTACTAAACTAAGTAGTGCACTATATGATAATTTTTTCCCTACTAGGCAATAATTCATTGTGTCTATTCATTTTAAACAACTACCTCCGAAGGAAATGAGTGATAAACAATTTACACCAAGAGGACCTGATAGCTATCTTGGTCCTCTGGAAAATATGCTTTAATCTCGTTTGTTTAACGGTTGAAGTTTGTAAGTTCATAAAATGAAAGTAAAGTATGCTAAATCAGAATTAAATGCTGTTATATAAGAGACTATACATTGCCATTTAAATTTTTAAGTAAAAAAAGTCTGCAAATTATCTTGTATCACAGATATTTGTAACAATACTGTCTGATTCCTTTTGATTTCAAATTTCTCAATTTGTCACAACAGTTTTATATCAGTCTTAAAAATTTACAGCCACAAGTTATTTCTTGAGACATACCACAAAATAGCAAAAGCAGATTCATCTTGAATCACAGATATACGTGTATGCCATGGAATCTCTATGCACAGAATTTTTGGAAATTATGCATACATATAAAGAATGATATTTATTTATATTTCAGCAGTAGAATTATTTCAGCCTGCATTGAGTTTTAAGGTTGCTGTTAACCTAAAAATCGCATGTTGGTCTAGTGGTTTTGTGCCATCTATTCATGTGATAGCTCATCCTCTTATAACTGTAAAATACCACAAGAAGCTGTGTGTGTATATGTATCAACAAAAATATAGTGAAAGCACAAATTCAGGACAATTAATTTGAATAAACTGTAAGAAATACATTTAAGTACTTAAAATAAATAATAACAGGAATATCTCAGCTTACTAATAAACTTTTACACAGGCTGAATACTGAAAAAGAAAGACAATCTTTTTATTTTGACCATTATTTTTCAGTTCCTCTCTCTGCATTTCATAAGGGATTTTGCAAAGCAGAGGTCAGAAAATAAGTTTTTGTCTTCATTAAAATTTACAAATGCTAGTGAGTTTTGTACATCACTGTTTGCTCTCCATAGGTATTTCCCCCCATTGTTTTCCATTATATGTAAAATCTGTAATGTCCATCCTATAGGTTATGAGATAGAGTGTATTGTGATAAAGACAAAGCAGAATGTCCAGATAAAAATCCAAAAGTCTGCTGTTGCTTGAGAAATATCAATAGGTGAATTACCAATAATTCACAGTGAACACACACACAGCATATCTAAATTATTTTATTACTGTTTTTTTTTTTTTTTCCCCAGCAGCAGTTTCTGCCATGGTTTAGTCTATATTAATGTCCTGGTTTGAGGTAGAGCAAAGTCAACTTTCCGTTCAGTGAGAGATGCTCTTGCTTACACTTGTTGCTCTGGCAACCGGGGTCATCTGACTTGGTTGTTTACCCCATGGAGGAGTTACACTTGTGGGGAGGGGTGGACAGATCAGGTATTCCATGCCATCTACCAGGATCAGTATAAAGGTATAAAGAGAATCACCCGCTAAAACTATGCCAAAGAGAAACATTACAAATCTTTTGGTCTTTCCAGAGTTCCT
The DNA here is from genome assembly GCA_026413425.1 of Tringa solitaria. Taxonomy (NCBI): domain Eukaryota; kingdom Metazoa; phylum Chordata; class Aves; order Charadriiformes; family Scolopacidae; genus Tringa; species Tringa solitaria. Next base: position 157,450,849 of record JAOXJM010000001.1, read on the forward strand.
TTTCCTCCAAAAACTGTCTTACATACAGCTTCTTCCCCAGTCTCCCCAGTGAGACTCTGAGCTTCCTTCTCACTCAATCCATCCCTGACAACACAGACAGTAAAACTCATTCTTCTTCCCCCCAGACAGAGGAGAAAAAAAACATACTTCTTTCTTTGAATGGGTGATGGAGTTGTTTTTTGGTTTTTTTTAAAAGCAAAATATAAAAGTTTTAAAAAATGAAAACAATACAAATAATAACTTACATCTAACTCTTTCAATAACAGTAGTGTCACAAACCATCAAAGTCACAGATACGCTTAACTGCATTGGTACTTGATTTTTATGGCTGACTGCATTGATAATAGCACTTGGGATTAGTTGAAATACTGGATGTTCATGAAAGAGCTATTCACTAGAAAGCTATCAGCACATTGAGCAGATTATCGTTACTACTTTTAAATAACTTGGTTTTGGAAACTCCTTTTCTCCTCTTCCCCCAGATTTTAAAATAAATAAACAAATAAAACCTGTCTCTGAATTTTATACTGTCACACACAGTACTATCAGGCAAGGTGATGAGACAGAGCAGGGGATGACTATAGTGGAAATTTTACATGTGTTACAGAAATGAGAGTCTATCATGCCAGTTCACTTAAGCTCCATTTATGTTTAAAGTACTTACCAAGAAACTAAAAGTGAACAAGCCCTGCAGGGCCTATTCAGAAGCATTAGCGATAAAGTAGCCCCTGCTGTGTCACTTAAAAGTTACAAGTTCTAATTTCATGTGAGAGTTACGGGGAAAGTTTGTCTCTGCTATGATTGTATCTGACTTTGTCCCTCTCATCATACGAAGTCTACATTTTTTTTTCATGCATAACTGGTACACATTGTGGTTATGTCTCTAATCCGCACAATTATCTACCTACACTGCTTTTCAATTAAAGGATCACAGTATACATTGCAATAGCATATTCTTCAAAGGCCACGGTTTCTGTATGCAAGCTAAGAGTTTTGCTATCAGAAGAATGGTATGTGCTGATTTTTACCTGACATTTCGTCTTTGGTATAGCTCAGCATGTACAAGAAATATGAAAGACGTAATCCTCAGTCTCTTTCACTGACAAATATTTAATAGAACAGCAGTAGCTGTAAGCGTTGGTGGCCTTGGCTCTGAATTGAAATGTCAGTAGTAGCACTATAATACAGCATCTACCTGTTCACACACTTCAGAGAATGGAATCTGAGTGCTGTCCTTATAAAAAGACACTTTAACATTTATCAGTGCACACAGGAACGCACTGAAGTAATGGCACGAAAATGTTTGAATTATCACAAGAGGTTTTATGATATATTATTAGCTACATTTTCAAAGGTCAAACAGTTATGCATACCGAACATGGAATTACAGACTGCAAAGTATTACATGTTAACCCAATTAAAACATTTTTAGTAATATACACTTTGTCCCTCCACAGATGAAGTCTGTATTCCAGAAACTCAGTAATTACATTTTGGAGGAAAAAGATAATGAATTCTGCTTATTTTTTTTTTCAGGGGAAAAAAACCCTGTTATATTTTTGGAAGTCTAGCAAAATGCAACATTCCAAATAAGCAGAATTTGTTTTAGCACCATCTTAGTCTTTGTGTACATTTTCATCTTGAAAGCAAATCACATTAAAGATTAAAAAGAATGAGTAAATTAGCCAAGTGAGCTGGAGAAGAGAGAAAGAGAAAAAAGATGCCCCTGTGATACAAATCTCCTATTCCTGATGATCATGTCAAAAGAATTATGATCAATATTACATTTTAAAAGATAAAACATTTTTTTTTAATTCCAGGTCATTGTCAGAGTATGGCTCTGGTAGTCAGAATTACATAATTGCTTCCATTGCAAACAGGAGTGAGATAAATGGGAAGGAAAGGAGTTAGATTCTCGGGAGAGAAATGTACTGTTATCAGAAAACTTCAGATCCTTCTATGTCTTTTCCTGTACTTTAAGAACTCTGAATTTTATCCCAGAGCTAAGATTGTGGTTAGACTGACAAATGGTACCAAAGTAATCTGTTCTCCTGACAAAAAATGATTGCAATGAGAAAAGAGAAAACCACAACCTTTATTTGTCCTTGCGACTATAATAGCATGAGTACTATATTCAAAAGGAAACCTTGTTAAAAAGACCTGTTATAAAAACCATAATGAGAATGAAAAATGTTAAGGAATCAACCAATTTATCTAGCAACCTTTATATCCTTGTCTCATGGTGCTTTTCTTTGACTCTGGACATGCTATATTCATGACACTACTCCAAGTTATCTCGTTCTTTTGTCTGGCAAAAGATGAGAGACAAGAACTTGTCGAGCAAATCTGTGGTGTTCTATTTCAATGGTGGATGTGGGGAAAAAAACCAACACACACTTTCCAGAACCATTCATCAACATTTAGTTTGAGACATTTTAGCAAATTTAAAAAAAGATAAAAGGAGGCCTAACGGGGAAGGGAAAGTCATTATTTATATAACTGAGTGAAATGTGAACACAATTATTAGTTTCTTTCATTTCCAGAAAACCTTGTATGTAACTTATCTTTGGTGGGACTTGTTTTAGCTAACTTCATCTGTTTAAAAGTAACTCACTGCTTTGCATTTGCTTTAGGTTCTTCAGACATTCAATGGGAAAAGCAAATGTCTCCAGCTGAAGACGACTATTCCCAACTCAGTAGGATCTCAATAAAATTCGGTCTCTCTGTAGTATATGGCTACTAATGTAATTCACACAATTAGTGCTCCAGAGTGTAGCTTCCATTTCTGTCCCTTCCATCTGCCTTTCATGTTTGCCCTCAACCTCCAGGAATAATTTTAAATTAAATTATTCTTTATTCTTTATTTATAAATGTCATGGGTTTGTGTCTTAATTTCCTGGTGAAGGTGGCAGTGTAATTCCAGCTGACTATCTCACAGCTTAGTTTTGTGATGAAGCTCTCATATGTGTTTCTATAGCAAATGTGATTAATGATCACTTGGCAAAATTATGCTGGTTAGTGAACTTGAGTTTTTTCCAAAATGTCACTTTTAAATATGATAAATATATCTTTAATATAACAACATAACTAGGCTTAATTTTGTATTTTAAAGGTGTATTTACATGTTTCAATATTCTCATTGCTACATAGAGAACTGTCAAGATATAAACATTCTTATTTCAAGTTAAAAGTACATGATAAAAAATAAACACGCCATTTACAGGAGAAGTTGTCCCAAAAGAAATCTGCACAAAAAAAATTTCTCAAAGGTATATAAATACAGTAATGAAGAGGCCTGGGTCATGAAACTACAGCTTTTATTATTTTTTGACAAGTCTCAAGAAACAACTGGTGGCTGTAAATTTTTAAGACTGATATAAAACCATTGTTACAAGTTGAGAAACTGAAAATCAAAAGGGACCAGACAGTATCATTATAAATATCTGTGATACGATGTAGTTTGCAACTAAATATAATAATTTTGAAAACAAAAGTTTCTGCTTCTTAGCAAGGATTTTAGAGTCAGATCATAACAGAAAGATGCCATCTGCATTTTTTCACTTGATTAAGTTGGAAAAGTTATATGTTTTAATCATCACCAGAACTCCAAAGAAAACATTTATTGATAGCTATACTTTTTTTAACATTCATGGGTTTTTTGCAGAATACAGTCTGTGAGTCAATTTTGACTCCCACCTGTCATGTGGTGGCCCAAGTAATCTTTCCATCTACAGGTAACAACAAGGCTGCATACAAATTTTAGATACTGACATTTATCCAGGCCTATTTCACTTTGATTGAAATTAATAACAATTATATTTATCTGGTAAAGAATTTGTAACCTACTTTAAACCTTTGGCTTTTTTCTTTTATAGAAAGACATAGAAGCACCTCCAGAAAGTGATTCATCCCATCTGAACATAAATGTCTAAAATAGTTGGGAGGAGTTATCCTCTGAAAGGGTCTGTTTCTTCCTTATGACTACAAAGCAAGCCTATATGACTGTAAAAGGAATGAGACACTGAAAGGAACTCTGCCCATAGACGTCTGAGGGCAAGTGTAACACGTAACTCAAGGAAGAAGATGCTGAAATACCTGAGCAGCACAGGATGGGATTTATATCTGAATTTAATGATCTGTTCTAAACTAGTCATCCAGGTTTCCTCTGTAGATAAAGCCACTAATACTTTCGGTGAGTCACTTCTGAAGTGACGTTTCATGATGTGAAAATACTAAAACCAATTATGGTCTCCAAGTAATTTTGAAATATGGGTATAAAAAATCATACTGAGGTGTGGCCTCAACACCTAGGAGATTGCTTCATCTTCCAGAATGCACAGCTGGTATCTAACAAGTAACAATGGTAAAATGTTCTTGGCATGGAACAATTTTCTTTTTCTCCAAGACAGTAACAATCTGTGCTTTTCTCCTTTGACTTTGGGGAAGAGTAAGCAGTACTGATGGTGCAATATTCCAAGGAATTTGCATCGATTAATACCTACACTGATATTACCTTTCAGTTACCTGAGGAACATTAAGTCAGTTCCCCTTTAGTATAATTTTTAAATAAAACAGTGCAAAATGAACCAGTAGTCACCTTCTAGGGAAAATAGACGTAGGTCAAGGTCTAGGTGTAGGCATAGGCATAGGTCTATGTATTTTCATTGTATGACTTATATTTACGTACTTAATTTTACACATGCTCAGTATTCAAGTATCAGTTTAGTATTATCTTGAACTGAGACCTGAATATTAAAAGGTTGTCCATGTAAATACCTCCTCTACTAGATTTTTGAGGACAGGGACTGTCATTAAACATGTCCCATCACCACCCAGTCTCTAAGAAATTTGAACTAACTTTCATTTGATTCTTTTGGGAACAATTTCAAAAAACCCAAAAACTAAAACCACATCTGCCCAATAAGTTAATGGAACCAAAACTGATTCCTTTTCTAACTCACATTAGCTAGTCTAATTTCTTCAAATAGCCAAATGCAAAAAAAAACCCTTAAAGATTCTATACTTTTATACCAGCAAGGTTCTCTATTGATGGAAAATCATTCTACTGAATGAAAGATTTACTATCTATTTATAATTCTAAGCAGTAGAACAAAACATCAGGAGTAACAAATTAGGTGAAATGCTATACGTTTAATCATCATACTTAAGAAAATATCTAGACAAGATGAGAGAACATGAAGTTGTGTATGGAGTGTGGAGAACCACTGTGTACAAGAGAAACATAGTGAGGCAAAAATAATCAGCTCAAGCTAGACTACATTGCAATGTAAAGAGGGAAAACATTCATAATATTAATGAAAGTTAAATTTTCATACTAGATTCCCATGTCTGATCCACTCTGCACGTAGGAATCTCAGGATTTTCATGTAAAGGTCAATTCCTATTCATAGAATCATAGAATCATAGAATGGTCCAGGCCGGAAGGGACCTCCAAAGGTCATCTAGCCAGACCTCTCTGCAGTCAGCAGGGACACCCCCAATTAGACCAGGTTGCCCAGGGCAACCTAGCCTACTGAAGCCCCTGCATTAATTGCACATTAAAAAAGATTCAGGTTTGGTCCAGTGTTAGTGTTTCAGGACTGATTTGTAACTGTTATGAACTGAGACAGAGTTATTGGTAACCACTGGTGAAGTAACTGAATCAATTTCTTCACCACGCTAAAGCCTTTTAACCCAGTGACAACGAAGTAGTCAGATCATCTGTTTATCTCTGTACAAAGCCACATCAGATTGGATAGGTTGTTTTCAGTTTTCATTTTCAGAGTTGATTTTAAGGAAATCTCAGAAACATTTAACATCTGCTGAAATATGACCTGAAATTAAGGAACAATAAGGCTTTTACTGGATTTTTACATAGGTTAATATTTGATTATAATTAATTAATTGTTTTATGCAATCACTTGGCCATATTTTCATGACAATATTTCAGGTCACCAGATATCCGCAAATTTAATTTTTAAAAGTGAAATTGTGTTGAATACAGTGCAGTAATGAAATATTAATCTACTTAGGGATGGTATATGGAAAACATTGTTAAAGGAAAATTTGATATCTAAGAGAAGGAAATAACTGCAATGAATATGTGCAATACTTCAGCACTTACAACACTAATTGTTTGTAGCTAAAGCAGTTATGCTGTGTTGATAACAAATAAACATCAACAGCACTTCTAAGGAAATGCCTGTAAATTAAGATCTATGGATTAACATATATCTAAGGAGCTTCGGTGTCAGAAAAGTGCCCAGCAGGGCTACCAGAGAAACAAGCCTTTCCTCCTATCAAACAGCAGAAAACAAGGACAATTACATAAAGAAACTTCTATCTGCAATCAAATAAACAAAAAAAGGCTTTTAGAGTTTAGTTTGAGAAGACAGATATAGCAGTAGTGAAACAAAAAGTGCTCATTTTCCTATGCAGAGAATTTCATGTGATCTTCTGAACTGCAATTTCCTATGTTCTATGGCTCCTGGGATGAAGAGGCAGACACGTTGATCAACATGTTAGTAAAGCATCAATTGGCAATGGATGTCTGAGTAGTATTTCAACACTCTGCCCTTTTCATCAGGTGGAGGGAGAGGTGGGAAAAAAAGAGGATTTTCCTACCAGGCCATCATTATACTGAAATAAACAAATACATTCTCCTTAACTCCTTGATGGATAAGCCAAAAATTAGTTCACAAAAATAAAATCTATTTGTTACTTTTTATATGCCGAATCTTATAGGAGATACACAACAGAGAAGAAACAGTATATTGTATGGTTTTGTACTTCAAAAAGTTAAGAACAGTAGCATAGTTTTAAAGATAAAAATGCCAAATGATTAAACAGTGGGAAAAATGTAATGTGATTTTTCCATTGCTCTGACTTCAGAGACAGACGCTGAGTACAAAATGTAACCCAGCCTTTTGATAGTGTCAGACTCTGCAGCCAGATAGCCTCAAAATTCAGTCTTCTAATTGCTAGCAGCTTTCAAGTTTCCTGGGCTTTCTGTGGGGTATTCGTGGTCTGATGAATATTGCCCAAATTGCTTTAGCTTTAGCGTAGATTTGTACAATTGTGTGGTGCAATGCTTTTTGTTACAATAATATTGGTATATTTCTGTAACTAATCAATTGTAAAGAAACTAGTAGTAAGTCAACAACCCCCAGTAACAGCTGGGCCCATCTGAGTTACGGGATCCTACCTACTATGACACCTTTCTCACTTCTTGCATACACAAGGTGTTAAGGACAGATAATAAGATAAATTTCCTGGCCTATTTTGAATGGACTATTGCTGAAATACTTCTGATAGGAAACCTATGGACATATCTATTGGGATACTTTAAGTGCCCCCTGGGAACAAAGCAGTATTTACTCCCACCTGTTTTAGAGAACACAAATGCAACAAGCTCTAATAGAAAAAAAAGCATGATAATACAGGACTTTAAAAAGTGCACGATTACAGAACTAATGAACTCAGCTCCATTTGTATAAACTTTTGGTGTTAAGCTCCCCAATAACAAGAGAGAGACAATGCACAGACCAATTCATCCTGTCCCAAGATTTGTCCATTCTTCTCATTGTCTATACAGGGATGATACGCAAATAGCTGAGACTGGCTACTACTTGCTACTTATTAGTTAAGTGAAATGTATTAAATTCATAACAAAGAGCATTCAACATTCAGTTTCCCCCTTTGTTCATGACAGGTGTTTCAGTGTGCTTTTGAGTACCACTACGTGCAGTTTATTTGAGCATTAATAAAAACCAAACCTGAACAAATAGCTTTTGCAAGGCTGGCCAACTGTTAATTTTATTATTTCTATCGCAGTATCAGTACCAGCTATGTCTGTCTCTCTGTAGACAGAGGGCACAATATAGCCTCTAGTCCAGAGATCTTTTGTTATTTCTTATTATAATTTTGTGGACTTGGATACTGAATTTGCAGAAAGGCTTCTTTTTCAGAATTATTTTTTTTCACAGCACTTCTTCTAATGCTCTGGAACAAAATGTTTTGCAGTTCTGATGCTGTGCTGTAAGTACTTGAATTTATAGGAGGCAATGTGACATGAATCTAATTTTTGTATATATTATATCAATAAATTCACACTTGAGTAAAAACACACCCGAGTTACAAAGTTTAAATCAGAATCTTGATCTTCCCCATGTTCAAAAAGTTCTGATATAATCTTTCAGGGCAGTCTCATCTCTGTCCTTAATAAGAGTACAATCGATCTGGAAGCATTAAGAAAGCTGAAATTGCTTTACACGAAAGAATGAAAAAACAAAAGCAGAGCTAGTCAGAATCTATTAATCTGTCAATCATCTGCTAGGAAATATGAAGTCAAATTCACAGTATTACTAGAGTGAAATTATATAGAAATAAATTTGGCACAAAGTTCTGTCTACAAAATTAAGATATAGAAGAAAGATTATTAAATTTTTTTTAAAAATTGCCATCTGACAATTGTTCATAAAGTCATCAGCTATAAAAGCTAGGAATTTTTCAATTCTGATTTATAATTTCTAACTACAAAACATCATTTCTGCATATGGAGCTTTTTCATTCTTTCTGCAAAACTTCATGCAGCTGCAAAATGAATGATATTTAATTTGTTCAACAAAACCATGAGTTTTTAACAGAAAAAAAATCATACAGCATAAGATCGAAGCTTATTAACAGAAAGTAATTATAAACATGAGAAACACACTAGCAAAAGAAATGGGGAAGATTTAGACCACAGAATAAAAAGCTATGCATACACTAATTCAATTCTTCTTATTGAATAGTTTATCCAAAGAGACTTCAAAACCAGGAAAATACTATCAGGCAATTTTCCTCTTATTACTTTCACCCAGTAAGCTCAAATTCTGCCTTTAAAAAAAAATAAAAATTTCTGATATACATAAACAAAGATTTTGTTTTATAAAGCTAGAGAGAGAATGGTTTTAAAAAGTCAGTACATTCTTGTATTTAATGTCGTATTATGATCGGTTCATATCATAACTCTTCACCAGTACAAAAAAAGGAATGACCAACTGACTTAAACGTACTTGCTACCTTATCAAGAAAATGCAACAAATATTTAAAAGTTAGAGGTTATGCACACTGTATTTTATTAAATTTCATTCCCACACTGTATTTTATTAAATTTCATTCCATTTTCCCTCACTAATGTTTTTATTTTTTAAAAGTTGATTATTTACTTGGTTTAGAAAAACTGCTTTTAACAGTAATAAGTTGCAGCAAATATATAAACTGCAGGTAATAAAACACATCCTCAGTAAGTCTTTCCTCATTTACGAACATATTTTAAAAAGCATTTGTCAACAGAATAGAAAAGGAGAGCATTTTGAAGTAGACTCTTGGTTTCAAAAATGCATTTATAAAATACATGTGAAATCAAAATGCACTGTTGTCACACAATACTACTACTATTCTTTTGGGTTTCACTGCTTTTCCCAGAGATAAGAAAATAATTTTGCATATCTTCATTATATTACCTCACCTGTTTCTTCCAAATTTCATTCTATTTCTTTTACCTTTTTTATTACGCAATAGAAAAGCCTAATCCCCCCTGTATTATATGTCCAGAACATTTACAGATGCATTCAGAACTCTTTTTACAGCACCTTGAGGATTAGACAGTGTTTTATTTCTGCTAGTTTAAAAACAATTCTTTCAATATCTGGTAGATATTCTGCTGATCAGATTCAAACAAGATGAATAAAAATATCCCCTCTGTTGCAATGACTTACAAGTTTTATCACCTAGCTCAATAAACTCAGAGTATACTTTGTATGTTATTGGGCATTGGTGAGTTTTATGATATGAAGCAGTTTCTCCTAGCTAGTTTCATATTATCCACTTTGGAGACAAAAAAAGTTCAATTTTACCATCCTGGTGATTTTTACCTTATTTAAACTAAACATTGTACTTGAAAAGTATAATGGAGAATTTGGACACCTACTTTTAAAGACTAACGGATATCTATAAGAGATAATATAACACATACCAATAATGCTTTTTTTCCCCCGTATATAACTCTACAGTGAGTCCTAAACCAAATCACAGAATACCATTTAGATTCCAGATTTAGCCCCCATTAAAAACCTGCTATGAAAGTAATGTTTAATGCTACGTCATTATCTAAGTCAATTAACAAAATGATGGATCCTTCACCTTGGCACATTTTTTTAAATGGAATTCTTTCTCTAAGCATATGTATTAAGGCAATTAACTTATTCAGCATTACCTATGATACCTACTTGCTACTACCCCTGAGAACTTTACCTCAACAAAAATCTGGCAGCTACACGAGTGCCTGAAAATCTCGATGTTTGTACTCTAGTTACTGAGTATATCAAGTCTCCAAAGTTGATAACTGGGTTCTGCATCAGTCCAATGGTAAACAAAAAACTTAAGTTCAATAAACTCATTACTCTCATATTTAAACAGAGCAATGAAGTCAGTAAAAATTATAGGCTGGTAAACATAACTTCAGTCCCTGGAAGGTGATGGAACAACTTATCCTGTAAACCATTTCCAGGCACATGAAGGAAAGGAAAGAAAAAACATGTTTGACCAACCTGATAACATTCTGTGATGATATGACTGGGTTTGTAGAAAAGGGGAACGCAGTGGATATAGTCTGCCTTGTCTTCAGTAAAGCTTTTGACACTGTTCCCATAAGATCCTCATAGGCAAGCTGATGAAGTGTGGGTTGGATGAGCAGACAGTGAGGTGGACTGAAAACTGACTGAAAAATGGGTACAGAGGGTGGTGAACATGGTACGAAATCTGAATGGAAGCTGGTAACTAGCTTTGTACCCAACAAGTCAATACTAGGTCCAATCCTGTTCAAAATCTTCATTAATAATAAAAGTGGTGGAGTAAGTTTGCTGATGATGCAAAATTGGAAAGAGTGGCAGAGGGCTGTATTTCCATCCAGAGGGGTTTTGACAGTCTGGGGCAATGGGCCAAGAGGAACCTAATGAAATTCAACAAAGCAAAGTCAAAAATCTTGCACGTGGAGAAGAACAACCACGTGCATCTGTACATGCTTGGGGCTGACCAGTTGGAAAGCAGTTTTGCAAAAAAGGACCCAGGGGTTCTGGTGGACACCAAATTGAAGATGAGCCAGCAACTTCTCCCCACTGCAAAGGCAACTAACAGTATCCTGGGCTGCATCAGGAGGAATGCTGCCAGCAGGTTGAGGGAGGTGATCCTTCCCCTCTACTCAGCACTGGTGAGGCCAAACCTGTAGTACTGTGCCAGTTCTGTTGTTCCCAGTACAAAACAGACATGGACATAATGGATAGACTGCAGCAAAGGGCCATAAATATGATGAGAGGTCTGGATCATCTCTTATGTGATGAAAGCCCGATAGATCTGGGGCTGTTCAGCCCAGAAAAGGGAAGACTGAGGGAAATCTCATCAATATCTACATATAGATAAAGGAGGGTGCAGAAAGGACAGAGCCAGTCTTTTTTCAGTGGTGCCTAGTGACAGGACCAGAGGCAATGGGCATGAACAGAAACACAGGAGGTTCTGTCTGAACACCAGGAAACACTTTTCTACTGTGAGGGCAACATAGCCCTGGCACAAGTTGCCAGGAGGTTGTGGAGTCTCTGTCTTCGGAGATACCCAAAAGCTATCTGGAGATGGTCCTGGGCAACTGGCTCTAGGTGGTTCTGCTTAAGCAGGGGTTTGGACAGGATCACCACCAGAGGTCCCTTCAAACCTCTACCGTTCTCTGATTCTGTGATAAATCTGACCAGTCTAGAAGTAGAAAAACTGTATTTATTTATGTCTCTCTACCCAGCTGATCTTGTTCTGTCCAGCCTTATTTCTGTGCATCAAGATTTCTATATAGGTGAGCATGGCTAGAAAACAAGGTTCTAATATTACTAAATGCATTTGGAAGTCTTTCTCTTACTCAGGTCTGCTTATTTTTCCAATTCAATTTCATCAAAAATTGGATAGTCTTCCTACTCTTTCCTGTTAATAATCAGCAGAAAATATCTGACTTCTAGTATATCATTCAACTGTAAGTTTTCCTTCTCACTCTCATTGTGAGATAAAAGGTTTAACTTTTTTTTTTACATAGCCAGAATGCACTATTGAAGTGAAATTTCTAGTCATCCTCTTTTATTTGGCTTCAGTTAAGTTGAATGAAATTGAACTGGAAGAGTCACTCCAGGAGTGCACTTACTGCGCTCCAACTAATTGTCATTCAGTCCACAGGACCAGACTGGAGCTAAACTGCACTAAATTACCTCAAATATGTATATTGCTGGTCCTCCAAAACAAATATTTTTCTCTGCAAATATCTTCATACCAGGCCACACTACTTGCTCTGTAACAAAGTAGTACTCAACAATGGCCAAAAGAGTGGTTGCTGCCGGGTTCCAAGGAAGGGTTATGTGGGTCATGACTCTCAATCATCTGTGAATAAAAGGGCAGACAATTCTTTTATTTCGTAAGACCTCCTAAAGAAAATATTTTACGCTACAATTTGAGAATTGAAGGTTAAATTTGGGGTTTTTTTTACATAAATTTACATTCCTAACCACTGCTAACCTGAACTGAGTTTCACAGAGAGCCCTACAGACGATGGCAGCGTGCCCTCCCGTTACTGACCTCTTGAATCACCCAAGGATTCTACTTAAAACCACAATAATCCAAAAGATCTTCTGATACAATTTTAAATATTCTGTAAATAAATATTTTTCTCTCAGAAACGGATGATCAGGTTATCATGCATCTGCTTATTTTCATATGTGATATTCTTAACTGTACCTACTGCTTGACTGTACACTTGAACTCATCTGTGAAAATACAGTGGTCTAATTTACCCAAGAGAACCATTTATTTCAGTCTCCTAAAAATAAACATTACAGGAAGATCCGTGGCGATTTCCCAAAATCTCATTTATGATATATGCTGTTTCTATATGATAAGGTACTGTCTACAAGATGGATCAAAGCTGAAATTATAATGAATTACAGTCTGAGCCAAATTTAAAATGCATAGCTTTGTTATGCAAGAATTCTACATGTAATTGTACATACTTTACACACTCAGGTGATGGTAGCCTTTGTGAAAAATATTGTCTTCTTCACAGGTATCAGTGAAACAATATTTTGTGTCTATATTAATTTAAGAATCTGAAGACCTTATGTATCAAAGTTCCACACATTCATATTATTTTAAAACTCTTCAGTTAGTCATATTTAACAGTAAAAATAATTAGAACTTTTGAAAATGAAATAATAAAGGGGTTCTTTTCAATGCATTTTGATCTTATCTCTACTGTTGAAACCCTTTTTATCCCAATTTTATATGGTTTTACATCTCAAGATTCAATGACTGCTCAAATACAGACTGTAATCATAGGCTTTCAATACTTTACCACTTTATTTGATCTCATTTACTGTGCTCTGCAGTCTAGCTTGCTCCACCCTATATTATGTTTCCACCTCCTAGATTTAGACCTGCATACCTTCTCCTGCTGATCCTTTCTCAAATCTATTAACCAACACATTACTTTTTCGGAGTTCACATTCCTTCCAAATGCTTACTTACAGAGTATGGTATTGAAAAATAAAAAAAAAATAAAAGGGGGAGGATCTTATTGTTAAAATATCCTTTTCTCACTTTCTATTGCTCCTTTTGATATTGTAATTTCGAAAATTTAATATAAAATCTTCTGGTAATATCATGCCTTCTTGTTCTATAAAGTATGCAAAACACCTGTGACACTTGTACTGAGATGTAAATGCCTAGAGGACAAAGGACAAACAGAACCTTCCACATTTTTCTGTGGTTTTGGGGGATTTCCTTTAGGTAAGGTCAGATATGAAAACATGGATAATATCATAAAAACCTGAAATCATATGTCATGTAAACATTTTTGTCTTCATTTTTAAAATCATTTTTAAAATGCATTTTAAAAAAAGGCTTTAAAATATTTTGCTTCTACTTCTTAGTCTTTCAGAATGTTTCCACAACTACAGGATATTGCAAATTAATTTTATTTTTTACTTCAAAACTTATAGTTTAGAATAAATCTAAGAATAATCTGTTATTATATGGCCAGCATTTTTATAGTATACATACAGTATACATATACAACATAGCATATATTCGTATGCATACCATAATTTCACAGCTTTTACCTAAACTGTTTACTTGTGTGTTTTGTGATTATTTTTATATATTTTTTGGATGTCTGGTATTTAGGTATATGTTCAAATTTATTCATTGATTTTAATGCCATCTGTAAATCTACTCCATAACAATTAATGTAGAAATATGCCATTAAGTTCTCCAGTTTTGTTCTAGAAGGATGAGTTCCCTTTGTATTTTCAGTCTAGTGTTACCATCAATTCTATTTTACTGTCAGTTTAGAATTAAAATGACATCGAACATTTTTTCCCAAGTATTTTGCCTCCCCTTATTTAATCCTTTTGATTTAAGTATTATGTCAGAGAACACCCAATAAATAAAAGATAATACTGAACTTCTAATATTACAGCATTGTCCTATTTCTGCAGTTACAGATTTCCAAAAAAGGACTATATAGTTTCTTTTATTTAAACAGTGTATCTCACTACTCTTGATAACTAAGAAGGTGACATTCTGAGAGCAAGTAACTGTTGTAAAAACTTGATTTGTGTTCAACCTCCTAGGCATTCTGTTTTTATCTCATTCTTGTTTTCCTCTTTACTCACAAAAATCAGAGGAGAGATGCATCCTATTATTTGGTAAAAGCTGTATGATCTCAGCACTCTATTAAATCCTCATCATTGTCAGAAGCTTGTTCATTCCACTGAAAGACAATACACAACTTTGCAATTTTTCCTCTATGTGCAATAAGGGGGAATTTGTGTCACACAGCAAATGCTTTTGCTAAATCTCAACATAAACTCCCAGAACTAACAAAACAAAACAAAAAAAACAACCATAAAAAACCCACTTTCTGAATCTGTCTTTTTGTCATTGTTGTACTTCCTTAAGTAATGTCTATTGGCATCATATCTTAGTGTGAAACTTGAGCAGAAAAGATTCACCCACATTGACCTGTGCATTGTTGATCATCTCAGTGATCCTTTTCCCAGTCCTTTGGATGGCCCTGAAGACCTGAGAAAAATATATTTTTTGAAGAGGGTGAGTAGAGCAGGTTACAAAGTATCCTTCTCCTTTCACAGGCACTGCACAATAATACCTGTGTCCTTCTGTTGATGGTGCCCATAACAGAGACAAACTAAAGAACCAGGGGATCTACTGCAGAACTGAAGAAGAGGAAGGAAGGTAAGGAAGGTGGCAAATAGATTGGCAGTCTCCCACTCTTCTTTTTCTTACAGTGTTTAGGATTATAAATAGGGTCTTGCTGCAAAGCTTTCCATCATCTTTGTGGCTACATCCAGTCTGTGATGTTCATCAAGTACTTCAAGATAAATTCTTTTCAAAAGGAGGAAATGTTCCTTTTACCTCTACAGTTTCACAGTATCAAAAAAAATTATTTTCAATTAATTTAAAAGTTACCAAAATGTGCAAAAGAAGGAGTGAAATAGCAAAGAGAATTCTTCAGAGCAATGCTTTCTTCATTAAATAGTTTACATGTTTCCGTAGGCATTTTATTTTGACTGGTAGGACAAGCTGTACAAGTGAAGTAAAAAGTGTGATTTTTGCAAACTGCCTCTATTTATAAAGCTTAGAAAAAGACTCATTGCCTGTTTATTTGCATAGAAATCAATTATTATTTTTACCTTGTTATCTTTCTCTTGCTGTATTTGATAATGTATTACATTTATTTATCCCTTCTGGAGTTCAGCTTAAGATGTATTGTATTCTTTAGCCTAGTAGTGTGCTGAAGTGTACTGGATGTTAATGATACGTATTATCATCACTCATCCAGAGAGAGCTGATAATTATTGCAATGTCTGTATTGTTTTATATTTGCAGTATGCTTTTATTTTTCATTAATATTATCCAAAAGTGTCAAATAAGGATCATCGTCCAAATTCATGACTCTGAATTATTTTAGGGGTTTATAGACTGATCTTTTCTTTAACATTGTAATTTTATAAAACGCAGAAACAAATTAATAGTGGTGAAAGCATTAGGTCTTGTTGGGTACCACTAATAGTCCAAATTAACAGATGCAGAAACAAGTTACGTCATGAAGCTATGTCCAGGATTTTGTGAATCTGAACTTCCTGCATGCAAAGAAGCTTGGCTTCAACAAGAAGTAGAGAGGCAGCTCCCACTCCATCTTAATCTATAGAAGGAGTTGCTGACTCAGTCCTCGTTTAGGCTAAGGAGAGACAAAACTCAGGTCTCCGCTCTTGAAAAACCACCCTATCGACAAAGCCACTACACAACATTTTAGCTGTGTCAGAATCATAAGGCTGCCTTTTTAATAAAAAATGTAGAGTCAGAAATGGTAACAGAGAGCATAGCTATCTGAATATGAGTGTGTTTTAAAATACTTGCAGTTGCAAACTCAGAAACTAAATCCAAGCAAATCACCATTTCAGAAATACCCCTCTCTTCTGCCCTCTGTGCATCCACCTCTGTACCATAAGGGTTGTGCTACCACTCCCTGGTACTCCATTTCCCTGGTTACATTCAATATGTTGAACTTAATACAAGGCTGAAAATTCATTTTTCAGTTTTTACAGCCAGAGCCAGACACCAGCATCTTACATGGATTTCAAAAGGGAGTCAGAAGGTGCAGAGATGGAATTAATACTCTTGTGAAACAGTTCCAGATGTGAGAGGTCTGATATGAAAATGTGGTAAATGTGACTTCAACGTAGTTGAGAATTAAGGCATACATACAAAAATCATTTTGATCACTGCCCAACTTTAGAGAAAATTTTGACACTCCTCCTTTCAACAGATAATTATCATAATTATTTTGAAGAGATAATGATATCTGACTCAGGAAGCATACTGTGTGCTTTACTGCTCATTTGCTAAAATCATGATAACAGCTCAGACCTCTTACCCTACTTAACAGCTACTCTGGCTTGAAGTTTGCTAGCATCCTGCACAGGAAAGAGGTTAGGAATAAAGTTTAATAAGAAGCCAGACTGGTGATCAGGCTCAGGGCTTGGCCAGAAAATAGTATCAATCAGCAGTTTGTTTACATGCACCTGGCCACCTTTATCACCTCTCCTCCCACATTTCTCATCTTACATCTACCCTGACCTCTCCTTTACCTTGCCTTTGGCCTTTCCTCTAAGCATCCCATAACAAGTTTTGTTCAATCCAATAAGCCCTTTCAAATATCCCAGGAAAAGACTTTTCCTGAGACCCACAGTACTCTAGCTTCCCCCTTTCTAACAGTTATAAAGTTGTGGCTGAACCTCCTCAAGGCTTTGGGTGACTCTTTTAAAAGCTCATCAGACAGTGACAAGGGAGTTCTGGTCTTTTGTAGTGTCTCTGTTATCTCCTGGTTCTTAGAGTTTGTTTATCATCTGGCTTCTTAATTTATTACTTCTCATTCCTCCTGCCCTGGTAGCTTACACTGAGTAGCCATTCACAAGCTAGCCTCACAGACCAGGTGTCCTTATGTTGCACATACCCTTACACTCTGAGGCTGCCTGCCTATTGAGACTGGATCATGACTCAAATCACATACCACAGGACAGTGTTCAAAGAGAAACCCAATTTAAATAAAACCGAGACGAGTTAGTGAAATAAGCAACACTGTCCATAGGTCCAAAATCCATACCACATGGGAAACAAATCACAGAAGCATCCCCGGAAGTGAGTCCAAGTTAATTTTTTAATATCTAAACAGTCTGCAATTTTGAAAAGAAAAAAATTTGACTGCTTTGTCAATTTGGCTAACAAACCTACATAACAGGTCATAACTTTTCCCGTGTCATTAATAAAGATAACTGTTACCTCACTAATACCTATTTTTCTTAAGTTAATATTTGTTTTTAGTGTGTATTATTTTTGTGCAGAATTCTAGCAGCAGTGGAAATCAAATACTACTCCTCCATTTAGATTTCTGGAGGATTATAAAGTTTCTGTGGCTTCTAAATTGAAGAAGCTAGAGTAAAACAGCTGGTAGATCTCCCTGATATTAAATGTATATATAAATACTCACATGCACATATGTATATCCAAACATTCTCATGTAAGAGCACCTAGCTGAACACAGAAGTGCAGAACTGACCCTTGGGAGTCCTCTGTTACTATGCAGCTGAAAAAGGCAAATATTTTGTTTTTTCCCATGAAAGAGTCATTTATAAGATGCCAAAATCATAGCACACAGCAGGAAAATTTCTACAGCAGGGCATGTGTAGGAGCAAAGAAAGAGTACCACTATACTTCATTAAATTTTTTTCTCCCACAAAGTAAGGTTTTAAGAAAAAATGACTTAACAGTAAAAAGCATAGTAAAAGTGCATCCAAGACTGCACACTGTGGACTAGTGAATAAAAAATTGTAAAGATTGTAAAAACTAAGCATATAAAGAATTGCAAATAACCAAAAAAAAAAAAAAAAAAGAGGCGTTGTCTATTACAGCTGTGTTTATAAATGTCTGTGGTCCTTAAACAGGGGGTCATGGGCTGGTTTCTGTCCAAACTGCTCAGAGCTCATCCCTGCAACAAAACTCACCTATAGAGAGCCAACTGAAAATACCCCAAATATCATCATAAACCTAAGAATTAAGCAATGAGGATGATCAGAGGTTCACCTCTTAATATTGCCTCCTGAGTTTCGGGGCTTTTGTATTAGTTCAGAAGAATCTAAAATGCCAGTGAAAAAAGATTAAGGGAGAAAAAAATGCTGTTATAAGAAAAGAAAATGCCTTTTAAAGAACTACACTTCACATGGAATTTACCCCTTCTATAAGAGTCTGAAATTTAAATATCCTATTTAAATAAAAAAAAAGATAAATAACAAAAAGAGACTGTAAACAACACTGATAGAATACTATAAGCTCCAGATATAGTCTTTTACAGTATGGGGTGAAACTTCCAAAATATAACTTGCCTTTAAATGTATTAATCCTGTGGAAAATGTTTATTTTTAGAAAAGATGCAGTAGCACTGCCTAGGTTTTTTTCACTGAAGTTGCAAATGCAGAGACATTATCTGTCACAGTAACAATTCTTGATTAAAGCTGGTTAAAAATGCAATGTTTCAGTTCATTTTAATAAAACAAGAAATTTTTAAAACAAAAATGCCAAGAAGTTATCCTGGTTTTTTTCAACCAGTAACCCATATTTTAAGCCATTAGAAATTACTAGTTCTTACTACCATTTTCCAAGTAACTCAGCTTCTCCAAATAGTACACATACAATAAAATGTGGATCTGTTGATTTATAGTAACTTTGACAATCTGTCTATGATTCCTACCTGCAATATCAATTTTTACGTCTAATAAATAATTTCTAAGGCTATGCAAACTGTTAAATATTACTAAAAAGTAGTACAGAAATTATATTTCCTTCTCCAGAATAAAAACAAGAGTGCTGCCAACCATTAAAAACTCCCCAATATTGAGTATCTTTATATATGTATTTGTGTAACTAGTTCAAATTTATTAGTTGCAGTTTCTCTGAAATCACAGTTTCATTTTCCTGCTAAAAATGTGCATGATTATGTGGGAGGAAGTTAATGTGGAAAGACAGAGCAGTATCTCCCTGCTGCACATTAACCTCAACTTGCATACCGTCACAAAAATTGTATGAACAGACTCTGAATAATACTAGATTAAGTTGCGATTCTGCAAAATGGGCAGAAAATACAAATGCTATAGCTGTATTGCAATTAATAATACTTATCAAATATACGTTGCTCTTATGTAGTTCAGATACACAATCATGGAATTATAAATATCACCTGGGTTTCCTAGTAAATAGACGTAACTCAATAAATGCTATTCTTTTGAAATAAGAGACATTGTCTTTCCACTGGATTGCAGATTTCTGTTCTGACTCTCTGAATTAATCTGCACAGAATACCTGGTCAGTAAATTCTGCTTCATTTTTTCACTTCCTGTGTCGTGGTTTTGGCTGGTTTGGCCAATCAGAATGACGGATGGCCCCTCCCTCCCCCTTCTTCAAAGAGAAGATAGGAAGGGATAAAGAGATTCATTAGTTTAGGAAAAAACTAAACAGCTTTAATGAAAATATTCATAAATAATGAAATAATAAATAATAATATGATAATAATAATAAAAAAGTATACATTATATACAAAATCATATCAATCTCCCAGGATGACAATCACATCACCAGCAGGCACAGGGAAGAGTCCCAGACTGGACTTAGTGACAGACAGGAGCTGCATTCTGGATCTGGAGTCAGGAATACTCAGATCGGGATCAAAGGCAGACGAACAGACTGCGATCTCCTTGGACATCAGCCATTGAAGAAAGAGAGTTGACCCTTTGATCCCTCAGCTTTTATACTGAGCACAAGGCAGATGGGATGGAATACGCTGTTGGTCTGTTTTGGGTCATCTGTCCTGTTCGCTTCTCCTGACAGGTGTGACACCTCTACACTTTTCCACTTCCGACCCTCCAATGGGGCAAATAATGAAGTTAGCTGACCTTGGTTGTTATAGCCAGAAGAATAAGCAAGAGACTCACTGCATACTATTACTTGGTGTAATCAGGTTTTATCACTGTGAGAGTGAACAGTTTCTGAACAATATGCTGTTGATTTCACAGGTTAGTTAGTTAGAAGAGGCTGAACTTAAAAAGTAAAATTACTGAACAGAAAATTGGTTCTCTTTTACCTAAAGCCAAGACATCCTGCTAAATAGAGAAGTGAAATGTAAAGAATAATACTGAGTTTTAAAATGTTTTATAGACTACTGTAACAACAATTAGCATCCTAAAAGAATATTGAACTCAACAGAATTTTCATGAAAATACATGCAGCACTAGAAATGGGAAAAACTTGAAAGGGTACAGTGGAACTAATATAAAATGTGGTTTCAATAAATACCTGTTGCACTAGAGAATTAGCTAGGAAATTAGAGTGAGCATTGAGCAATTTATTACTGTGAAAGAAAAATAGTCACTTGAGTATTTTACCATCTATTTTTCACATTTTTTTCTCTGTACATAATGCTTCTATCTTTCCCTGTTTAAAAAATCTGTGAAAATAAGAAATCTGTTTACTTATTTCAGAAGCTTCTAAAGGTAACTACAAATAATTTAAGCAGGCATAATTAGCTGATTTCAATTCTTTATGCTTAACTACCTTAAGTTAATGTTACTTATGTGTTACTATCGTTTAGTTGGGTATGGATTGTAAACTATGTGGTGATAAACAAACACCCACAAACCATATTTGCTCTGCATCTTCAGTCAATAGTAATCTAGGGGTTTAAGTGCCATTTACTGCATAGTTCCTCGTATGATGTTATACTAATAAAAGCAAAACAGAAAATGGTCATCTGAAATCACGACAGATTACAGATTAAATCTGCATTACCACAGATTTACCCTGAGTATACAAGCTACATTGCAGTAGTAGAGAAGACAGCTGTGCATTAGTGTTAACTCAGTTACAAGTAAAACGGTTAGCTTGTGTACTGATAGCAAGATAACAAGGATGGCATGGAACCCTTTGTGAGCTAAACTCTCATGATTCTCAGGTGGTTTTTAACACCATATATGCAGATTTAAGGTGTTCCCTTATTTAAAGTCATAGAAGAGTACAAATATAGAACCATGGAATAGTTTGGGTTGGAAGGGACCTTCAAAGACCACCCAGTCCAACCCCCCTGCCATAGGTAGGGACACTTTTCACTAGACCACGTTACTCAAAGCCCCATCCAGCCTGGTCTTGAACACTTCCAGGGATGAAACATCCACAGCTTCTCTGGTCAACCTCTTCCAGTGTCTCACCACCCTCAGAGTAAAGAATTTCTTCCTTATATCTAGTCTAAATCTACCCTCTTTAAGTTTAAAGCCTTTATCCTGTGTCCTGTCATAATAGGCCTTTTTAAAAATTTTGGCCCCATCTGTCTTATAAACACCCTTTAAGTACTAAAAGGCTGCTCTAAAGTCTCCCCAGAGCCTTCTTTTCTCCAGGCTGAACAACCCCAACTCTCTCATCCTGTCTTCATAGCAGAGGTGCTCCAGCCCTCTGATCATCTTTGTGGCCCTCCTCTGGACATGCTTGGATCCATGTCTTTCCTGTGCTGAAGGCCCCAGCGCTGGCTACAGCACTCGAGATAAGGTCTCACCAGGGTGGAGTAGAGGGCCAGGATCACCTCCCTTAACCTGCTGGCCATGTGCCTTTGATGAGCCCAAGATACGGTTAGCTTTCTGGGCTCGAAGCACACATTGCCAGCTCATATCCAGTTTTTCATCTATAATTATCCTTTTTCACAGGGCTGCTTTCAATCTATTCATCTCTCAGTCTATACTGGTACTGATGATTGCCCTGGGTCACATTTACATTGTCAGTTTAGTAGACTGTCTAGCCCAGGAAAATATTTCAAGGCAGTATCTACATTAGCAAAGACCGTAGCCCACTAGAAGTGGGGTTTGTAGAGTTAGATTTATGGAATTGTCACCAGATATCCAAAGTTCACATTATGAACATTTCAGAGTGTTTTATTTCAGATTAGGTCTGGTTTTCACTGTCTTCCTTCTAGCTGCTGGAGTGTGCTCTTTTAGAGTATCTTCCAATTTGATTTCTTCTGAAAGAAATCAAGTTTGTGTATTGTAGGACAGCTCAATCACAAGGAAGAAAGAAGCACTGGCTGGGGTAATCTGCACATGTGTTTTAAATGTGTATTCCTGATCCTAACTGGAATGTTAAAGTAGGTGAATACTTATGACGCTTTGCACCTAAAAATACATTGCTTTGGTACAGGAGAATTAGCAAAAGTAAAATAGGAGAAACCTAAAGCTCTAGTCCTATGGCTTTTTAGTTAAAGTCCTATTTACAGCTGCATTTATTCTACCTCAGCAGAAATTTGAAACCTATATGTTTGAATGCCACAGCTTCTGTCAGGGCAAAACCAACTACAGCAAAAGCGCTTAGGTTAACCGTGCTTGACTTACCTAGGAAACAGATAAAAAGCACTCCTACAGTTAATGACAGCTGAGAGGCTGAGAACCTCATATCTCTCTGCTGTTCACGAGAGTCTCTCAACCTAGAGGAGCTAAATGACGATATAAGCTTTTCTAGCCTGTAACAGGATGAACACAAGTGCATTCATTTAAACCAGTAAGTCAACCTTGCTTTCACATGAACTAAGAGACCACATAGAGTTACAGAGGAGAGACATTTCAGAACAAGTTCCCCACTGCTGCTCAGCAACCATCTCCTAGCTGAAGTGTAGTATCTGAATATAACAGTGCAAATGGTTTTAGCAAACACTAACATATTAAATAGGGATATAAATTAGTGCACTAGCAATAAGTTGTCATAAAAAACAAAACAAAACAAAGAGTCATGGTCTCATACATGCCCAGATTTATTATCAACAACTCAAGAACGTAACTTAACAAATAATTTGCTTATATTACAGATGTTGTTTTTTCAGAGCATAAGAAACCATAAGAAATCTTGCTACCAAAATTTTCTGTACAATGAGTAAGAAGAAATAACCTATTCATAAGATTTCTAGATGACATTACAATCACTTTAAATTGGGAATCTCCTTCTATCCATAAACCATATAAGTAACAGTGAGACTGTCCTACCTTTAGTCAATATTTAAGTCTTTAACTGAGGATCAATAACTAATAAATTAGGGCTGTTTCCTTTAGAAAGATGAGAGAGCAGTAACGTCCTCTATCCACAACATTTGCACAACTATTGACACTTTCACTCTAGAAGTGGGCCACCAGATCCTCCTTAGCCTCACAAAGCTAAATCTGACTTATAAAGAGACTCCTACCATGGGCCACTTGCCACTCCTTTTGTTGGTATGGCCAGTCAAGGGACCAGAAGGAGAGCAATCAAAAAGGATTTGTGACTTTTTACAAGGGAATGCACAGAAGTGTGATTCCAGTCTTTGCTCCTTAGAATGTGAAGGTAACAATGTCATGGGAGAAGGAAATCATTGATTTTATCAGCCTTTGTGTTTATTTATACTTCAGTAACTCAAGATTTGGACTCTTGTCACGGTGTCTCTGCTATAATTATTGTAGCACACGTTTTGGTGGCCCACTGGGGATCTTTACCTAAACCTGGGCTGAAAAGAATCAAGTTGCATCTGAGCTGCATCTGAGCTCCTAAGTAGTGTTTAAAAGTTGGTTTCTGGGACACATTTGATCCAATGAAGGGGGTGTCTTCTGATCTGCTTAAAGAGTTGGGTACTGCTGGAAAGTAAATACCCAAACGGAAATTTAGCTATTCAGAGTACAGGATAGTCAGGATTTAAGGGAACCAGATTTAGTCCTTCCTTCCTGTAAACAGGTAGATGAAGTACCCCACAATTTAGATTTCTCGTTTTAGTTTCAACACTTAAAATCAAATTTGGCTGACGTGGGGCTTATGTGTGTGTGTGTATGTATGAGTGGCAGTCTCTAGAGAAACTACTTCTTTGATGGAGGCTAAACATTTAAGAGCATCTGTCTAATGTTCTGGCTTTGGGCTAATCTGGCTGATGATCACACACAATTGTTTGGCGAATGACTGGATGAGGAGGCTTCTACTATGATTAAAGAAAGATTCAAGACAATGTGGTTTTGTGTGTGTCAAGGGTCAATATATAAGAAAAAATCTTCTTACAGCACTCAAACTGGAACTTATTACAACCCTAATAAAATACTTATGAGGGGAAAAAAAATCTATTGAAGTAAAGGGTACATTTCCACAGTCTTTCAATAACTAAACTAACACATGCAATGCAACTTAAAGGTAGCATGGAGGAAATACTAAAGAAGGAAAATTAGCTAAGAAAACCCCATACACAAAATTTACTTGTATTCCAGAAAGCATATCTACAGGCGTTTAGGGCAACCAAAATGTACCATATTGCAGATAACATAATGAATGTTTATGTTTAAGCCAATTTATGTATTTGTGGTTTTCATATATCAATAATAACTCCTATTCTATAGAAAAAGAACATGCTAAATTGTTCACTGTATTAGAAAGAAAAGGTCTTTAAAATCTCTTTTCCTGCTAACAGTTTGGAAAAGGAAAATAGTATCATGACGTATCAAGCTTTCCTCGTACCTGGAAGGAATTGCTTGGAGTCCCAGCAGGTAAAAATCTAAATGATTCTGACTCTAATCTAGGTAAAATCAAGTTCATTCACTCTATGCAGTCTTGTCTTGGAGGAACACTTTCTTCCTGAAGAGCAGAATACAGCTAATTAAGTTGGAATGAAAGCTGTGTTTTCATCTGCTGGAGAAGAACTGTAACTCGATGTGAGAAAAGCTGGCAGGAAAAGTAAAACAAAGCTGTGTGATTCTCTGAGCCAAGCAGCAGAACAGCAAGAGGCAGCTGGGATCACTTTTTAACACATGGACATTTATCATGAAAAGGGTAATCCCTAATATCTCATTTTGTAACTAGATATGTTCCAAACATGAGAAAGTGATTATTTTGAGGCCAAATGATCACTGTAGATTGATATGTGTTCCTGGAGTTTCAAAAAGTGGGAAAACCAGGACAATTTTTATTAGTGATGTGCAGGATACTGATAATTTCTACGGTATCTATAAAGACAGGAAAGGATTGGCAAGTGAGAAGAGAAACTCACTTATTTACCATGATAATTTAAGAGTACCATTAAGGGCTATCTTGCAAATTTACCTGAGGAAATAAGGTCTTTAATTTATTGACTATGAATTTGGTCTTAACTCAGAGGGGAACTGCGTCTCACGCAAAAGAAATCGTGATGTTACAAATTTTGCCATTCTTTTCCCTATATTTGATGTGCTATTTCATTATTCGGAACAGAAAATAAAAGTCAATTAGACTCAAAAAAGCAGGAAGGGCATTGAGAAAAAACATTTATTAGCCATTTAGTTCGCCAGCTGAAAATACCTAGTTCAGACTGAATGGAAGTTTAGGTTCAAAAATATTTTAACATCATATGTTTAGGAAACCCTGTACCACAATGGGGTTTTTTACATCTACCATTTACAGAAAAGAAAATATCACAACAAATAGTTAGATTGCATGAAGTATTAAAAAGTAGACTGGGAGAATATTGGGGGGAAATTGATTCCATACCGATACTTCACTGGTAAATGAAGGATTAATAGTCATGTCTTTTTCCCCTCTTACTTCTGCAGTTTAACTGCACATAGAGAAAGTCAGAAACTAGTTTTAAAGCAGTCAAAATAAGACTGTTTTTCAGTAATTTTTTTTCACGTGCTGGTAAACTATGAAGTTCAGTGAGCAATGATTACAGGAAAAAGTCTGCCTAACTAAATTGCTGTGGACCATTTATTTTTACTGCAGTAACTAAGAAAAAAAAACCCTTAAAATATTGAGAAGTTATTAAATCATATGTCTTGGCATATAATAAGCTCTAAGTATGAAAATCAAGGTTTTATGAAACATTTACAACTTAAGCTCTGTTGTGAATAGTGCAACACTTTTTCTTACAGAAAGAAAAACAGACAGTGGTCAATATCAGAAGTATTGTAATAACGCTCTGGCTGGGAATACCTGGCAAACTTACTTCTAGTTGGAAAATGCTGAGTTTCCTAGGCCCGGAAGAAAGTCTAGTTAAAACTAATAGGAAGGGCAAAAGAGTGAGGCTAGCACGTTCTCCTGAGAACTGGAAGAGGCAGCTCTTGGACCTTGGTCTCTCCTGTCTCCAGCGCCTGCTGTGCAAACAAGGGTGCTTCCTGCACTGCCTGCCTCACCTGCTCTTTTGAGTGCCTGTTTTAAAATAAAACATTGTTCTCCTCCAATGAAAGGGCTCAAATGCTCACACTAAGGCAAGGAAGAAGGGTTATATATGATTTGATGACTCAGGTCCCTGGAGAGGAGCTGCAAACACTTGTCACCTTCCTCAAAATTTCATAATTTCTAATTTCTAGTAAAGTTTCGCCAGCTTGCCGTTCTGTGTTGGATATTGCTAATATTATTCTAATAACTCCAAAGGCACAGGCTAATCTGCAGCTGCTGCACCCTTCTAGTTTGCATGTGTGGGTGAAAGCAATCTTCTACCTGTTCGACTTTGGTCCAGAGTAGGCACATACCATCCAAAGGCAGAGATGTGAAACCCAGATAGAGAGAAAATGATTCTTTCTAAGGCAATTGCTGATCTCCAGGCTATTCCTGCAGTGGTGATAACGAACCTCTAAACTTTGGGAAGGTCCTTTTTGGTTATAAAATGGGAATTTAAGGAACACCACTTTTTAAGGAGAAGTCTTAAGTACTAACTACTCTATAGTAGTTAAAAAAAATGTTAAAACTTCTGAACGAAAATATACTGGATAAGGCTGAGCTACTGAACAACTTTTTTGCCTCAGTCTTCTCCAGCAAGAGCACTAACCACACTGCACAAATCACAGAAGGCAAAAACAGGGACTCTGAGAATGAAGAACTGCCCAAAGTAGGAGAAGATCAAGTTTGAGACCACCTAAGGAACCTGAAGGTGCATAAGTCCATGGGACCTGATGAAATCCATCCACGGGT
>JAOXJM010000001.1:157478563-157488915 GCA_026413425.1 Tringa solitaria
GATGATCTTTAAGGTCCCTTCCAACTCTAACCATTCTATGGTTCTATGATTCTAAAACATTCCAAAAGGTATGAAAAAAATTGTCAATATATCTTACAGGATTTTATAGCAAGAAAATAAGTTTTATTTGAAAACTCTGTTTTCTCTTGCAACACACTTTTCAATAAGCTTCTTGTCAACTACATGGTATCAGTGACCATTAATAAGCATTTTATGATAATGTGAGCTGCACTTTAAAAATGAGCTGGATTGGAAAGCAGATAAGTGAGATTATTGTATTCAGCGTGCAGAAAATAAAAAGGAATATAGCCATGTTTTCTGTGGAAAGATGTTAAGATAACTTATAATTCTTTGCTCAAAACTAGTAAACGAATGCAAATAGCTCAAATCATCTCAGTAATGACAAATCAGATTTTTCATCCTTCTCAAACCATTTTACATACATTTGCATTTATCCTGGAATACTGATACTCTAATTCAAAACAAGAAATATATAATATAATGGTAATTTTTAATAGAAGCTTGCAGGAAATTTTATTTAAAGGCTGAGAGCCAAAGGCAACAGTGATATTATATTCCAGTCTGCAGTTTGTTTCTGTCTCCCTGGATTAATTTGACTTTGATTAATTTGGATATGGATTAATGAAGACACTTGAAAAATTAAATTACAAAGCATATAGCAAACTCCTGTCATAGTTGTTCTTCTTCTATCACTTAGACTTTATCAGATCTAGAGAGAGGAATGAACCTTGCCTTTTGGAACCTGGAATACATTTGGCTTGCATTCAGTTTGAAGGCCTAATAAAGATTTTGTTTCTGAAACTGTTCCAAAATGTTGAGAATTTATAACTGCATTCATCTTGAAAGTGTTATTATATTGACAACTAAATAATGTGGATCCAAGTTAGATTTCAGACCATTCTTATATTGGGGTAAATCTACAGATATTAAATATAATTTTTAAAGAATATACTTTAATAAACAAATAACTAGATGTCTCCATAAACTCATTTAATGGAATTGAATCATTCCATACTGCAAAAATATTAAAAAGTATCAGTCATTAGAGAAAATGACAAAAAAAAAAAAAAGCCTCACTATATTGCTGGCAGCTCTACAGATTTTACCAGTTTAAACTTGTAAGCAGAGAACCCACAACACTGTTTTATCAATTCACAAATGTGCTCAATGTTTATATAATGATTCCTCTCCAAAGATAAAAGAATGCATGAACAATAAATAAATGGTGACCTTCCTGCAAAATGACTTTACCTTTAAAGATGGATCATGTAGGGTGATGCTTGGCTGCATCCAATACATTAATATTTATTAAGCTGACAGAAAGTCAATTTCACCATAACTTGTTCTGTACCAGAAAGCAACAGTAAAAGATGTGCCTGGATTACGAAAAAAAAACAACAAGATTTTGATTCATGCTTTCTGTAAATGTCATTGTACATTTTAATAGGAAAAAGGTCTTCATAGACTTTAATGATTAAATTATACATAAAAGTAAAAAAAAATCTCTATATATATTCTTATCATGAACTGTTTTAGGAGTTTACTGATTTCCAAGTTCAATGATAGTTTGAAGTCAAGTGGGTCAAGTGTCTTCAATAGCCAACAATGTCTGACAGGACTATAATTTCTGCAACTGCTAAAGTACTGGGAGAATGTGAAATCATATAGTGATCACTACTAAATAGTTATTTAGAAATAACTGATAATAAAGGGCAGCTGATATAATTTGTCATGCCAGTAAGTTACTGGATACTTACAAGGGTATGTGAAATGAATAACATTTGACAGAAAACAAAACCATCATGAAAGCATTCCTAAAGACAGCAAAAACATACAAATTAATGCACTAAGAGAGATAACCCAGAAATGCAGATAACAGGACATTTTGGACTTTGAAAATGAGAAGTACCATACAGATTTGCACAAGGATTGATTTATCATATTTTTACTGTAGTGAGATTAATGTGAGTGTACACTGAATATATTTCCAGCCACTCAGTTATTTGAACTGAAGACACAGGAGGTGCAAAAAGAAACTATTGTATGACATAGTTATTTAATTGTCTATTATATTAAGAGATTCCAAATGATAGAAAATATAAAACCTAAACCTGCTCATTAGGCTACAGTCACGTATTATGAAGGGACTAAAACTAAACAAGTGATAGCAAGAATGAGGCACCAAAATTCAGATCCTACTTTAAATATTCCTAAAACTGTAATCTAAAACTAATTTTTTGTGCCTGGTCTTGAAACATCAGTGTTTTCACAACTCAGCCATCTTGGAATTGCTTGCTTCTAATGAGATGAGTAACACAAGCTGTTCACAGAGATCATGAGAGCTGAGTTTTTCCATATGGTAACTTTAATCCACAATCTAAATGCACCTTAATGTACATTGGTGTACCAGGGGGTCCAGAAATGCCTTACAGAAAAGGGAGAGAGAAGTATTTCCCAATTCACTATGATTAAGCACTCCATAAATCTTTTCTGTTCGCAGAGCACAGGCATTTTTAGAGTTTGAGGTAAGGTGATAGACACTATCCCAAATATGCTATTTCATAACTGCTACTTAAAGCTTTACTCTTTCAAGATGGCTTTTTTTGGTGCTGACTTTTAAACAGCTTATGTATTAAAAGCATATAGTAAAAATTCATTAAACAGAGATCAATAATTTTTTAGGAAAAAGCACAGTGCAATGGAGTGATATCTGACTTGTAAACAGAACAATACAGAACATATTAAAAAAGCTAAATAGAAGAAATCCCACTGAGCTAAACGGCCCTTATGCCAATATCCTGAAAAGATTCCCATGGAAAGTGACAAATTCTCTAGCATTTATGTTGCTGACAAAAAGGCCAAAATGAAATATTTTAAACAAATTAACAAACAGCTGTTAATTGTTGATACAATATTATAATGTTATTAGGAATGAGATCTGCTAGCAGAGGAAAGCATATGGAAAGAGCTGTTTTAATTGAGTTTTCATAAAAGTGCCTCAAAAGAGATTAATCTAGAAGTTCCATGATAGATGTAGTTTCACCTTTATTTTAGGAAACACTTTGATAAATATCCAATAAGAATCAAAGAGTTCAAAGGTTTATGAAGCATTGCCAGTGCGTAGATTTGAATACAATCCTGTTTGATGGGAGCCCTGGAAAAAGACAAGAAATTCTCTTTCACATTGAAAGGAGTACAGCTAATACTAACCCCTTGTAACCTTAAAAAAAGCACAACATATCTGTGAGAGTGATTAAGTACCATGTATCTGAGCTACTGGAGGTAGAAATACATACATGCACCACTCAAGGATTTCTCTGTGTTTTCACCTTCTCTCTGTGACACAATGAAATTGTCATCCTGAAAAACGTTCTTTAATGTACGTCCTTACTGTAGTCTCAAATTTTATTCTATATCTGGATTCAGTTAAAAGTCCATTATCAGTGGATATATGAGTACATACCAGTTTTCTTCTTCTTTTCATCTGATCTGTCTAAACAAGTAGGTAACACATCAAGAAGACAACTTGGTTCCAGATGTATGCAAAGTTTTGCCCACAGGGAAGTGTTTGTTGAAATTTCTCAGCAATCATTCTTAGGATTTAAGACATTAAACCTCTTTCATTAAATGACCTTGGCACAAAGATCAGGACTGTACTCATGAGATCTGCTGATCTCATGAGTACTTTCTCATTAATATGGAGAAGGACTGGAATATCTCACAGGAATAACTAGATGTTTCTGGTGACTGAATAGCAGTAATTGCATGAAAATCGTTAATAGTATAGACTGAATGAAATACTTAGGGACTGAAAAGAAACAATAAAGAAATATTGCATGTATTACCTATTTGCAACATGGCTGTGAACCATCAAGGCAAGGCAGTGGTGGAGAAAAGCAAGTACTATTCTGGATCCATCACATTAAGTATTTTTAGCCTAGTTCTACAGGGCTTCTGTAAAACCACATTTTGAAATATAAAAATTACTTCAGATTTGAATTATTACAGAAAAGGTACTTTGCTGAGGAGGGAATTAAAGAACTTATTTTATGTAAAGAGAGTTTGACTTCTTCAGTCAAGTAAAAGACAGTTTTTATAAAATATCATTGTTTTCTGTAAACATATCTAGTGAATAAAAACAAATTAAAGGCAAAAATCAAGTTAAGCTGAAAATCAGTTTTCTTACAACTAATTAGTAGTCAACCACAACTTGTGAGTTAAATGCTTGCAGCAAAGTTAATACCGGTACAATCTTCCACTACAAGTGGATGAAAACTTACATCACAAAACCAATGCAACTAGAAGGCAGACTTTAACTGCCCCCAGTGTTCTAACTGATTTCTTACTTATATGTTTTGGAGTAAATAGACTGGTTCTGATTACAGCAGGCATGGCACAGCTCACCTACAGAGTGAAATTCTTCTCCCTTCTCCCAAAAATACTTACATGCAGACAGCCTGTTCAGACTTACCCTGCATTTGTGCTACCATGCAAAGCATGCCCAGAGCATTAATTGTTTAGCCCCCAAATTGTGCTATCCCCACACTAGCAATTCAATACCGTGGAAGCTCAAGTGACAGTGCCCTGGCCTGAGCTTTGACTTCATTTAGTTCTATAATATAGAAATAATCAGTACAGACTATGAAACTTCATAGCTAACACTACAACAAATAAAGGAGCTCCTACTCCATCAGTGAATGTCTTGATGGAGTGGTTGTAACACTCTATGTCTGTTGAGAAACGTATTAAAACTTTTCAGTTAAGCAAGAAACTTCCAGGCTCTAAAACTAAAGCAAACCAAGTAAAAAAACAAATTAGCATTTGCATATATAAACAACTGAAATTATAGATCCATACCTTCAAAGTATGTTTACTAGACACATGCTTCAATAACACTGAATCCACACCATGGTAATCTAATGTTATGTCACTGCACGTTTCTTGAATGCATTACATAGACATTTGATCTATGCTCTTTAGCAGTCATTACTTGCTATTTATCATGTGTGGAGTTTATTTTGTTAATAAAAATAATGTGAAGTACACATTTCCAGATTTTGTTATGGAAATTTACTGTGATTGTCCCTACTTGTAGTCTCTCTTTGGCATAGGAAGTAGCTCTTTGAAATTGTTTCCCTAACGTTTTAGGGGTGGTGTTTTTATATATACAGTTAATTTAGATTAGCAAAACCTTTAAAACTAATAAAAAAGCCTGGCTTTTTAAATCAGTGATGAATTAAGTACAGTAAATGCTATTCTGCACAACAATAGTATTTTCTTTATTTTTGCTCATGGAATGAAATATTATTAACAATAAGAAAATTATCTGTGGTAGAAAAAGTAATATTATTAAACTGACTTTGATAGCAGTGAATGCTAATTATAGCTGTTAATCCAATGAAACACATTTCAGAGGTGTGGATAATCACCACAAATTTCACCTTTCTGTGAATACATAATGAAGCATCAGAGACTTATTTCTAAGCATATCAACTTCTGTCAAGAGATTTTCATTACATCCGATACTGATTAAGCTAAACTTAAGTCTACCATGCAATAGATGGCTTTGAAGTGCTGGTAGGCACCGTTTAAAACATATCTTTGAAGAGACCTCTATTACAGTATGTGAAAACAAAAAAGAAGGAAATATTGCGAACTTGCATAATGTACTTGGAGAAAGTTTTTGTGCTTTTGGTCAATTTAAATGTGGTGACTGGGAAGAAGTAAAATATAAGGACGTATGGAGATAATTATAATTAACATTTTTGATCCTTGTTTTCTTTACTAATGAAAAACTGTTAGCAAACTGGGGAAAACTTGTCAAGCTATTGGGATCTATGTGGGATCTTGTGGGTGAGGACAAGAGCTGGTACATGTACATACACTGTATATATAGGGGAATGTATATACACTGAATATATACATACACTGAAAAGAGGGGATGCTTCCCTTTAAAGAGAGAGTCTTCATGATTTTATGCAAGTTTTATCTATTGCAGACACAAACAAATGCTATCCTAGTAATTTAGTTTTGAAGCATACATATATAGAATATATATATATTTATATATTTGTGTGTGTGTGGTTTTTGTTTTCAAAATATTTTTTTTACATTTATTTCAGTAACTCTTCAGGAATATGAAAAACAATCATTATTCTGGTCCATGAGCAGACTAGTGAATTCTTCCTTCAACCATCAATTATATAGAGTGAATGTATCTGTTTTAACCTCTGTGCCATAGCTTGTACATTTCTGTCACAGCAATTTCTGTTTGTTCATTTACTGAATAAAATACATAAATATATATATTTCAACATACTGTGTTGTATCTTTATCTGATTCTTGCTGAAATCAGTAAGAATGGAAGCACATTCTCAGTACTCTGCTATGCTATACATGTAATCCCATCTTTCTATTTTTACATCGCTGTTTACTGCAGATTTCACTATTATATTCAGTATAAATGAAAAACCCAAAGTACACAAAAATCCTACTCAATATTTCATTAGTGCCTAGAGAGCCTCCTGTCTTCAAATGCAATAAATCTTTTGGAAGAAAATAGAAAGATGATCCTCCTTTTTGTAGGAGGATCCTGTGGCAAGTTAAGCTCATTTCTCACAGCACCAAGACCCTCGTCTTTCACTAATTTCAGTAGCATTTCAGAGCACTATGTCTTGCAGGAGCTGTTGCTGCAATGTTTCTTAAAAGCATTTTCAACACAATACCATACTCTGAGGAGTCTTAGAGTCTTACAGCTCTCAGTACAGTCAAGGAAAAACCGGAGTACTCAAAATAAAGTCTTTAATGCAGTTATTATCAGGTTGGGACCTCGTGTTATTTTTTACATTGAATAAGATCACTGTTTTCTAGGCCTGTCTTGTCACTATCCTGCTGAACAGCCACATTGCCACTTGATAACTAAAGAAGTTTTCTACGATGTGGTTCTTGTCAGGTTCCCATAGCCAAGCCACTGGTACTTTTACAGTTGAGCTCAACCATCAGGGACAAATGCAAAGGTAACTCTGAGGAATAACAGGCTTATAACTAGGGAGTTGCATACTCCAGGTTGATACTACGTCTGACAGTGTTAAGGAAGGCTATTTTACAGGTTCCAAGGAGGATTCATCTGATCAAATATACATCCAAGCTAAGTCCAAAGGCTCCTTCTACAGTCAATGGAGAGAAATGGGCTCATCTAGGAAATGGTTCACTTCAATTCCAAGAATTCAATTAAATTGCCAAAAACACATCTAGTGACTACTATGGTGATCTGCGATATCCCACATGGCATTCAGCTGACATGCCAGAAAGGCAAAAATCTATTGCAGAGCCTATAGTATCTGGAATATTTTCAAACACCAGGAAAGCAACTTCAAATATCTGCCAATCCCCAAGTTTTGGATGTCTCGGGGCATGTCAAATGGCTTTAAGTCCTTGAATTTAAGCAACTGAGTTTAGTCCTAGATGACGTTATCAGAATTACATGTTCCCTAAGAATGCCTATTTCTTTCCTTAGCAAAAATGTTCACGGGTAATTAGATCAGATACAGATGACTGCAGTTGAGACGAATACCACACTCAGTGGCAGTTAGATACTGCTTTGAAAAACATTGACCA
This sequence comes from Tringa solitaria, assembly GCA_026413425.1. NCBI lineage: Eukaryota > Metazoa > Chordata > Aves > Charadriiformes > Scolopacidae > Tringa > Tringa solitaria. The sequence continues at coordinate 157,486,202 of JAOXJM010000001.1, forward strand.
CAAAAGGTGTAGGAGCCCTTCTGTCTTTGCTCTCTTACTCTGCCTGTACCAACTCTGTAGAGACTGCAACTGCAGAACTTCAATTGCTTTATACTGGGGAAATCATGCAGTATCTGAATAAACTGGCTTGGGGGCAATTTGCCTCTGATATGGTGTATTTTATGATAATCATACTGTGAGATGTGTAATTACTGCACATTGTCCTTTTTTAAGGAAAGGGTTTATTTAGGAAACTATATTTAATGATGTCTGAGAACAGCAATAACAAAGCTATAAAAATTTCAGTCAGAACATCCCTTTTTCTTTTTCACCCCTTCCATACCTTTTTTAATTTAGCGGTAAATCAGCAACAAATGCACTGCTTCTCACTGCTGCTCTGAATCAGTATTGTATCTTAACGCAATTCTGTTGATCTAATTGTCTGGCCAACCATCAAAAAAAAAAAAAAAAACAAGAGAGAGAGAAAAAAAAAGGAAATTAATTCAAACTGACCCAGTTTAATGGGGCTTCTTACAAATAATAGTGGAATATAAAACATTTAAAAAGCCCTTGGTGTCTAGAAAAACATTAGAGGGTGACCTGGAGTGGTATGTTTATCAGGTCTGTTTTTGCAACTCTACAACACAGGAATCCATAACACATGCCTTTCAGAAACCGAGCCATGCCAATTGAGCTCTGTAATGGAGTTCCACAATCTGTATTACGTTTTGGAGATGTAATTTCATGTTATGAAGTTTGAATGGTGGAACAGATTACTGGAGAGGTCATGTCTGCTCCATGAAATGTTGCTTCAACTGCAAGAGTGAGGATTCTTCAAATGGAACATGAGCTTTAATGTAGTAGGACTGATGTTTGGCAGGACAGCTTCCGGAGCTTCAAAACTGTTGTTCTTAACCCACAAAGGCAAAATCAAGAGACTTTCAAAAGAAATTTCCAATATATTTATTTCCTTGGACGTTTTTGGAGCTGGGACACCTGTGAACAAAGACTATAAATATCTTCTTTTTATTTGTTTTTTAATTTTATTTCAATTATACCCCTAATGTGGGGAGATTGCAACCAAATTCTTACACATTAACCTTGGCTCAAGTTTTGCTGATTAATTGCTTCCTTGTTACTATATTCAGTCCTGCCAATCACTATCTGGAATAAGCAAGTTTGCATTTTTATGTTAATCTAAACATGCAGTGTACAACTAAAATTAATCAAACCATTTCCTCTAGTGAAACAATACTATACTATTTTACTAGGATTCACACTACGCACACTCTGTTGAAAAGTCTCCTCAGAAGTAAAATGTTTGTCCTTTTTTTTTTTTATCTGAGAGCCAGTACCTTAGAGGATAATATCTGTTAACAAAAAGAGGAAGATAATTAAAATTTTTACAAAGCATCTGTCATCCAGCTGTACTGACTGGGGATTATAGAAGACCACAGATTATAAAAATAAAAAATAAATTTTAAAAAATTAGAAGTTCACACACAAAAATAAAACAGAAACTTTAGAGAAAAAATAGGCAATGTTATGACCTTCACATAAATGCACAGATGTACTAAACAAAAAAAAACCCCTAACTTTGAGTATAATTTTGATGTGTAAACAAAACAATCACCATGTAGCATTTGCTGAGAAAAATCAGAACGATGAGATACAGTGTGGATCACAGATTATTGCACTTTAATTTCTAAATGAGCTTAGACATCTGTGAAATTAAAACCCCAGGGCGGACAATTTATGTGACACTATGTTGAGAAAGGAACAAAGCTTTGAGATGCAAATTCCAGCTTTCCATTGCGTCAGAGCAGGTAACCTTGCAAACAACCTTCACACAGACCAGTCCTCTCCACTCTGACTGATGTCTCCCATATGTATCTATTTCTCCTCTCCGTTTTCCAATCAAGTTGACAGCAATTCCCAGTTCATTTTCTAAAGAGACTGATAAAAGCCAGGCTGGACTTGTACCTGTTATTAACCTCTCTTGTACCATTATTACTTATTTTTCTCCTTTGAGATAAGCAGTTACATAGCACTGGCTGATCTTTGCATGTGATGTGTTATTACATAGAAATGGTACTGCAAATGTCAGCCTGTTACTGGGCCATTAAAGTCAGGTCATGATATTTGAAAATTTCATGTTCTTAACCTTTTCAGGAGTTAACCAACATATATTATGCATTTATTTGTCTTTGTTTGTTGTTTTTGTCATTCTTCTTGTTGTTGCTTACATTAATTATTCATGAATACAAGGGCATATATTGTGCTATAAAAAAACCATGAATTTTAATTGATTTATTAATGTTATTGAATAAACTATGATTTAAACATTAACAGCATTTACATAATTATTTTCACTGGCCAGTTTAAAACCCTTTCATTATTTTGAAGGAATAATTTTGAACTCTGTATACACACAAATAATTATTCAAATCTCTTCCATATATAAACTACAGGATGAGATCCAACGAGATAGGAAATGGCCTCAAGTTGCATCAGGGTAGATTTAGATTGGTTATTAAGAAACATTTCTTCACTGAAATTGTTATCAAGTATTGGAACAGGTTGCCCAGGGAAGCTGTTGAGTTACCATCCCCAGAGGTATTTAGAAGATATCTAGATGTGGTGCTTAGGGACAAGGTTTAGCAGTGGACTTGGTAGTTTAGGTTAACAGTTGGACTCGATGATCTTAAGGGTCTTTTCCAACCTAAATGATTCTA
>JAOXJM010000001.1:157504263-157515291 GCA_026413425.1 Tringa solitaria
CTCTTTTGCTTTTTTTTGACTCCTCTTCATTGTGTCCAGCTTTTATAAGTCTGTGTGTACTGTAATTTATTACAGGGTGATATCTTCATTTCTGTGCATACATAAATTTACGGATGTTCTAAAACTAGAAACTTTGCTAGAAAGCAGAGTTTTTGTCAATGGGGTTTATTTGTGTCTAAAAAGGAATATAGAAGGTCCTGTACAAGTATCTTCATTTCAAAGATCCTGTGGCTAAAAATAGATAAATACCTCTACTAAATTAGAAGTAGGGCTCTATTCCTATGCTGCCAAAAATGGGTTTCTGCTAGCAGTGAAAATTTATAAAATGGGAGACTGCTACTTGCCTATCTCCCCAAATGAAAGAAGATGAGCTCTTGTTGAGTAGTAGAAGGGATAAATGCAAATATAATTTTCTTATCTTGCATCCTGTTCCAATCTCCTGCTTCTAATACAAGTATTCCCCTCCATCAAAACTGGTAAGTATTTCTAGTCAAGCTGCAACATACTCTGTGTGGAGTTAGCTTTGCACCTACATACATATTAACAGTACAGTACCAGGAAACTCATACGACTATATTGAAATTTACTGGTTAAAGACTCAACAAGTTTTAAGGGTTTAAGGTTTCAAATAGGTATCATCTGGATGAGTTGAAAAACAGAATCTGCTAATAATCAACACATGAGCTGCTCCAAATTGTGGAGATTCTTCAAAGACATCTTTAAGGAATAACTGAAGGAAAGACAAACTCTCTTATTTTTTCACTGTCTTGGAAATGATTGAGATGTTTCTTTTCCAGACGTAGGAAAAAATAAACCTTAATCAAAGAAGTAAAATGTTTGGTGAAGCTATATACAGGTAAGAACAATGATTTATAACAGAAATTACTAAATAACCTTGATTACCTACCATTTGCCAAAGTGAAAACTATGGAGATTTGTAAATAATTGAGGTTAATAAGCTGTTTTTCTCCTCTTCCTCCAACATGTTCTGAATTAAAAGTTTATATTAGAAGCAACAAATTGTTTAGAAAGCCAAAACCAGCAATCATAACTTGTTTGTATAGGACAGATTTTTCATTTTGAGTAACACCTTACTCTGCAAACCGTTAAAATAATTTCTATGAGAATATGGTGGATTAAATTATTGTTCAGAGTAAGACTGGCAGAATTACATCCTAAGAGATTTCTTGTGCTATGCTGGGATGCCTGAAAAGAAGGAGTAGGAATTACACTGTTAAAATCATTAAAATCATTAAAGCTAAACAGGATTTATCATTTAATATATATAATATAATATAATATTGGACTAGATGTAGATGATCTCTAGAGGTCCCTTCCACCTCTGAAATTTCCGTGATTCTGTGAATTTTATTGGGGTGAGAAGGCAAATGGGAGAGTATAAAACCACAGACCATGTGATGGGAAAATGTAGAAACTGGAAAATTACATTGTGATTTATTTCATTAAAAGAAAATATGTTCTCCTCATCATACACTGAAAATGAGACATTTGAGACACTGAACAAAGTGAATTCACTTAATATATCACATCATTAGAGATACCAAATATAAATACTCGATACCCCATCCCCTGTATATATTTTCAGTGTTCAGTAATTTTCATTTCCTTTTATCTTATGTGCTTCTGCAGTATACAATTTCTTACTGAAATATCACAGTATTCAAAAATAATTCAAAATACCTTCTGTAAGATTATTTAAGAGAATAAGTAAAACATTTTATGTGTACATCAAGAACACTATGCAGATCTTTGAAACTATAAATACTAAATTGTGGTCCTAATTTCATCCATATTTTTTTATTATTCTAGTTAAAAGACAAAAAAAAATATACCTTGCAAACAGCAAGTCTATGAACCTAGGTGACCTAAAATTCCCTTATTCTTATCTTCTCTTACTTATTTTTTCTTTAAGTTACTGCTTTTCATGTGGGGTTTTTTTGATGCTGCTTAAATTAACCTATTAGTATTTGGGAACGTTTTTATGGTTTTTGTTTCTGGTTACATCTGATATAATATATAAAAACATGCATAATATATAACAAAATACTCAACCACATTTAAATGTGAAATGCTGTTGAAAAGCAGCATTTCTGGAACCACTGTAAACTGGAAAGCGTTACTGAATTCAGTGGTGTGACTGAAGACGTGGAATCTTTGTGAGGGGTGAGAAGACTGGCAGGTTTAAGGGCAGATGCTTCTTCAATAAATAAAATGACAATGAGGAAGCCCAAAGATGCCTACTTAGGAAAAGCTAACGTCAGATCACTTTTGCTTTTACTTCAATTTCTTTTATTCACTTTGGTCCAGCTCTGTTTTCCAAAAAATCACAATAATTATATCTAACTGAAGGAAATTTGTATAATACAGATATAAAACATAATATATGAAATAATTTCCTCTTGCACAAGAAGAAAATGTTTAGAAAAACTCAAGAGTTAGTATACAATCCAGCTAGTAATAAAGGTAAAATATTGTCTATAATCACAAGTGTATGCCAACTGGTATGTGTTCAGAATCACTGTTACTGCATGCAAATCAGTTGTTATCATATAAACACACTCTTGTGTATGCAATTTCCTCATCTACATGGACAAACTAGCGTCTCAAACATACAAAGCAATTTATTTTTTTAAATGCCAATTGGATTCTCACACCTGCTTGAATCTCTGACCTTCTTCAGAGATTCTTTTTATAGCCTCTGCATTTATTCATTTTATTCTTACTTCTTATTTATATTCTTTCTGTAGGTCTGTTTTTGGTTTTCATTCTTTTTTTCTGCATGTTTCTATTGCTTTGTTTATTTTCACATCTTCTTTCTAAGAGCTCTGCCATCACATGTAGCTTGTACTGATTGTGCTTCCTACTTTCTGTTAAGTGTTGCTTGAGGCAAGTGGGATGTCATGTGACTATGAGATGTTTCAGAGGCATGAGCCAGATCCCAGGCTATGGGAATTCTTTCCCCACCACTAATTCTGCATCTCCAAGGCATGTGATTCTTCCAACTTTTCCTGAAATCTACTTCATCCCAAAAGCCTACTCTTTCCCAAAACCTGTACTTCTCCAAAACCTGCCCAATAGAGAGTACCGGCATTTTTCAATACCATTTCATAGTACAGAGCTGCTCAAATGAGGCAGACACAGAGACAAGGTTTTGGTTCAAGTTTTTCTACTCAAGGAAATGAGAAGGAAGAATAGCCCAGATTAAAAACCTGGTAGAAGTATTATGAAAGCCGTATAGGGGTGAGAAACTGTGATCATAATAGCATCAACCAGTCACCAATCCTCCAATGTATTTAGCTGCTTATGCAAAAGGTACATCTTTTTTTGGACCACAGTTTGTCCTCCTTACCTTGACCACACTCATCAAAATAGGTACAGGATTATTGTCACCTTAATGTAGATACATCTTGTCCCTATAAAAACGATCACTTTCTGCCTATACATATCGTGGCCCTGAATTCACCAGTAAATGTTTGCCACAGAAGTAAAAGAGATTTTTGAACTAAGTAATTACTTAATTGAATTAATTAATCTATTTCTGAGAAAGCAATACAAAGAATATCTGATGTTAATTCTACTGACATATATGTTTACCCAGAAAAAAAACGTTGTTCTTTCTGCAATCTATTATTACGCTTTTTCTTTTGAAATTAAGTTAAACAAATTACACCTGAAATATTTCTGCATAGGTTAATGAACTACAAACAAGTGCAAAGTGGACTAAGTTGTACTTTAACATATTACAATTTCAGTAATAAAATTAAAATACTGGTAAGGGGAAACATGAGTAAAGGCAAAAATTATTGTGGAGAAATTATCCAGAAAATGGGGACAAAAGACAATTTTAAAACTTGTGAGGAGAGTTCCTAAGCAGCTGTGAACTGCCTACATCTTATATGTATCTTTTTCTACCTACCTATGTCATTGTGTCATTCTGATAATCAGTGTCCCTTGTACTTTTAAATATGTAGATAGAAACAATAATGAAGTATTACTGAGAGGAATACTTTGTACCAGTCCTGTGATCTATCATGTATAACACAAGCTCAAATCATCTGCCAGCAATGAGGTTTCCCAGGCCCAGTGCTTTCAGGAATAGAGACATGGAAAAATTAAAGGAAATTAGTTCTGTTTTTACTTCCAAGACTGATTAATAAGGTATCCAAAATCTCCCACCTGGTATCAGACAGATTTGCTTCTTTTTGGCTTACTGTCCACACAGTTCCCTCCAGAACTATTCTGTCGCTGTTCTCATTTTGCTTTTTTTCCAAATTTTAGTTTTATTTGCCTTTAGAGTACCTACTTTGAATCAGTGCAGATTGATCAATATAAAAACATGCCTTCCAGAAAAAAAACAAACAGATATATGTGTGAGGGAAAAGCAATCAGTGTAGTTAGGACAAAACTAGGGTTGCAAATAACTGGCAATGTATTATTAGCATGTACCAAATTCTAGAATCCTAACAGATTATTAGCTCTGTAACTTAATAAAGTAATTAATATAATTCTGAAGTATTAAGATTGAGTAGTGATGGGATGGGTTAGTCTTTTGTATTTAGGCATTGAGAATACAAATCACCACCTCCCTCTCATGTAGCTTCACCCTTGTTCAAATTAAAAGATCAGTCAAGTTTTGATAATATGTGATACAGGATAATATAAACACACATCTCATGTTAAAATAGTGCTTCCTACCATGACAACATGCCCTAAGGTAGACAAGTTAGCACCTATTAAAAGTTCTTTTCTTATGTCCCATAAAGGCAAGAGCTACAGACATACATGTTGCAGTATTCTGACCAAGAAAACGGATATAAAGACTTCTAAGAAATCTCATTATATAGAATAACAATTTACTTATTGTCAATACATACAAGAAAGTTGATAATTAGGAAAAATAATTAACAGGAAACAATATAAGGAACATCATCATTTAGCAAATGTGTTGCTGCAGTTTACAAGAGAAATAAATTCATAGCCTTGACCCACATTCCTACTTTAAAAAGTAGGAATGCTTTAAAAATGTCTTAGGAATTTCTTTAAAGGATTTTCATCGTGTATTAAATGATAATGAAATTGTTCACACTGCAGTAGTTAATGTTGCATCAGCAGTTTTACTGTAACCCTTGATTTCATGGGTTTATAACTCTATGGTAAACATTTGCCTCAGACTGAAGTTTGGCATACCAAAGAGCAATCATGAGAACAGTAAATCAAATATCAAAAAAAATGTGTTCATTCAGTTTCAAGTTGTAAAAGGAAAGGCGTTCAGACAAGTATGGTAGTATAAAAATTATTTTACTCTAAAAACTAAGAAATATCTTAACCTCTAGTGTGCCTTTTTATGGTTGTCTTTTTTTAATGAAAATAAGTTCATCATGAGAGACTGACAGTATTTCAAAATTTTCAGTATTTTAAGTAGTCAATAGTCCTCTACACACGTCCACAACTTTGTGTCAGCAAATATTCTGCAGTGATTTTCAGCCTATTAATAAATGCCCATGTGTACAAAGGGTATTGTTTCAAGGTTGACCATAACACCTTTAAGTCTCTGTTGTATCTTTTGTTCAGATAATAAAATAAGATGAATAACACTAAGTAAAGGCAGGGATAAAGATGTAATGCTTTATAGAAGGAATAATGGCTTTTCAAAATTAATACTATTGTTTTGCCACCATCCTCATAGAGCTTCTAACGCTTCATCATATAGTACCTCTACCATATGTCAAAACTAGATGAGAACTCAACATAAATAAAGTCAATAATTACCTTAAAAAGAGTTAGATACAGCCTTGAACACTCACTGATTCCAAGGAGAATATGGCTTGACTGCACTGGAAGGCTTCCACTGAGCAGGAGGTGAAGATAAAGGGTCTGATTCTATTCCGTACTCTCTGACAACACTTTAGGGACATTTACTGTGGCAAAGAACACAATATGCCAAAGCAAAATGCATTGTAACTTCTCTGCTGTGGTCAGTAGCACTGGCGAGCTTTTCTGAGTGAGGTACCTCTCTCCTGTTAATGCAAAAGCCTGATGAGTCTGTGGCTTTTACTTAAGCACTTGCTACCACAGGCCTGTGTCTGCTGCAGGACTTTAGATGAGCTCCAAGCTTTTTTTGCCCACAGTTCAAAGTCTCATATACTGTACGGAGGACACTCATTTCTGTTGAGATGCCATATCACAATACACTAGTCATTGCATCCTCAACTAGTTTTACATTGCACTGTCCCCAAAGAAATGCTATTTTATAAGTTTTCATTTGAAGTATTGTATTAAATGAACTGTTCAAAAGCACCCAAAAGAAAGGCCACAAGATTTTCTTTCTTCTAGCAATACAAACCATAAAAAGTTGTAAAATACAAAGTTAAAAGGACATTGGCAGGGTAAATGTCATCTTTCTAAAGTGGATGTCATTTCCTTTGCTACTAATAACATTAGATTTATAAGACTGAGAAAGGAAATGTTAATTTAATTTTCACCATTTGTGTCATCTGTTGGCAAAGGTCATTCTCTTCACAGTGCAGATTCTACCTGCATCTGATAGTATGTGAATTAGCTCACAACCAACTCCACCAAAAGAAACAGAGAAAAATAGCATAAAAAAAAAATCTAATGACACAATTTATAAGTGATAGGAGAGATGCATTTTTGTGAAGCATTGAGCTTTGAAGTGATACTAAGCAAGCATACTGAGTACAGAGCACATATCCACAAGGAATCAGCAGAGTTATGTATTTAGTATTAATGAAATAAGGTGACTTGCCAAATTTTCCATCTTGACAGAGCTACTACAGTAAAAGAGCTACTACAGCAAAGGAACTCTTCCTTTTTCCTACAGCTGCAGGAGGTCTCCAGACAGTTCAGAAATCCTGGATTAATGATTACTAATTCACCTTAGATGCTCTCCTCTGTTTACAACAAATGCATTTGAGGCTGAAAGAAATATTATTGCTATCTGACTACTCACCATTATTAGTGTTATAGTATGTAGATGATACTAACTTTTAATACAAAGAAAATTGCTCACTTTTTTTGTTCAGCGCTTAAGTAGTAACCCTGAAAAGAGCAACTAAAATCTATTACAGCAACCAGTAAATGTGTATTGTGTCTCAGAGGGTTATCCAGAAGTGTCAAGCTACTCTAATATTAAATATTGCATTTTCTACTGAAGAGTTAAGGCAGTCACTACAAGTAGCAGGAAGGATGACAGCATGACAACACAGTTGTGAGAGCTCTTGGCAGCAGGTGCACTTGGCTACAAAATGAAAAGAATGAATATAAAGAGACCAATGCTGCTGGAGTGCAGCGAGAGTGTGTAAGTAAGGCGCAGACACATCAAAGTTGTTTACAAATTCGTTGCAAAGCATAGCTGGATCCAACCAAAACCAGAGGCACCAGAACAGAGAAAATCCTAATATAAGAAAACAGAAGATAAAGCACTGCACTAAGCAGGTGACAAGCTAAAAGTCTTGTGTTCCTTGTAGTTTCTTGACTTTTCTACAGAGCACTAATTCTTCTAGTAATAAATATATCTACTACTGAACACTAGTGGAGAGCATGGGCATTTCAGCTCAGATGAACAGATCCTTACATTAATATACATAAAGTGTGATCAGATTTTTAGAACTCAATTGTTATCAGACTTCCCCTTACAACAATATACAGAAAATTGGTGAGCTAGAAAAGGTTTGAGAATAGCAATACAGATGGAATCACATCAACAAATCCAAAGCGAGTTTCATGAAGAAACTCTGAAGTTCCAAAAGAAAAATAATATATATGAGCTTTTTTCTTAGAAATGACTAGAAAATACTCAGGATAAAGAAACAAGATTCCCATGTTAGTTGTTGGCTAGAGTTAAAAATGACAGTGCTTCACTTCACAATAGACTGAGCAAAGCCATAATGTCCATTCTCCTCATGTTCTTCACTAATCCACTAACAAAAACTAATCCACTTTCTGTGGGTTACAGATGACTGAAGTTGTTTTGACCCATAACAATGCTATAGATTAAAGGCTTCATGCCTTTATTCATTTGATAGGATCGTTGAGAAATTCTGTGATCAGTCCCAAGGAGGTAGGACTGGAGGACTTCTGTTAAATGCTTAAGTGTTAAAGAGCACCTTAATCAATACCTCACTGTAAAGCAGAACACTCAAGGAAGGTGCAAAGACTTAGACTTAGAACAATATCCTCAGAGCAATGGTTAATGAAAGAATAAGTTGAGCCCATCCAGAAAAAGACACCATAGCAAACTTTTGCAAATACAATAAAAATAAAGCTTCTATCCAAGAAGCCTACGCTGATTCTAAACAGAGTCCAATTGCTGGTTACAGAGCAACAGCTAAAGAAATCTGACTGCAGTGTAAATGATACCTATTCTTTGCCTCCTAATCTCATAGTATGAAATTATTTTCAGACATTTTGCTTGTTGACAGAGATTTTAATAGGAAAGAAAATTTCTAAAATTTTTCAAGACGCTAAAAGTTAATCATGTCTGTGTAACTAGAGAAATAATTTCACTGCAGCCTAAGTTTTGCATTCAACAAAAACGAAGTTAAAAAAATACATGAAAGTAAATTAAATCATATAGAAAACCAAAGAATTTTTAAAAGATTATTTCTTTCATAGTTCAATTAATTTATATTACTCACAGAAGATGTTTCTTTTCACTGTCTCCATTGGGCATCCTAACTTTTAAGTATCAGACAGATGTTTTCTTTGAGGAACTGTTTTAGATACTAAATAGTCTTCAGGTAACTGACAGATCAAGTCTGTAGGAGCCCCTCAGAGGTTAAGAATAGTTTTCTACATTTGTAATATTAATACCTAGTTTATCCTTGCAAAGAAACAAAGACTATGTTTCCTGTTTAAGTTAGCAATCTCTTTTTCAATCAATTATGTGAGCACTTTGAGTTCTGAGCACAGACTGGCATAGTTCAGGACAAGAAATGGAACAGACTGGATTTGATTTATTAGGTTCATGCAATAGTCAGACTAACTGGAACAGACAGAACTTATACATCTTTAGACTGAAATTAGTCATGAAAAATTATACTAAAAGTATGAAGAAAATGACATGCAGTAATTATTATACTACATGAAACAGTCTCAAGATACTAATAGTTTTCCATCTGTTTACTTATGTTCTTAGAATATTCCTCATGAATGTACTACAGATTCAGCTCTCCAGTGTTGCTAAGAAAATTTACATAAACAGTGAGTTCTCAAAGGACTTCTCAGATGTTAGTAATGAAAACTTGGCAAGCATGCTCACTATCGTAGTTTGGTAAAATAAATGCAAACATACTTGCTTTCTAAAAAATGCAGACTGAAATGTCGTGTGTGCATAGTTATGTAATGCACTGCATGCAAGGTATTAGAGTCATTATTTTTAAAAAACAAAAATTGTCTTTTACCAAAAAGCAAAGGTTATTATTAGCTGTGTCATCTTCACTGATGCAGTAGACAGTGCACTAAAATCAGGTAGTTTTCACCAACATCGACTCCTTTGACAAAAAAAAAACAACAAAAACATCAAAACCAGTAATATAGATTGCTAATATCATACATTTGGAAGTCCAAATCTCTCAAGTCTTTTCTAAAAATGCATTTCTATGTTACATATCTATAACCTGTATTTATCAGTCAAACTTGGCCTTTTTACAGATCAAACTTTCATTATATTCCTTTGGCTCATGAGAAATTAAAATTTATTATTTCCCATGCTTTCTATTATTTTCCTAAACATAACCTGTCAATTCACCAAAAAAAAAGTCTTCAGAAAGAAATAGTTTCCTTTCCTGAAAAGTAAATAATATTTAGGCACATAATTATCTCTGAAGACATAGTCTATAATAATCCTAATTTCCTTGAAGAAAGCCAAAAACTTGGGCATTTAGGAATCAAGAGAATTTCCATTACAGTGCCTAAGTTATTTTTTGAAAATCAGGTTTACTTTTGAGGCTGGATTTTTATGTGAATATATTAAAGTATATTTTTGTTTTCTGAGTGATCTAGAGTCTCTCTCTTGTCATCATAGTAAAATAGCTACATATGGAGAAAAATTCATCCTGGTTTTCTTAATTACGTAACTTTTGATCAAGAAAAATTTATTTGGAGTTATCCAATTTTCTTGATAGAATACAAAGTGAATATAGATTACTCTAGATTTAGAAAAAACTTTTAAAGTGAGACAGATTTCATTTTTTATTGCTTATATTCACTGTTTGAACATGAAAAGAATAAAAACACATTTGTACGACTTTCATACTTGAACTGGAGGTTAATTATGCATATACTGCATACACCTTCTTATGGGTAGGGCAAAGAAAAGTTACTGCATTCTCTAGAAAAAGCAGATTCCTCCTGAAAAGCCAGAATTTCTGGTCTTTGCAGCCTTTCCTTATTGGTAGCAGATCCACCTGGAATATTTCTTCTTGACTTATAAAGGATGATGGGCCAGAGGAAGGACATTTCTGAAAATAGTCTAGATTCAAAATAAATTGTAGTATCTTGTAATTGGGAATCGAGCCTACATTGACAAATACCTGCTGAGGCTCAGCTGGGAAGTGATAACATGTGAAGCTCCTAAAGCTCAATTGTGGCTTATAAATTTCCCTAAAGGAAAAGATGTACACTGATTTGTGAAAAAAACACTAATTAACATAAACTCTTCTGTTTCTGCATTTTCCTTTGTAGGTATTTTATTTCAATTATTCAATAAGGAAAGATGATCTCTTAATTTTATAGGCAATGAATGTTAAAATTTGTGCCAGTGAAGATTTGAAAATCTCTCCGGAACCACTGAGAAAAGATGAAAATAAATATGAAATCATGGAATCATAGAATGGTTAGAGTTGGAAGAGAACTTAAAGATCATCTAGTTCCAACCCCCCCTGCTATGTGTAGGGACACTTCCCACTAGACCAGGTTGCTCAAAGCCCTATCCTTGAACACCTCCAGGGATGGGGCATCCACAACTTCCCTGGGCAACCTGTTCCA
>JAOXJM010000001.1:157575538-157585742 GCA_026413425.1 Tringa solitaria
GCCAATAAATAAGGAATTAACTTTGTGTCTATTTGCACAAAATTCCAATCATGCAAACACTCCTAGCACAGATCAAAAACTTCTTATGATTCTTATCAGTTTGTACTGGGCAGACCCCTACTGATTTTAATGAAAGTTTTATTGATTGAGAATTAAGTAAGGGCTTCACATTTCGTCTTTAGAGGATTGCACTGCTGGATAAAGACTGGGTGTAGAAGCAGGTCTACAGGATATTAATGATGTTGATAATGCCATAATTTCTGTGGTTTACTGCTTTAACATGATATAGATACAAATCATTGCTATTTAAAATATGGGAAAAGAGCTTTAACAAGGTAGGTAGGGATGCAAGCATATGTATGCATATATACACTTATTTTGGATACTTAGATACACATATATACACACATATACATAGATATGTTTAAAAATACATAGTACTGTTAAAGAAAACACAATGAAAGAAGTGTGATGAGCTTAAGTTTGAAATTTCAGGATTGTTCTCTAGCCTTAATGCCAGTCCTTGTTTGTAGATAATTTGTTTTGAGAATATGTGCATTCTCAAGGAAATTATACTTTCCCCCTCCCCCCAAATAGTTCTGTGTAAAAGCTAGTAAACCTTACCTATTAAGAACCCATTTGTAATACTCTCTTCTTTTCAGTCATTCCAGATAAAGCCACAGGACAGTTCAAGTATAGTGGGTCCTGAATACTAGACAGCAGCTATTTTCTTTTAAAATCCCTAAGATTCCATCAGGGTAGAGATAGGAGAAACATAAGCCAGTTCCCATCTAAGGAGAAAAGGCAATAGAAATAACTATACTTTCATAGCATGCTTTTTGCTCTTTTTTGTGCAGAGAAAGAAAAATAAGAAGAAGCCACAGAGCCAATATAATAGCACAAAGTGATTTCTGAAGCTTTGGTAAGGCCATACATTTCAGAGTTCCAGCTGAAAGAAGCTATTAACAATCAGTTGCAAAAGAATTAGTAATGTCATTAAATCAAATGCCTTCTAAACATTTTCTTTTATAACTGGCCTAAGGAAACTAAATTTCAGTTTTCCAGGCTTTTTGTGTATGTGAAAATCCCATTGGCTGCATGGAAGTACAAAAAGGAGAAACCATAGTGAATTCTATGCTGTTTCTCCCCTGCTTGAGACCCAAGAAAGTTAGGACACTCTTAAAGCATCCTATACATTTTTAAATTTTGTTTGAGAGGTAACAAGATAGATAAAATTTGTGTTCTCAGTCTCAAAAACATCTGTAGTTCCTCACTTGAGAAGTTACAGCCTTAATCAAATCAAATTAAAAATTGTTGTAGGGTTTTCATTTTAAAACATACACTGAAATTGCTCACCACAGTCACCAAGATTTTTTTTTCAAAATGTGCAGTATATATTAATTGTGCTTTCTTTTCACAGCAAACTGCAGGAGAAGTAATTTTGGATGTTTGACTGTATTTCTTTTTCTTCAAACTAGAAAGGCCTAAGAGCACAGCAGAAATGATCCATTCACATCCCAGGGAATGGAACTTAATTTGATTTGAAACTGACATTTTGTGGCCATTTGTAAGCTGTATGATTAAAGATCTTAAGTGCTCACAGTAGGCAAAGAGAAAATGTATATGCATTCCCTGAAACAGCTGATTATCTTTACCCTAAAAATAGATTATTAACACAATATAAAGCAGAAAGTTGCTTTCTTAAACAGTAACATATAATGAGGCCAGTGTAGTCTACAGTATTCTGACTTTAAGTGAAATATAGTCCTATGCGGACAGTAATTATCCATATATTTTTGGTGGAATAGGAGAAATTAGTCTTAACACCTTGTCTAAGCCCAACAGAAAGAAAACATGAGGTCAGCAATTGCAAGTTTTTCCTCACATTCTTTTCTGCGATGCTTGTCTACCCATAGTCTTATATTGGACTAAATAATCTGTTTTTCCTATTATTGTGAAAAGAAATTGTCTCTAAACACTGTGAATAAATCCATCAGTGAGATAGTACTAAATATCCTGGGTTTTATTTTTAATTTTTATCTTTCTTTCCTTTTAGAGAAGCATAACAAATAAGTGAAATGTATTCTTGCTGAAGCAATAATAAGGTTGAAAATATGAAGTTTAAATTATGCATACAATTTTTTACTGAATATAGCATCTTATTTTTTCACAAAATCCTAATAGTTAATGCATGTCAGAACATGTAATACGCTATCCCACATGTATGTACGAATTTAGGACACAGACATCTAAAGTAGAATGTTTCACCTCAGAAATGCTCTAATACGCTGTGGTATTATAGGTTGAACTTAGTGGAGGGACACTGACATCTCTAAAACTGACATGTTCTTTTTCACCTCAAATCAAAGCAAACCCCTGTCTTATATCAAATTCTATTGCTGTTGAGATGCCAAATAATTTTTCATTTTTCTGACATTTTCAGTGGAGAAAATACTGATGGCTAGAATAGAATCATACAATCTTAGAATGATTTGGATTGGAAAGTAACCTTTAAAGATCATTTAGTCCAAGCTAGTCATGGGCAGAGACATCGTTCACAAGCTCAGGTTGCTCAAAGCTCCGTCAACTTCACCTTGAAATCTTCCAGTGATGGGGCATCCACAACTTCTCCGGTCAACCTGTTCCAATGTCTGACCACCAGCTTGTAAAAAGATTCTTCTTTATATATCCAGTCTAAATAGTCTCTATTTAAGTGAAGAGTAACTTCTAAAAATTTTGTTTCCTTGTTTTTATTTCATTTTACTTCAAATACTTTTTATATATTTGTTCCATTTCAGCTCAGATCAATATCTATGAAGTCTCCTCTGGTACCCAGCTGTTCCAAACCATATTGTCCCAAGTTGGATACAAAAGTATTACGGGAGTCAGTGTAGAATACTTTACTAAAGTTGAGATAAATTACATCCATATCTACCCCTTTGTCTGAAAATACAGTCATTTTAGCACAGAAAGAAATCAGATTGGTCAATCATGATTTACTCCTGGTAAGATAACTGCATGATTTTCCCAGGGAACAAAGTGAAGTTAATGAGCCTATAGTTATCTGACTTTTTGACTTTTCTATTTTCTAGTCACCGAGTATCGAAATCTCCATGACGTTCCAAAGATGATAGGGAACAGCCTTGCAAAGACATCAGCCAACTTTCTCAACACTCTTGGGTGCATCCTATGGGGTCCCAGGAACATATATAGGTAGATTTCTCTTTTGCATTTGTCCCTGTTTCCACCTGCCTTTCTGCACTGGAGCTCTGATGAGTTCCCAGTGCAGCCAAGCCAGTTTCCTGATGTATCTACTCATTTTTCTGAATATCAAGATTAACTGTTCATGCTAGAAGGACCCTGTCCTAAAACCTGTTATCATTCCTGACCTCCTTTGCCCTTGAGAGCTGCCTCCTATGGGATCCAACCTAAGAGTTTCCTGAATAAACCAAAGTCAGTTCAACTACAGTTCAAAGTTGTATTCTGCTCCTGTCCTTCCTTACGCCTTTCAGGATCCTGAACTCCATGATTTCTTGGTGACTGCAGCCAAAGCTACCATTGACTGCCATATCCCTAGGAAGTTCTTGCTCCTGAATATCAATTCCAGCTGCAGGACCTTGCACTTGGCCTTGTCGAAATTCATGAGGCTCACGTAGACCCCACCTCTCAAACCCTCTGGATGAAATCCCTCCTCTCCAGTGTGTCAACCTGGCTACAGAGCTTGGTGTTATGAGAAAAAATTGCTGAGGGTGCATTTAATCCTGCTGTCTGTGTTGCCAAGATGGTAAATAGCACTGGTCCCAGTACTGATCCCTGAGAAACACCACTTGTCTCTGCTCTCCACTTGGACATTGAGCTGTTGATCACAACTCTTTGAGTGCCACTATTCAGCCAGGTCCTTATCCACCAAGTAGTTCATCCATCAAATCTATACCTCTGTTATTTAGAGACAAGGATGTCATGCAGGACATCATCGTCAAATGCTCTGCACAGGTCCAGGTAGTTGATGTCAGTTGCTCTTCCCTTATCCACCAATGTAGTAAGCTCATCATAGAAGACCAGCAGATTTGTCAGGCATGATTTGTCCTTAGTGAAGCCATGCCAGCTGTCACCAATCACATCCTTATTTTCCATATGCCTTAGCAAAGGTTCCAGGAGGATCTGCTCCGTGATCTTGCTGGGCACAGAGGTGAGACTGACCGGCCTGTAGTTCCCCAGGTCTTTTTTCCTTTTTTAAAAATGAAGGTTATGTAGCTCTATTTCCAGACAGTAGGAACTTCACCAGACTGCCATGATTTCTCAAATACGATGGATAGCAGCTTAGTAACTTTATCCACCAGTTTCCTCAGGATCCATGGATTTATCTCATCAGGTCCCATGGATTTGTGAACTTCCAGGTTCCTTAGGTGATCTGATCTTTTCCTACAGTGGGCAGTCCTTCATTTTCCCAGTCTATTACTTTCGCATTCTGTGACTTGGGCAGTGTGGCTAGAGCACTTGCTGGTGAAGACTGACACAAAACAGTTGAGTACGTCAGCCATCTCCATATCCTGAGTGACCAGGTCTCCCATTTCCTTCTGGAGAGGGCCTACATTTTCCACAGTCTTCCTTTTATCACTGATGTACCTGTAGAAGCTTTTCTCATTGCCCTTGATGTCCCCTAACCAGATTTAACTCTATCTGAGCCTTAGCTTTCCTAACCTGTTCCCTTGCTGCTCAGACAATTTCTCAATTTCTTTGTATTCCTCTCAAGCTGCCTGTCCTGGCTTCCACCCTCTGTAGGCTTTTACTGTGTCCTTGTTAAAAATAAAATAAAATAAAATAAAAAAAAAATAATATGTGGGGCAGAAAGAATTTCTTTGAAATCATTGATCATAAAGAAAACTCTTTCATGTATAGAAGCAGAAAAAATGCATTCACAAAACTAGCTATTGAGGTAAATGAAACAAAAAAAATGGACAAAGTTGAAAATTACAAAACACTAAAAATTGTACAGGACGAAAACCCAGGAGTTTTCCAACTATTCAGTTTTTGATAAATCTCTAGCCCAAGTAAATGGGAACTTTTATTTTGGTAATATATTGCATCTTAAAAATGAACTCAGTTTTTATTGATTTTGAAAGTAACACTTGCAAGTATGAAGGTAATAGCTTTTTGATTGATTCAGTCAGGATGAGTTAGGCTTTGTGAATAAAGGGGGAATTAATCAGTAAGGGTTGATTTAGGACCTCTTTCATAATATGGATTTCCATTTTTTTGTGTCATTGTTCTGTTGTTAAAGACCTGATGGACTGTTTGCACTGAGGTGAATGATTAAATGACTGTAACTGGGAGTGACTGAAAAGTGAGGCCATCTCACAAGAATTAAGCCTTCCTGAAATTAAGTGCAACAATCAAACTTAATCTAAGGAAGTCTGCAGGAACCTATAACATAAGCACATAGAAACAGAAAGAGACCAGAAAAGAGACAAGTATTTCAGAGATCAACCTTCAGAGGGAGAAAGAACGGTTTTGTAGGCAGTACATAAAGACATGCATTGGGACATTTGTGACAGGCATCCTAGCAAGTGACACACTTCCAGTGTACATAGTACCGGTTTGACAAGAATCACTATATAAAGTTGTTCTCTACTGGCCTTTGAGTTTCCTTTTTTCCTCCAATGTAGATAAATGATATCTTGGCAAGGTGCAAAATATTGTTAGGCTTCCTAAGTAAACCTGTGGTTGAAACAGAATTTATTAGATACTGAGCTGAACAGGCAGCCAAAGAGTTTTTTTCTTTGCCTTCTCTGACTAAAAATAATTATTCAGGAAAAGTTGAACTATAGGAAGTGGATACCAGTTTTGAGCCAAGATTCCTGAAAATAAATTTACTTTTATGCTATTGAACTGGCACTAATAGTGCCTGTAATACAAGAGAGGAGCATATATAAAATTCCAAATAATGTTGATTTCTTTTCCCTTAGGGAAAAAGAAATGGCCCGTGTTACCTGTTACCTTTGAGCAGAGCACAATTCCACCATAGCTATGTATCTCTAGCCACTGAAGCAGACAGATTGCATAGTATGTATGAGTGTGTATCTTTAGATAAGTATTTCTGTGTATGTATATAAATGCGTACATATACATAACTTGATAAAAAGAAGTAACTTTATAAGAAGATAACCCTTACAGAAACAGACATTAACTAGAATTTTTTTATGCTTGCACATACTACCATATATTTTCTACTATAAGTATCTGTGAGATAGCCAGTTGAAATGAAAGAGAATACTACAATCATGGAATAGTTTTGTATCATAAGACTTCGTTAATTACAACACATATTGCAATAATCCATGAACTCATGGCTTTCAAACTGAGATTTCCTGGAGCTGACTTAACTGCTGATGAACAGCTAGCCCTTTTTAGAAATTAGTCTTCTTTAAGAACACATAGTTTAAGAAAAGCAGTAAAATATGGCTTCGATATCTTGAGCTGTGACATCAGAGCATCTGAAAAGAAGACTTGATCCTGGCAAACAGCCTACATCTCACACAGAAAACAACCCATGTGTCTATATTGTAGCGGAGATCAAACACAGGGTAAAATGAGAAAGATGGATGTGAATAATTATTCAGTTGTTGTGATGAATGCAGCAACTATTTTCTTGGGGGGGGTGGTGGTGTTTTGTTTTGCTTTTCCAGATTGCTCTATAGTTACTGCAAGTTTTGTTTACCACATTCTGTTAAAAAGGTCATGGTTTGGCAGCTGGGAGGAAGTCAGGAAGTCAACTTGTTTATGTTGGCTGCTGCCTTCCAGGTCAGCTGGATATGTAATAGAACAATCTAATGAAACAAGATAGATATACAGTCAGATTCATAAACAAGCACAAAGAAACATTAGCGTGAGACTTTTCTGGACTACTGAATGCTGTTTCCTGTGTTCCAAAGAGAGAAAAGTCATGAATAGTACTCTTATCAATGTACCATGATAAAACTACAGGAAGAGACAGAGATAACCCTGTGTAGTCCTTCGCACCCTAAGGGAACATATTCCAGTAGGCAGTCAAACATGCAAAAATAAAAATGGTCCCTTTTTCCCTTGAACATGTCAGATAATTGCAAAATTTATCACTACTTGTATTTGGCACCGCAGCTGACCTAGTTAGATGAGGTTCTGGGTTAAAACAAGAGAATCATTTGCAGATGAAAAAGGAAATGATCTTTAATATGTTCTTAAAAAAGCCTGAATACATTTGGGTTTTTACAAGATAGCGTTAAAGACAGTATTAATTATTGAAAAAAGCTAATATAAATGGTAGAACATTTTTGTTTCTAAATGCAGTGGAATACAGATGTATACCAAATAAAAAAATTATCATAAATGCTTTTTCCCAAAGAAATATATGAAGATCGTGGTGTGCTGTCAGTGTATTTTACAAATCTTGTTTCAGTCAGCTAAGCTTGTTAGAAAAAAATTATGTGTAGACTGCATTACAGTAATGGTAATTGCATTACATTGAATGCTAATTCAGAAGTTATAGAGAGCTGGTGGATGAGGCAGAGGAGTCAGTTAAGGGTCCAACAGATTTCTTGCAAAGTACCTTCAGATCTCTGCTACTCTGTCAAACTATGTCATTAGGACAACTGAGAAACAGCCTAGGAGATCTTCCAAACTCTATATCAAAGAGTATTGCTGGTAAACTGGCAAGTGCACTGCTTGGACAGACATCCTTTTTCCCACCTCTCAATATTCTGTCACCACCGTCCTCCAATACTTTATGCTGTGCCTTTATGCTAGAAAGTATTCTGTACTTGGAATATCATGCCCTTATCCTTTCATACTACTCTGCAAGCTTGGCAATATCTTGGTTAGCTTGAGTACCACCTCAGGATTCACTACAGTTTGGTTTGCCATTAAAAACATATGCAAAATGAAACCTACATTCTTGGTGCTTCCAGATGTATTAAAAAAGCATAAAAAATAGTGCTAAAAATAATAGAAAAATTGCATGACAAGAATCAAATTCCTTTCTTTTGCTGAAGCAGATGTAAATTTTATGAAGATTTTGGAGCATGAAGTATTGAATTAATGATTTTTCGGCTTGAATACTTTCAAAGATCTTTTAATAATAGTTTCACTATCTTATTTATTTTCTACTATTTTTTCTTGCTAAAAATACAGCAATAGACTGCTCTCTGTGACCACTGTAATAAAGGTCTTTTTAAGATAACAATTTTATCTGGATATTTTAAAGAGAGAACTGTGCTTGAGCATGCATTTTTTCCCCTCTTCATGTCAGATAACGTACTGCAGAGACAACTGTTTTACTAAACACTTCTTGAGGACACTTTCAGTATTTTCTATTACTAATGCACTGGAAACTGGATAAGGGTTTTTTGTTGTTTTTTCTCTTTTTCTTGAGAAACAGGAGTGCAGTGGACTGGAGAGGTGCAGCTGCAATTGTTATGAACAGTTATTAGTTTGGGAGTTTAAATATTGAAGATTGATCTAGATATTTTCCTCTTTGAAGGTGCAATAGCTATATTAAGCAGTTCTAAATTATTTGTATACATTTTAAATTAGTTACAATTAGTGGTCAATTACATGCTATTTATTGTCTAAGTATGTGGAATGCATTTCTAATAATACAGTGCAATTAAACACATTGCCAAAACATGACTATATGAACCCCATGAACTCACAGTTATACCCTGCTCCAAAACATACGTGAAAGAAAAAAAAAATCTAAGAAAAGCAATAGTAAAATGCAATGATTTTTGGTGAGAACATTTTACACTTAAACAGAAGAACTTCATTATAATAGAAGGAGAACCACACTGTTAGAGAATTCTATAATCAATGACAATTGAGGAAGGCTGAAAACTGGTTGAACAGCCAGGCATAGAGGGTAGAGATCAGTGACTCAAAGTCTAGTTGGAAGCCAGTAACTAGAGGTGTACCCCAGGGATCAATACTGGATCCAATCCTGCTTAATATCTTTATTGATGATTTGGATGATGGGACGGTGTGGACCCTCAGCAAATTTGCTGATGAGACAAAACTGAGAGTAATGGTTGGTATAACAGAGAGTTTTGCTGCCCTCCAGAGGGACATTGATAGGCTGGAGATTCCTTGATAGGAATCTCACGAAATTCAGCAAAGGGAAGTGCAAAGTCCTGCACCTGGAGAGGAATAACCTCTAGCATCCATACAGGCTGCGGGCTGACCAGGTAAAAAGCAGCTTGGAAGAAAAGGACCTGGAGGTCCTGGCGGACACCAACTTGAACACGAACCAGTGATATCCTCCTGTGTGAAGACTATCGAGAATCTCCTGGGCTGCTTTAGGAGAAGTCTTGCTAGCAGGTCAAGGGAAGTGATCCTTCCTCTCTATTCTATACTGGTGAGGTGACACCTGGAGTACTTGGTCCAGTTCTGGGCATCACAGTACAAAAGAGAGAAGGAACTACTGGAGAGAATCCAGCAATGGTCTTTTACTTTTATTTTAATGAAGTCACTGCTTTCTGAATTATACCATCCATACCAAAAGCCCAAACAGAAATTCAAACTGCAGAAAGTAAAAATTCACAATCCAAAGAGATTTAATATGAAAAACAGTATCTCAGAACAGCAAACGAACCAAAGGAAGAAGAAAGAAGTGTTAATATAAATCATTATGGAGTAAACACCATATACATTTAAGCTAAATGATGGTACTTACAGAACTAAACTTAAATGAAAATATATGGCAAAAGAGATCAAAACTTTACAGACAGACAATAAACCAAATTCCACAATAAGGAACCCATAATTTCCAGTCTTCCAATTTGTGTTAAGAACACTGTCCTTCATTGCCTCTTTTTATCACACACATTACACTTTCTTACTAAATACACTTTAATTCAAACTTCCATTAAAATCAGAAATTAAAGACAAACACAAAGTGTATTCTTAAGAGTAGACAACGAACTATGATAAAGCAGCAAGAAACTGCATGCCCTTTCATAAATATTGGGTTCATATTCACATTTTTAAAAATAAAAACAATAATTATATTAATTGAATTTTCTAACAATAACTGACTTGTGTTAAAGTGAAATAGCAAATCAAATACTATATCTGAAGAAAAAAAATATGATAAAGGGAGTGTGATTATATAGATCTATCAGAGTAATTTTTATTCCAACACAGGTAACGATATGTGCAAGATGGTCAGCAAGAT
>JAOXJM010000001.1:157615541-157626467 GCA_026413425.1 Tringa solitaria
CCACCCTCACAGTAAAGAATTTCTTCCTGATATCTAATCTAAATCTCTTCTCTTTCAATTTAAAAACCTTATCCCTCGTCCTTTCACTCCATTCCCTGATAAAGAGTCCCTCTCTATCTCTCATGTAGGCCCCCTTCAGGTGGAAGGCCATTATAAGGTCCCCCTGGAGCCTTCTCTTCTCCAGGCCGAACAATCCGAACTCTCTCAGCCTGTTTTCATAGAAGAGGTACTCCAGCCCGCTGATCATTTTCATGGCCCTCTGCTGGATCCGTTCCAGCAGGTCCATGTCCTTCCTGTGTCAAGGACTCCAGAGCTGGACACAGTCGGGGTCTCATGAGCGCAGAGTAGAGGGGCAGAATCACCTCCCTTGGCCTACTGGCCACACTTCTTTTGATGCAGCCCAGGATGCAGTTGGCTTTCTGAGCTGCCAGTGTGCACTGCAGGCTCATGTTGAGCTTCTCATTCACCAACACTCCCAAGTCCTTCTCCTCAGGCCTGCTCTCCAGCCACTCTCCACTCAACCTGTATTTGTGCCTGGAATTGTCATGTCTCAGGTGCAGGGAATACACTCAACATATTGAAGTAAATAAGCACATATTTTTGCATTTTTTCCTGTTATTGGAAATTCTAACCCATATTAAATTTGCTTTCCCTGCAAGGTGATCTGGCTTTGATCAATTGACGTTAAAAACTATTATTTAACTTTGACTCTTTTGTAATTACAGGCTTTGACAAGTCACAAGGCAGGTTGAAAACCCTTTTGCTTTCTTCAGGTGTATAATAAGGCATTGACAAATCCTTATGAAGTATTTCATTATTGATTCTTATCATAAAAGTAAAACTATGGAAGTCAATCTCTTTTTGTTTAATCTACTCTTGCTGCTTGAAATGATATCTTTTGCATATAAAAATTATAAACTTACTTATATGTTGTTGTTTTATTTTCCACATATCATTGTGTTTAATTAACGAATGTCTATAAATCTAACATCTTCAAGCATTCTAATGTGAACTAAATGATCTGTCAGAGCTAAATGGGCTATAGGGAATCTGAGCATGGTACACAAAACTTCATCCCTGTAGGCTTACATTTTCATGCAAAATATGTTTCCCCTTAGTTGGGGGAAAAATATAAAAATCTTATGCTCTCAGTTTGAGAGACTTCATTCATTATAAAGTTTTAATACAGCATTAATCACTTTGTGTTTCTTTTACTCCTAATGTACAAATAATGGAAAAAAACATTTTAAGGATCCCCACAGAGGTAGCCTGACTTGAGCAAGTGTTGCTCAGATTTGAATCCTGAGAAAAAAAAAAAAAGAAAAAAAAGAAAAAGAGAAATTTCTTGCTAGAGAAGTAATAGACCCGCCATCTGTGCTCATTTCTGTACAAGCATGGTAATGTATCACATCACTTTAATAGGCAGACTTGGTCCCTAAGTACTATTCATTTTCATCAACACTAGGGAAAAAAAAAATCAAGCACCAATATATTTGTATTCTATAAACATGTTTTAAAGTGATGAATAACAAGGTGCACATTTTCTGAGCTCAATATATGAATATTCATGTAAATTTCCTATTACTCTCTATTGTATCTAGGAATACAGTTGGTGTGTTTTCCATTTGATTGTATCAGTATCTCTGTTAAAAGGGAAGATCATGCTCTATTGGCTATCACTGATTTTCTGGTGCATGCAGTTGGAAAAGCTATTAGAAGTAATGAATATATTAAATCTCATATCAGCCATTTTGGACACGGTGCATAAGGCAGATCTACCTCTATATCCCTCCAACACAAATAATCTATATTATATTGTGATCACAACAAATACTGATACGTTGTGGTTTTTGTCAACAATTGATCATGATTTTCCATTCCTTCACATTAGCTTTGTAAAGTAACATCAGTATAGATAAAATAGAGTAAGTAATCAGTGCTAAAAGTGGGTCTGAGTGGTAAAGTTTTGGTCTAAACCCGAAGTTCTCCAGATTTCAACTCCCAGTGCTAGTAGTGTTTTCCTTCAGACCCTTCAGCAAATTCTTTAAATTTGCTTCTAATCTCTGCTATCACTTCAGTATGAAGAGAACACATATTCTTTGTTAGTAATAGATTTGCTTCAAGTAAAGCCAACTTTATTCAGTGCAGCCTTTCATACAGCTAATGAAGAGGTTTTAAGAAACCAATTATCTAACTACAAAAAGAAGAAACATGTATTATGGAACTAAACAGGGAAAAGAATCAGTTGAAAAAAATATGTTTCAGTGCTTTCAAATTGAAATTCCTGCAATTTGTGAAAGTGGGACTGTGGTACACGGATGTGCATTAGAACCAGAACTCAAGCAGAAAAAGAAATACATTAAAGTTCAGAACTTCACCCAGACTAATATTCATAAATAGTACAGGCCTATATGTTGTCTGGAGAACCATGTAGAGCTGGACATATGGGCTTATGAGGAACAGGCACTGGTGAACTCACTAAGTGTTTCAAGCTTGAAGAATTAATAGTTTTGATAACTATTAAGGATGACCATGATCCAAACCCACAGTTCATCCATTGCCAAATACTCATTCTGGAATTCTGGGCTCTTTTTTCAAATCTGTGACTTTTCTTGATTGTTTTGATTGGTCTGTTTTGCCCAGTCACAACCTGAAGTTAAACACTGAAGCAATGAGCAGGGCTTTCCAATATGATCATAGAGGCACAACATAGAGGCTGGATCACAGCAGCATGGCATAGCCCTGCCACTTAGAAACACAAGCAAAATGAGGGCACACACCTTGTAGATGTACAGTAAGCCTGAGGGACATACAGACAGTGTGATAATTCACCAGAGATGGAAATCAGATCCATCAGCAATGGGAAACTAGGAGGGAGATACTATTAAGATAGACTTGTTTCTAATAATCTGACATAAAGTACTTCAGTGTCATGCTTTATGAAGAGTAACATCTTAATAGATATAAAAAAAAAATCCAAAGAAAACCTAACCAATGGTTAAACACAAATCTTGCAGTTTTCCCTCTCCAACATAATAAGAACTTGTGAGATAGTGACATAAATATTTCTAGCCCCCCAAAAAGATGACATAGTCATTAATAAGCCCAAATGATGTCTCAGGTATAGTTGGACACTTCCTAAAAATTGCAGCAGTAGGACACTCTCAACTCTGAAAAAGCTTTATCTTTCAAGTACAGGAAAATTTTAAACTGCTATATACCTGTTGACAAAAAATGCATATTGTTAGATCAAGATAACATGTATTATCTAGGCATGGCAATGAGGGCCGAGATCCTTTAATAACCATAAAGAATATTCACAACAGTCAAACATTTAAAGAAACTGATTTTGACTTAGGACCAAAGACAAGGTGCAGTTTTATCTGAAAAATAGAATATGTACAGATGTATACACAAAAAGTATATGTATATGCAAAATTTTTAAACATACAGGTTTTTTCTCCCCCCAGGTCTGTCTCATTATGCTGATTGCCTGTAGGTTTGATAGGATTCAATCCACAGGACAAACCTATATAACATTGCCCTCCCCCAAAAAGAGAAAGTCTTCAAGCAGTTCCAAAAAGCTGGGAACTGCTGTCTCAGAAAGATATGTCTCTTGCTATGATTTCACAGTTGTGTAGAGCCTGAACAAGGGTCTAGCATGATTGATCTTGTCTAATTGTCCTATTTCCTTTCATATTCCTGGTTACAGAGGAATAAGCTTCAGGCCAGCTTCAACAGGAGAAAGAGAATGCCTTATGGTTTTTAGAAAACTTTCCACTAAGCAATCATTATGGGCTGACATGCCACCAATGACAGATTTGCAGGTGAACTGCACACCACCAAACACCATGATTTCTTATTGTGTTTTTAGTGAAAATGATCCCTTTAAATGAAAACAAGAGCCTCTACAGACTTAAAGCTCCTTTCAGCACAGATCAGACTGTCAGAGAACGCAGGAACTCTCTATATACATTTCTAGAAAATTGTGTTTCTGCATGTCCTCATAGTACTGGGAAATTCTGCAGACAAAAATGTAGCCACAGGTCAAGATAGTCACCTCCTCCAGGTACTGGCAAAAAATACTAAAATCAATAACAGTTTGCAATAATAAAATTCATTTGTACAGACAAGCAGGTTAGAACTACTCTTTTACTGATGATGCTGAAGATAAGAAGTGAAAAACAGATGGACTAGCTTTGCCTTTCATGGTTTCAAGTTTACTAGGACATGAAGCAAGCAAATTTAGAAAAAGATTTGAGGATACTGAGTGAGATTCAAACTTGCTGCTTCTTTCACTGGTTGGAAGAAGTGATGTCCAACCTCTTTTAGGCACTCGGACCATGTTCCAAGTGGCAGACTGAAATAACGGAAGGTGTATTATCACAGCAAATGCTATTCTCCAGAACAACTGTAAGCATCTTGGCAGTCAAGCCTCTCCTAAGAAACCTGGTGACATTCTGCACTTTAGCAAGTTTAGCTGTTCACCCCATCCCGATGTCTCTCTGCCAGCTGCTACTATCACCTTTTATCACCACCTTCTTGGGCTCAATCAAATTTATCAAGAGCTACGCAGGAATCTCTACTATAAGTTGTCAAGTTACAGGATCGTGATATTGAGACAACTGCTTGGGTTATGAAGGGCCTAATCACTGGGGTGCATTGGCTTACCTCTGAAATATTGGTATATAGCAGGGAGCTGCACTGATGAGGAGATTCAGGTGGTTCATAGTTGCTGCAGCTGTGCAGAAACACTGCCTGACAAAGTTCATTCTTTTTGTCATTTTGTGGCTATACGATTCTTACTTCCATTTGCCATATTTAATCTCAAATGAATGTTTATCTGATTGTATTACAGTAATCTCCATGAAAGTAGGAAGTCAACAGTGATGAAGTCTCTCCATTGACTTAATTTTCTGCATTTGAAACTAATTTGGTGTAAATGAAGAAATACTGATTTTCATCAGCTGCCTATTTGAAGTAAGTGCTGAAATCCCAGGAAAATAGTTTGAAACTAGGTGTTTATTTCCTGTGGGTTCTCTGGGAAGCTCCAGACAGAAAGAATATAATATACGAGACCAAATAAATTAATTTTTAAAATAATCTATTTATTTACTGTATTTGCTCTCCTGTATTCATCTCTTTTATCTGGGATTGATACAGTAACAAAAATGCAACTGATGCAATATGTTCCTCCTTCACAAACTGGATTTTCTTGTTTGTATGTTCTAGTTTGGAAAAACAGGTATTCATGTACTGGCATTGCTAAAGGGTTTGTTTTGTTCTGATTCTCACAATCAAATTCCAATTTATTTCACAGTTTAGGTTACTAGCACTTACAAGTCACAAGCAAGCACATGTATTTATACAGTCTCACTGAGTTTAATAATGGTAAGATAGCCCAGAGTGCCTACTACATTTTGGTTTATTTCAAACTTGGGATATGATTTGTAGTAACTCCTACTCAGCTTGCTTGTTTTATGATTGCTGATAATTGGTGTTTTACACCTGCTATTGCTAGCATCTTCATCACTGCTGGACATTTCAAAATTCTGGGTAACTCTTAATTGAGAAATTAGCAATTATCTGAATACTAGTAAAAATTAAGCATATGCAGCAACAAATAAGTAAGAGTGATTAGTGGTGCAAATTTTAATTAACAAAGCTGAACAAATCAAAGAATCACTGCAATCAAAAGCTTGGAGCTTGGACAGGTATGTTGGTTGTTTTTATTTAGTCTTACATAGTTTTTCAAGATTAGATATTGCAAAGTTAGCCTCAGAAAACTTGTCAAAAATATTTTACACCTAGTTATCAAAGACAGTATTTGTAGTAATTCTAGGACAAATTCCATGTCCTAGACATTTTTAATACTTTTTAATTGATCAATATTTATTTCAAAAGAAAATAAAGTAGCTTTGAAGTTCTCAATGAAAATTTATTTTTTGATCTCTAATTTGTATACATTTTGAAAAAAAAACGCATATTCACTTGTTAAATTTATAAAAAATATTGTGTGAAAAACAACCGAGTAAAAGTTGTGTTATTTGTCCATCAGGCAAAAATATGTTCCTGTAATGATGTCCCCGTGTTGCCATCAGCAGCTGGAAAACATCTGAGAGTGGCTCTCGCTGTGCAGACTGTGAGGGATGTGTTTGGCGGGGGAAAAGAAATGCAGGAAGCCAAACTTTTTTCCAAAATTGTGCACCAGCTTCTCTCCAGATGCTGTGTATGGAACACGTATTTAAAAAGAATGCAAATTCTACTGAAGTGAAAACTACTAAAGCTAAATTTTCTTCTGCAGAAGAAATGCTATATTCTACACACTGAAAAGTCATGTTTTGGAGCCTTCTTCTAGCACAGCAAATAAATTCTGATCATATTTTAAAACTGATCAGTAACACAGTTGTTACAGTTTTGAAATACACCAAATTTGCCTGGATCTGCACTGACTCATTAAAGTAATCTATTTCAAGCTAAGGTTATATAAAAAGTTTTTTAAATACTGTCTTTTCCTGCTGATTTTCCATATTCCTTTTCTTGGACATCATCTGAATGAAGCAGTCCACATTAACAATTCTGCCCAAATATTATGAAAGCTTAAATACATTTCCTTGTAACTGCTGTTATTTGCTACTGTAAAGAAAACTTCTATGTCACATTATCAATGGCAGATAATTTTGTTTTGTTTTGCTTCAAAATGTAATTTTTATACTCTTTCAAAAGTTCAAGAACTTTGGAAGAATTCTCACTTGAAAGGTACCATGGAGATTCATCTTCTTCTCAATTAATGGTAACCACTGTAATAGTTATCTATGTATACATATCTCAGCAGTACGTTGCTAAATTCCAGAGACACTATTCCTACATGTGATGCAAAATGAACGTCACAAAAAGCAAAACAAAACACACAGACAACAGCTCTGTTCTGTCAAACAGAAACTTAAACTCTACTGAGCATCACACCCAATTCTTCACTCCAACAATGTCCAAATTCTCCATAGAGGCAAAAGAAAAAGCATCTGAGAGGGAACTAGTATCAATCTGCAATCCACCTTAACAAATAAATGTGTTCTAGTTATTGCAAGGTCCATTGAAAAGAACTGAAGAGGAGCTTCGAGACAGATATTTCATTTAAACTAGGTGCCTTGGGTAAGTCACATGTTTAAAATTGAGAAAATAAATTCTTATTACATTAGAAAATAACTAAACAGAAGACATATGCAAGTGCACTAAATCTAGATAAATAAGGACAACAGTATCTCCTTCTTGTAGTATTCTTGAAATCTTCTTACAACCTTAATAATTCTACTGTAACTTCATTTAATGGAGCAAGGAAATGAGAGATATTTATTATCATAAACAAGCAGAAAAGTGTTTATAGGAAATAGCTGGCAAAAAAAAAGGAGTTATCTTGGAAAAACAACTCAAAGAATTTGGAAACACAACACTCTCAAGCCTAATTAGTCTAAAATTGAGAAACCTGCTTCCCCTACAGGACACTAAAATATCTCTGCTTGGAAATGGCACAAGGGTCATGTAACTATGGCATTATGTAGGACACCAAACCTTGGAGAGAGAAGTCTGGCATTTCATATTTTGTCCAACCTAATACTTCAGTGCACAAATCGAAGTATCCTCTAGTAAGTTGGAATGCTCCTGATAATTTTGGGACCGATACCTGACACAGCACTGGCACAGTCAATATTTATCACAGAGCTACATGGGGACTACACCATCACAAATCATGTCAAAGGTGCACTCTCACAATCCATTCTTTATTATTGAGTAG
Source organism: Tringa solitaria (assembly GCA_026413425.1). NCBI lineage: Eukaryota > Metazoa > Chordata > Aves > Charadriiformes > Scolopacidae > Tringa > Tringa solitaria. The sequence continues at coordinate 157,623,334 of JAOXJM010000001.1, forward strand.
TTCGGTTTTTTCTGAAGTAATTTATGGAAAATTAGCACAAAATGACAGTGAAGTTATGGTGAAGGACTATCAAGCAGATAATAAACCTGAATATGATTATTGACAAAAGAAAAGAAATCATTCAGCAAGTTAAGGTCAAATGAAGGAATCAACCTAAGTCACTGTGCACTGCCAAGACTGAAATGCTATTTCAGCAAATCCACTGCCATGAGCCACTCGATATATCTGTTCCTCTTTATTCTAAATCGTGAAATTCCCTGTGGCAGTGAAGCTGCTTTTTACTGGCCCTCTCGACTGTCAGACTATGCTCAGAGTTAGCAAAGACTGGGGGATTAAAAATAAATCAATTTAAGTGGCAAATCCATCTCTGTGGCTTTGAATTAACTATATCTTCCTAACTTATCGAAATGTACATGAATCATGATACTGTAAACTAGGAGTCGAAGACACGTATCCAACACATGATGCATTTCATGTTAAATGTTTTATGACACATATGTGCTTCATATTAATTGTGTGGGGTTGTGGGGTTTTGGTTTGTTTGTTATTTTGGGGAGAGGGAGGTGTCTTTTGGGTTTTTTCGCGCTTTCATCTAATCTGTTCCCATTTTCAATCCTGTTAAAACCTAGAGAATATAACATTATATTGAAGATATAGGGTGTAATCCTCTCTTCATTCAAACCAGTTTTACACTTACACAAGCATGTTTAGTTCATGCACGTCTATGTGGGAAGAAAAGGAGTCCCCAGATGTATTACCATACAATTTGGATTAATTTCATTTTTACACAAGAGAAATCAGACATTTTACTGAAAAAGTTTTCTCAGCAACTACAAGTTTGTTCAGCTACTAACTCATAACTGTTTTCTTATTTCACAGCACCTTTGCTGGATGCACATGTATTACCTGATCTGCAAAATATCTGCATTGCCTCTTCTAAGAACGCAGTGAATAACTCATGTGAAGAACAAATACAGAGTTATGGATCAGAAGCTCTATAGCATGCTGTATTTTATTAAATAATAACAACAAGCATTACAGTATAATACCAATTATGCACTAGTGTTACTTAATCTTTATGGGAAATTAAGCATTTTCTAGAATGCCGTATTTTGTCAATTACTGTTGAGTAAAGGTTTCATTCTGTACTGGTCCTTAACTAGTCTCATGCCAGAGATAAATATAATTGCATTAACCTTTGACATTTTTCACCCCCCATGAGAGGCATGATGGGTAATTTTTAAAGTATTTCAGTACAAGTCACAAAGAATATGGGCTTTATTTAAAGTCATATTCAAAGATAGGGGCATATGCATGAAGAGCTCGGATTTCAGAAGCCACTCAGAGTAATCAGGTGAAGTGTCTGGAGACACTGAAGGGTTGTCTGTGAAGCCACTAGGAAGGTATTTGAACTGGCCTATTAAAACATGTATCCTTCATTTCAAATTATGTTAGACAAAATCATATCAGTATAACATATTTTAGATGCACATTCTTACTAGCAGACAGAACAGGAATAATGCAAACACTATATACCAAGCACATCACAGTACAGGGGGCATAAGAAGGGATAAAAACACATTTGAGAATGTATCAGTGTTTTCCACAACATTTTGGCCCAATGGTTCTTGCATTCATGTATGATGTAGCACCATTGTTCAATGTTTCTTTAAAAAGATTAACTCATTTTTTTACCCCTTGTGGGTACAACTGACAAATATATGAGCTAAGAAAGCCTTTGTAGCTGTTAAATTCTTTAAAGATAAGGATTGTATTGGAGTCTTAAGAGCTTTAATAAACTTTTTGTTTTCCCTTTCTTCCCAACCACCCCTTATCGTGTCTTCTTTTTACAAATTTCCCTTATCACATTGAATTATTTTTTTCCTTTAGGTATAAATGAGTGGATGCAAATGCATATATTTTCTCTTCCCTGGGTAAAAGTTCATGGGACAACAGTAGTAAAAGTATTTTTTACGGAAGAATAGAGATGATCATATTTCAAAGTCTTAATGAAAATAATTGGTTCAGTGCTATTGTTGTATGAATCTCTGTAACTGTTCTTTGTTTTGCTCCGTTGTGACAAAATTACAATGGAAATGTGGCAGTGACTCAGTTTCACCTTCTTCTTCCCATTCACCCAAATCTTAGTAAAATAGAGATTTTTGACAAATATGACATACTTTTTCCCTGAGAATGCCCTCATAAGAAGGAAGATGACAAATGATTATCGGTTGTATTCCCCTTACCTACCTTTAGCTATTTAAAAATAAGGAATCTATTGCCTAAGCTTTTCCTACAAAGCAGGGGAATAGAAAGAAAAGAGAAAGGACCTCTTGAGGGAAGTAGAGCACCTACTGTAGGATGAAATGATGACTTGCCACCTCCATTGGACACGCCTTCTAGACAACTAATCTAGACAAAATACTGAAATATCAAATAACTTAAGTGAAATGAGATTGCAATAGCCTTGGGATATTCATTGCTGAAATCATAAACTTCCCGCAACAAGCCTATTGTTCTCCCTGGTTTGCAGTTTTCCATTTGTAAAGTCATCGTAATTCTTACTTATCTGTATCATGGAAGATAGTATGAAAGGACAATTATTAGTAATAAATACTATGATTTGTCTAGCTATTGCAGTACTGGCAACAGTATACCTGAGCATCAGTAGGATGTAAAAGATCTTCGTGTTTCTTTCTGGAACATGCAGTTCAGTGCATTCTAAAAAACAGTGCAGCTAATGATAAGCTCCTTATCTTCCATTTTGTTCCTAAAGAAGCTCAAAGTATTTAATTTACTGAGTACATTCATGTAGTCAGTACAACCCGAGAAATTGAAGGACAAAACTTATAAGAAATTTATACGGATTTTAATGGACTGCTGGAAGCTAAAGCTCTTCCTAAGAAAAGAAGGGTTCCACTTTCTTCCTTTGGGATTGGAAGGAGAGGAATTCTTGTCTATTGTAAGTTTGGAAGTTCCATGTGACTGCTTAGTATGCAGTCTGAAGGGACAATCAATCTAGGCAAGGCTATTCTCAGAGATTTGATTTTTAACTTCAGTTGTGATATTGCCTTGGTTACAGAAATTAAGTTCAAGTAAGTAGCAAGGGGTTCAAGGATAATGTAAGTCAAATA
>JAOXJM010000001.1:157639688-157650561 GCA_026413425.1 Tringa solitaria
GGGGGGAAGGGGCAGGGGGGGAGTGAGGAAAAAGGTCTCTTTTTCTTATCTGGAGCTTACCTCTACCAAGTAATAGACATTTTCCTGTCTATAACTGGTGGTCAATATACACACTCTAGAATATTTAACTATATTAATCACATTAAAGAAAATGCAAGTGTTCCACGTTATGATAAAAAAGACAGACATCACTATCAGTACAGGAGTTGCACTTGAGCAATCACTTCTGGCTGTCAAAATAACTTATTCTAATAGGAATATTCAAGGGAGGAGAGAAAGTGCAACCATATATTATGCAGGGAAAAAACACATCACAGTATCATGTAATCTACAGATGAATGAATTGACTGCCCCAGGTTCCTGAATTTGTAATGCTCTCTACCGTCAGTACAACCACTGGAGTTCATGCCAACACCATCCATTATTTCACATATATGCCACTCCACTTCTATACATTTTCATATAACATAGATCTAGCAGAGTTCTTTCCTCGCTTGGCCGAATCAGTTACAAGGTTTAAAGGAACTTGGCTCCGTGAGTTCACATTTCTGTCTTGGTTTTAGCCGGGATATATTTAACTTTCTTACTAGCAGCGCTATGTCTTGGATATAGGATGAGAATAATGTTGATAACACACTACTGTTTTCAGTTGTTGCTAAGCAGTCGAGCTTCCCGAGAGGGAGCATAGACAGGACAACTGACCCAAGCTGGCAAAAGAAATATTCCATACCATAGATGCCATGCTCAGCATATAAATGGGGTTTGTCTCAGGGGCAAGAACTGGTGATCACTGCTCAGAAACAGGCTGGACATCAGTCAGCAGGTGGTGAGCAATCGCATTGTGCATCATTTGTTGTGTGATTCTTTTATCATTATTATTGTTATTATTTTATCTTCCTTCACTGTCCTATTAAACTGTTTTCATCTCAACTCATGAATTTTACTTTTTCTCCTGATTCTCTCTCCCATCCCACTGTGGGGGTAAGTGTGCGAGTGGCTGTGTGGTATTTGGCTGCCTGCTGGGTTAAACCACAACAGTTTCTAAAGATTGCACTGGGTCTATGGGCAGGCTTTGTCTATTAGGTATGAAAACAGATATATAAATGAAACATTCTTGTTTAAATAAACCCTTGAAAAAAGGTTGAAACAAGAAGAAATAGATGTAAACCCTTTTATTGGTAGATTTGTCTTTCAATTTAAAATATTCTTAAAAGACTTTTGAAATGAGAAGCAAATAATTTAGCTAAAATACTGAGAATAGAGAGGCAATAATACGTTTTTCTTCTACAGTATGATGAACTCATAAATTTATACAGCATTTATCAATACAGTTACCAAACAACTACAAATAAAAGACAACTTTATTTTTTAATTTTTTATTTTAAAGTAAAATCTAAAATATAAACTTTAATAGTAATGGAAGCAAAACCGGTCTGCATAACAACTCAAAAGCCAGAAACAGATCAGACACAAAACCAAGAACAGCTGTAATTTGTACTGGAAAATGTTACTAAAAGACTTGAAAAAACATGGCATCAATGAAGAAAATTTTAAATTTCTCTTCTCCAAAGGCCACAGAAAGATATATTTATCTGTGGAATTATTTCAAGTCTACAGTTATAGAAAATTAAAAATTTGTTCTATTTTTATTACATTCCTTTCAGGCTTGTTAATGTTCGGCCATACCAGCTATCTGTCTATTTGTTGATAGGTATATCTATACAAGCTTATATATGCTTATATATGCTTATGCTGCCTTATACATCTTATAACAAGTAATTTTCAGACTGAGTATTGCTATCATAATGTGTTTCAGCAAACCATTTAGAGCACCTTAAATAATGCAATGCAAAGTGGGTTTTTGGTCTCATATACAGCATAAAGCAAAAATAAAGCAAGACCGAACTTTACTTAAAGAAATAAATTATAAGATATAATGAGTAAATGAGGAAAATACTATAAGTTTTATTCCCAAACTGGAAATGGGATTTCATTATAGCACTGAGTTATGAAACAATTACTTACAAGAATTAACAGAGCAAGTGGAAGCTACCACCTTTTTTAAAAATAAAACTGGCTATCACTATTATGTTAGGTGTGGATCTCATCCAGAAAGTGTTTGATAGGTGTGATGAGAACATGCCTTCAGATAGGGCCTCTAGGGGGTTTAGTGAGAAGAAAACCTAATTTAATGATCATTGTTCAGATTTGACATGAGAGAATCACATAGCTGCTCAGCTTGAAATTGCCTAAGATAATTTTGCCTATGCACAAAAGCAGAACTTCTGGTTCATAGTTAAATTTTCTGATGATTGCTGGTATCAAAGTAGGTATTTTGATGACCACAGTTTCTTACATGTGCACATAAATCCTTCCGTGGCTCAGAGCCAAATTTATTAACTGACTTGTGATGCAGAAAATCTCTGGCAGAGACAGGGACTGTCTAGATACCTGGAAGCAAAGGCAGTTCATGATTATAGACCTGATCTGGAATTAGGGGAATATGTAGTTTAATTCCCTGCTCTGTCACAAGCTTCTGTGACCTTCACCAAGTCCTGCTAGATACATCTATTTATATGTGCAGCTTTCATTTAAATGAATCGATGTGAATTGCTGAAGCAGCACAGTTGCACACATACAGACAGACCTGTGAAGCACGGAGCCTTCTGGAAGCTAGTTCACTCCATTGCTCTCCCAGTATTTCCTTATCAGCCAGATTCCAGGACTGAAAAATACCTAAAATAATTGAGTTTTAGTAGCTATGAGATCTTTTCTCAATGAAAAAATAAGCCATTTAATTAGGCACAATCCAAATGGTATTCCTGGCTAAATCTTACTCCTTACAGAGCTGCTACTTCTTTACTGTAAGTATGTCTAGCAAACGGGATCTTGGAATATAGCTTCACTGAGTCCTGTGCATCAGAACAGTAAGTTGCTCATTCCCACAGACATGGCTCCCATGGTCTTGGGCATTATTGACTAGGATTGAGCTGCGAAGCTGAAATTTGCTGTTCAAATATCTTTAATAAAACAATGCAGTAGGATGACTTGAATTTTGTTTTGTCACTTCTTCAGTTTGAACAGTATATTGAAATTCAAAGAATGAAAAATTAAAGGTTTCAAAAAAGATTGAACAGGTTTAATGTGATATTGCATATTTCCAGAAGTCAGAAACTACTGCATAGGTGCCCTAATCAATGGTCTAGAAATCAAAAATATGGTTACCATTCCATTTCTATTCCTACTGTAGCACTTATTTTTGTTTCAGGCTCTGAAAGAGTTTGACAACAAAGTAACTGCATAAATAAACCTGTCACTCTTTTCAGCTCTGTTTTCAGAAAAAAAAATTATGATAGTGGAATTGGAAGACTTAAGGAAGGCCATTCATGTTACCCAGGAGAATACAAATCAATAAAAGTTCATGCCTCAGAGGTTCTCATTGATTGGAACGTACTGGTAGCACGGTAATTTCAAAAACCAATGTGAGGTTTGCCAACCACACCACATTTTGTGATTGTACACAATAAAACATTATGACCCAGAAACAGCTCTCTATAGTACAGGCCTTTGAATGTCTTAATGTGTTTGACTCCAACATGGATCAGCTGCTGACCACTTGAAATGCCTTTTAGAAAATTCTAAAATTCATATAACATAAAAATTTTAATGTAAAAAATCCATAAATAATTGTAGGCTGAAGGGTGCAGACATTATAAAGACAAAAGAGAAAATTATATTTCAAGGAAAATTGTATTTTGTAAAAAGGCACTTAAAGGGTATGTGAGACCCTTTAAAAACACATCCAACTGAACTCTTCTGTTTATTCATTAAATGTTGAAGACATTATTGGCTGTCACAGTCAATTAATGCATGTTGCTATGCCAGTAATTAACTTCAAGTCAGCGAGGGAGAAAAAAAAATCCACTTCTATTGCTCAGAGACATATCTCACAAATTCTCAAGCAAAAATAGCCTTCTCCATCTATTGTTGCGGTGAAAAAAGCAGATTATGTCTGAGTGGTATTGCGACTTATAGTGACTCATGGGACACACTGAAGTTCCAAACTGTGGAACAAAGTTCTGCATGGTAGAATCATTCCTGCGGAGCCAAAACACCATTTAAATTAAGTATAAACAAATAATATCTATCTTCTTTCATTTTACTACAAGTTTAATTCTTTTTCAGTCATGATAAAATGTACTGCTTGGTTAAGAAAAAAGTTGAGAAAGGTAGAAACATTAAAGTGAATGGGGAAAAAAAAAAGGATACAGTATCATCCAACCTTTTTTCAAATTAAGACTAAATGAGAATATCATTAGTTTTCAAGCACATGCTTGGTCTTAGATCTTAGCTATAACTAATGGGTTCAATGGAAGTCCCTAGCACCACAGCAAGGTGAAACACCAAGACTGGGCTGGTAAATCCAAGAATGTGATTTATCTCATTTTCTGTTTCATGTACTCTTTCACCACTGAAGATAAAATAAAACCTATTGAAGCAAAGAGTCTCTTTTCATTGGTTAAAACTTGTTTTAATAATGTTACATTCAAAGTAGCATATATAATAAAGAATGTAATAAAACTGATTATAAAGTACAAACATCATAAGAAAGGATAAAATGAAATCCAATGTTTCACTTGGGCATAGAAAAGTCATCCCCAAGTTAGTTAGTCAGATTTTGCAAATTACCCATCTGCCCTTTTCTTTTCTAGTTTATGCCAGACAGTCCCTTTACACCAAGGGAGGTTGCACATGACACTCAGGACAAGGAAGACATGCACAGGATATTTGTACAGAGCAGTTAAACAGGCAAAGAAGCAAGCCCAGATGTGAGATGGTTTATCTGTCTGATAAAGTGCTGTATTGTGGTCAGGCATTCAGGACTCCTCGTTTCCTGAGTAGAAAAAGCTGAACAACTGAAAAGCACCAACCCCACAATTGTTATTTTTCTTCTTTTATATGTGTTTTCTTCTTTTATATGTGTTTCAACACAAAAGGAGGTTTAGCACAGATGGAATACGTCTGTGATTCATCAGAAACTGTTACTCAGTTTGACCTTAATCCTATCTAATTTTCACAATCAAAACCTGCAGATTCCCTCACCTTTAGCCACCATGTGTGCCATGCCCACAATCTATATCCACAGGAAATGTTTTGTTCTGCAGCTTGTGAAGAATGTTTCTATAAATACATTAGCAACAAAAGGAGGACTAAGGAGAATCCCCATCTTTTATTGGATGCAGGGGGAAACATGGTGACAAAGAATAAGGAAAAGGCTGAGGCACTTAATGCCGTCTTTACCTCAGTCTTTAATATTAAAACCAGTTGTTCTCGGGGTACCCAGACCACTAAGATGGATGACAGGAATGGGGAGCAGAATGAACCCCCCCATAATCCAAGGGAAATGGTTAGTGACCTGCTACACCACATAGACACACACAAGTCTATGGGGCAGGATGGGATACATCCACAGCTACTAAGAGGGCTGGCAGAAGTGCTCACCAATCCACTTTCCATCATTTATCAGCAGTCCTGGATAACTGGGGAGGTTCCAGTTGACTGGAGGTTAGCAAATATAAGCCCTATCTACAAGAATAGCTCAAAGTAGGACCTGGGGAACTCCTGGCCTGTCAGTCTGACCTCAGTGCCTGGGAAGGTTATGGAACAGATCATCTTGTGTGCCATCACATGGCACGTACAGGACACCCAGGTGTCAGGCCCAGACAGCATGGGTTTATGAAAGGCAGGTCCTGCTTGACTAACCTCATGTCCTTCTATAACAAGGTGACCCGCATAGTGGATGAGGGAAAGGCTGTGGATGTTGTCTACCTAGACTTCAGTAAAGCTTTTGACACCACTTCTCAAAGCGTTCTCCTTGAGAAACTGGCTTCTCATGGCTTGGATGGGCACACACTTCACTGGGTAAAAAGCTGAGCACTCAAGGACCAGCAGAGTCTGAGAACCCCAAACATCTGAATGTGGAGTGGAGTGGCCCTGTGGATGCTCTGAGAGCTGTGGTTTTGGGCAGACATGGGGGTGAATTTTAACCAGGGTAGACAGTAGTGCAAATGGGACAGACAGTGTAGTTCATAAAGAAATTCTGTTAGAGTCTAGAAGCTAGCATATACAATAATACACCAGATTTCTTTAAGACAAAAAATGAGGATTAGAAAAAAGAAAGAGGTAGTCATAAATTGCTTGCTTACTTCAGATGCAGACACTGGAGATATTTTAGGCTGAAATACAGCACAATTGGTTATTTACAGTATAGGTCTCCTATGGACTGATGAGGTAGTAGCATTATGGGGAATTTTTTTAGCATTTCTGTATGCCTCATCAGCACTTCCTGATAGCCTGTGAATTTTACCTCTTAAAAAATTCTCATGCTCTAGTATTAATTATCAATTATCAATTATAAATTATCTACTATAAATTACCTATTATCTATTATTATCTGTTCTTTGTTATAAATTAGCTGTTATCCATTAACTACTATTATTGTCATAATTATTGTTAAAATCCCCAAGTAGGTACAGACTGGCACTACAGATCTTTGCAGGATCCTAGACATTGCGGTTAGGCTGACTCTATGATCTGAGCAGTAAAATTTTGCCATAAACTTCAGAGACAAGGTCCATAGAGGTGTTACAGATGCTTGAGACCAAGCTCATATAAAGCCTGTATATGCTGGATGACCTTGACACTAAGCCAATACTTTTTAATGCTGATTCTTCTGTGAGGATGACAAATCCAAGCATCACTAGAGCCACTTAGACACATTCTCAAAGCTTTCCAAGGTGGCAATGTCCTTAAAAGCAAATACTGACTGAGAAGTCTTGTCGTCACTATATTTCAGTATCCTCCATCAAAATAGAAAGGTCTTACTACAACCTCCATCTTTTAATGAATTATATGTTTAAATACAACTAAAGTACAACAGAGGCTAGTTTAGAAGAAGTACCCTTACAAGCAAAAGCAACCCCACCACCCTGCAAATGACTTATTTTTAGTTTTAAGCCAAAACAACAGCACATCCTACTGCAAGGAAAACTCGATTTCCAGACTTAATACGTTACAAAGTAAATACAGATTTCCTGTTTTCCAATATTAATCATGAATTGTTGAGATTTCCCTGCCCCAAATCATTATGACTTCTAAATACAGCAAGGTTTTCTTTGCATATATCCCAACCTTCCCATTCAAGCTAAGAACAGTTAAGGTATGTTGCAAAAAGATATGTCTAAGAATAGGCCCCCAAGAGGATAATTATAAAATATGTTTCTGTGTCACCTGTCAGTTCAAAACAGTCTGCTACATATGGTTGTGGCTTAATGGTTTCTGTTGCTCTTCTCATGCTCATGTTTTCCTTTCAAGTCCCCTCTGCAATTACTAGTATGTTGGAGACAGTGTGCAGGGTGTAAATCACCTCTAAACTGGTGCTTTTATGATCCCTCCTGCTGTTGTTCCTCCTCTTCCAGCTGCTTCTCCTTCTGTTATTTTGCCATTTTGCAGAATAAGGGTGATAATCTGAATTTTGCAAGCTCATCTGTTGACAAATATTTTTGAAAAAGAGTGCCAGCCTTTAAGAATTCCAGTTTCCACAATGCTTGCTTGGTAATTTTCATAATAATTTCCAATCTGGTAGCCCGTTTAGTACTGAACACTACATGGGGGCTAATTTGGCATTGGTTTTGCCACTGTAAAGTCATACAAGTTGCCAACAAGAGAGTGGCAACATTATCCGTAGTTGAATTTCATACACGAAACATGGCAGAATGGATTTTTATGAATGGTACAGAAGTTTAAAGACTTTATCTAAAAATTTTTACTTTTTTTTGGTCCAATTACCACAGTGTCATCCAGTGCAATTAAAAAAGTCCAACTTATCCTCTGTAAAGGAGGATATGCTATGCAAAAACCATAGCAACTGAATACTCTTCTACCCCCACATTAAAGTTTGGGAGACTCATCTGGGAAAGACAAGTTGTCCCAGTGTGCCATCTTTTCTTCATAAAGCAACAGCTTCAAGAGAACAGCCATAAAATATTCTTGCTATTATTTCAACTAATAGAGCTATTTAAGGCAGAAGATAATTGGGTACATCATGGATTCATCTGCTTTTCACCTCCAGTACTTGAAAGATTAACAAAATGAATCCAACTGGCAATAAAATCTTTAAGAGCTGAAACAACTACTTAGGATATTGCCAAAACTAAAGGTAGTTTCTATATCTTAAAATACCTTATTTGCAAAGCAGTTCTTCAATATATCTTTAACCTCATGGCATTTATCACATGCTTTCCCTTTAGACATTTCATTTCAGAAGAAATGCTGTGTGCTTAAAAGAGAGCATGCGCTATTGGTTCTGTAGGTACTTGGTTTTCCTCTCATCTTGTGTTCTGTATTCAGTGGTCCAGCAGAAATCTAAATGGCCACCTCTTTCATAGCCACGATCATAATGCATGATACCAGGTCTGTCTTGAGAAACTTCATTTGAAAGATATTATATGGATTTATCTAAATTGATAATTATCTATCTATCTAAATTATCTTATAATGACAAAACACAAAATTATGTTTAAAAACAGAAAAAAAGAAAAAGTAACAGGAAAGACCTAGCATAACACTTTATGCAAGAATGTTCTTTTTGTATAGTCTCTTCCACCACTTTAACCCTAGTTATCAGTATTTCACTTGATGAAATTTCTTCATTTTGTTATAAATTATAACATAATATCTCTCTCAATAGAAATAGATTTCATTTCTTGCTTTCATCACCTCTATATTCTTTGCAATACATTGAAAAAAAATCTTTTATCTTTCAATACAAAAGTTTCTTATCACATCCAGTTAGTCAAAACTAAATTGAATTTTCTGTACACTGGTCATATCATTTTGATGTCTGGGTATTGAAAAATGAACACAATATCACTAGATTATATAAAGAAGGATACAGCCTCCCTGCTTCATGTTCATATTCTCTTCGTATGCATTTTAGAAAATCACAATAGATTTTTCCTTCTGCCATGTCAAACTGCAAGGCAATACATAATTAGCCAAGTAGGAAATGTAACAGAAAAGAGAATATTTATATCCCACAGGGTCAAATCATATTTTGAACTGTTCCTTAGCAAGGACTTTGAGTTTCCAATCTTCTCTTTAGCAGACTTATAATTTTCCCCAGTTCTATTCATTTCAAATGCCTGCAGAGACCTTTTTCAGTCTTTAGAGAACAATTGAAACTTTCCACCATTCATCAGGAGTCTTTGATGATGCATTGACTACAATGAAGTGGAGAATTGTAAAGGCTTCTTCTGTCCTTCACTGACCTATTCATTACATGAGATATCACATGAGCAGCCCTTGGAACTCCTTCTGAATATCTGACCACATTGGAAAGAAATATGGTTGTAGAGAACAACACTCGTTTCCTGCCTAGATGATCCACATTCAACCCACTCCCCTCAGGTTTTCTTTACATTCCTATTGTAGTTGAATCATCTCCCTGAACTTAGTTATTCTCCATTATATTCCTAAACCTTAGGGCCCCAGATTCTGCTACAGACCTTTGCTTTGCAAATCTTTTTTATTATTCTGCTTATAAAAAAAAATATACATTTTTTCAGGAATATTCAGTAATAGTTCTATTATCACAATCTTTATATGCATAAAAATACCTTCTGCCTAAAATATTCTTATCAACCTTGCAAAGTCAAATCAGCCAATTGAAAATCAGGATGCTATAGATAATGAAAGGAAAGCAAGGCTATTATAGAGTTTGTTCCATTTTCTCCATTTAATTTGTAAGAATTAATGTGAAATTCAACTTTCCAATTCTAAATAAAAGTCAAATAAATTTACAGCTATTTATTTTCAAAAATAGCAATACATCTTTTTTTACTATTAATAAAAACACTTTTAATTGAATTTTTGGAAAAATTGGTGGTTTGCTCAACGAGGTTGTAATTTTCAGCAAAAGGCTGGCACTTTGAAATGAAAAAAATCTTGTAAAGAATATTTGACTTACTAACTATCTATTGCATAGTACTTTCCAGAAGTCATGATATGCATATTTATAGAGATAAAATATACACGAATTAATTATAAGTCCTTACAATGCAAACTCATTATAAATGAGTTCAGCATTTTATATTTAGAAATGGAAGCTTTTCATAGATCATAGAATGGTTCGGGCTGGAATGAATGTTAATGATCATCTAGTTCCAACCCCCCCCGCCATGGGCAGGGACACCTCCAACTAGACCAGGTTGCTCAAAGCCCCATCCAACCTGGCCTTAAACACTTTCAGGGACAGAGCATCACCAACTTTTCTGTGAATACATACACTGATATACTAAGTTGTTCTGTATATACAGGCTACATATTGGTCTTGGCATGTTTTCCCACATCCAAACATTTTTTCTCCATTGCAAATATAATTTATGCAATCAAATGTAATGTGGTGTTTATCTTTCCACTTTCAGGTGGTCACCAAAACCCAACATCATTGTTCTGCATTATGGAAAAAAAACCCCATGAATTTAAATTCCAGCTGTATGTTTACTACATGGATAAAAATTAATTTGTTAAAATAAATAAACACCTTTTAAATATAGATATAGCTCTTATCCTTAATTTTATATTACATTCAGTTCAAAGTAAAGGCAAGACAGTCTTACTCAAGAGGAACACAACCCCTTAAAGAAAGCAGGATCACACCCTCAGTAGACAGAGAAATGAAGCATTAAACAACCTTGTTTGAAATCAATATAAATACCTTGTTTTTCCTCTTTAGGAAAATGAGGTTTTTCTGAGACAATTCTACTCTCACTAGATTCTCACAAAATTCCTCATAGTTAGAACCTGAAGTCTT
>JAOXJM010000001.1:157681261-157709957 GCA_026413425.1 Tringa solitaria
AAAAATTTCTTCATGGAAAGGGTTATCAAGCATTGGAATGGGCTGCCCAGGGAAGAGGCTGAGGCACCTGGAGATATTCAAAAGACGAGTTGACACGGTGCTCGGGGATATGATGTAGTGTTGGTTGGTGGTGTGTGACTGTGGTGTGTGGTTGTGTGGTTTGTTTTTTTTTTTATGGTTGGACTAGATGATCTTAAAGGTCCCTTCCAACCTAGGAGATTCTGTGATTCTGTGATTTATCATTTTATGTGCCCATGAAACCATGAAAAGTTACAAAACTTCTTTATCATTTTGCTTAGAACATTGTTCTTAACACAAGGCATATTGAGATTTCTCAAAATTCACAGTCTTCTTTTTTCCCATTCTTCTACCACAGCTGTCCTAATTTCCTCTTCTGCTTTCCACACTGCCAACTTCAAGCAGGGTGTAAAGGATTCAGTTCCAGACTGCAGACACACAAGTACTGGTATCTGCCCATGAGGTAGATATCTGCAATCCCACTACAGTTAATGAAAATGTAGGGTTGAATTCAGAAGGCTGAATAGAGGCATATAGTGCCATTTGATGTTATCATGAATGGCCTCCAGCTACCAGTCCAAAAAGTCCTCTTTCATAGGTTTGTGTCACCAAGAGTGGAGGACTTGCACTGGGCAATCCCTAGAAGTCCTTTCCAACTAATGTTTGTATGATTCTATACTTGCCAGCCCTGTGCAATAGTTCAGATACCCTTGGCATCTCAACTGGTATGTGGTACCTATATTTTTTACTCAGCTGAACAAGGTGTCTAATCAATACAGTCAATGGAGTTTGGTTCAGCCCACTCAAAAAAATTTAGCATTTAATCAGCCTACAGTCTGCAGCAGAGTCCCACCAAACAGTATATACCTTTCTTGGTGTACTAGTTAAAGCTTAGCTTATCATGATTAACTTTTTCCCACATATTCTGTGCATAAATGGACAGGAAGTTACTCGGTTTTCAGGCATTCTTATACCAAAATTTCTATGAATCTCATTAACAGTACGTCCTATTTCTTCCTTTACTGGGATGCTGACACTGAGCTCTCACAGACTTATGCTTCTGTAAAAGATGCAGACTTTAGAGGATATCACAGCAAAATACCCCCTTTCTCAGTGAGGTCTCTTCCTGGGTAAAGGAAGGCCCAGAAATCAAAATGCTCACTGAAAGGTCTGACTGCATCACAGCTTTATCCACAAAATATTATTTGAGAATGGCCCAACTCTTCAGCCTTAAACAACCTCAAACCAGCTTTCATCCCTAAGAGCAATGCTGCTATTTTAAAAAGTGCAACTAAGCAAACCGCAGACACAACCGTCCCCTGTTCCTCATGACAGAAGAAAAGATGAAAATGCTACGTATACTTTCACCTAGCAGTACTCTATATTGTTTGGTATTTGGATATCAGAATGACAGGTGCAATATAAATATACAGAATTGCTTTGAAAACATACAATAAAAATACTTATCAATGGTAAACCAGTCTTTAAAATGCATGACTGCACCATGTTACTAATAAAGGCACCTTGGAGGTACTGTTACTGAAAGCACAGACTGGTTCTGAGTACCATCTCCCAATCCACTTGGGAATTTATTACATTATAGAGAGAGGAGAAAAAATTGGAGTCTTGTGAGACTGCACACTTGAGAATTCCATGCTGTAGCTTATGGCAGAGACATTAGCATGTTATTTCAGATATAAAAGAAACATTAGAAGATACTGTAGGAAAATGAACATAAATGAGCCACAAATCATTAAATTAATTTTTCATTTTCTGGAATGCATCCTTTCCTTTTTCCCTCCTATCTTCCTTTCCCTGATATCATCAAAGAATGTTTAAAAGGAAATAAACCCAGCTAAGACAGAATATAGTATTCAGCGCTGGAGTCAGCCCCAATTTCACTGGCACAGCTGCACATCATGTGTTCAGTACCCTGTTTCCCAGAAATGCAATGTATTACAAGAATTAATATTCACATGGTAGTACCTTTCAGGTTACAAGTGAAAAATAACACAGGAAAAAATAAAGTTTCTATTTTTATAAAATTATAAAAATTTATGCTTTGCAAAAACCACCCAGAAAAGACAGAGACACAAAAATTGAACATCCTGTGGAAAGAATTAGATGTTCCAGACCTTTTGAACGAATTCACCTTTGCAAACCCACAGAAGTATATTAACCCATCACATTTTAAATTACTCTATGGAATGTGTTTTGCTGTATTTAGGCAAAATTGTCAGAACTACTAACTCTATGTTCTTAAAATCTTACATTTTTAAGATACATTTTTAAAAGCTGATTGAATAGTCATCTCAATGATTCATGAAAGTCTCGGGCAAAAGTGGATGCTACTAAGCAAAGCAGATGGGCACTCAAAATGCTGAGATGACTGTCTAAACATGACTTCTGAAAGATACAAACTGATAAAGAAATTAATAGTACTGAAATCAGTAAGGAAACAAACTCCCTCATTTTTCAAGGTAATGCACAATTCTGCTTTCACTGACATGGCTAAAATAAAAGAGCTAATGTACCAAACGATTGCTTAAATATATTCCAGGACATTTTTTCCTAATTTTTAGGAATCTTGATCTGAGCACAGGAAGAAATAAAAATAGCGATTATGAGATATTATCTCATACAAATAGCTAAGGAAAAGTGTCAGTACTTGGTTGGCAGTACGTTGTAGGCATCACTGTCTCTTCAGCCATGAAATTTGCTCAATGGCCTCTGCCTTTTCTACATTCCTTTTTCCTCCAATTCTCCCCAGGAAACAGTAATATATAGCTTATGTGTTTATAACTCCACCAGAAGTTGACAAGTTGACAATTTCTAAGAGTCTCTGTAGTTTTAAAAACATGGATGTGACCCTTTGTTTCATATGAAGCAGGCTAGTTAGAACCATGAAAGGATGCCATAATTATAGAACTAAACTGATTTAGCGAACTGTTGCCCCAAAACAATGGTGTTCAACAAAGAGGCCGATGTTCTGGAACTTTTTCAAATTAATTTCCTTTCTTGTTCTTTCCCCATTCTATACAGTTGGTCCATCTGTTATTTTAATAATTTGTCTTACGGCACCTTTTATCTTTTGTACCCCTACTGGGGCAGCAGTGAAAATTCTACACATCTGCTCTTTTTCCTGCCTGCTACAACATGACAATCGTCTCCAGTCTTGTCTTTGCTCTACTTTCCACTCTGTCATTTTACCCATGCAACCCGTGCTCTGGTCCAACTGAAAACAGCACCTTTTTCCACAGCATATTTGCATCCAATGACTGGAGCTAAGCTTGACCACAGCTGACCCACCGATCAGATCCTGAGACGCTGGATTCCTCTACTGGCCTGGGATTTCATCAGGCCATGGCACCGTGTTGTACACATCACTCTAACCCAAGGATTTTGGGCAGCCAACCAGGGGTGTTGGACCTTATGTGTGCCTTCTGGTTCTGCTCAGTCTATTAGTAACAGCTTGGTTTTCAAAACAAATAGTGTCTGGTAAAATACTCAGAAGACTTATGGAAGTTTCTGTAAGAGTACTTAATGGTTGTACATGTATACATAATCTAAATAAGTTCACGTAATGCCATGTCCAGCTATACTCTGGCCAAAAACTTCAGTGACTTGAGTCTGTATTACTGTAGATTGATATAAACATGACTTGGCAGCTGTGCAACTGCTGCACAACATCAGTAATTGCATTGGGGTTTTATGGTATTGTCAGGGAGGTAGGAAACAGCTGATATTTACAAGTGAATCTGGGAGGCATTTTTATTAACCTGTTTGTTCAACTGATGGATTTAAACCACAGTTAATCCAATAACTTATGGAACCCAGTATAGGTCCCCATTCTGCATGTTTGACAGTTACAAGCTTAACCATAAACAATACATAAATAATTTACACCCAGGTATAACTGCATAAATAATTACTTTTATGCATAAATAATTAAATTTGCATCCTTGGTTATTTCAGCTATAAACAGGCAACTGTTTCATAACAGTTTTATACACATTCCCAATGTTCATATACCCTTGAATACAAGCACATTGTAGAGATTGATAGTTTGCAGGTATTTGATTTTATTTTTATTTTTTCTTATCTGCACTTTATTATTTAATATAATAATTAGCATAAATGGTCAGGAAATATTATGTACTGAAACCTATTTTTGTCTAGGTAAAGTGTTGGATTCAGTAGGCAAGAGGAATGGGAACAAGATAAGGAAAATGAGTTTAAGAACTGGGTTTTATGACTTAATGTTTGCTTGGCTGGCTTTTGTAATTAATGATTGATATTTCCTTCTAGAATGGAGGCAAACCTATAGATGAAAACTTAAATGATAATAGCAAAATACAAAAGGGAACGTACTTCAATTCAGCATAAAAAGACCTTAAATTCATAAAAAATATGGATAACATTAATAGGAATCTTTTGAGTACATTTTAGTATCTCAGACAGAATGTTTTAAATAAAAGTTGTTGCCCACAGACTGACAAATCACCAACTTCAATATTAATATTCTGAAGCATGGTATTTGGGCATAATTTCCCCCTGCTAGAACTTTCTCAGGTAATACTTTACTACTCTGTGAACTTCACTCCCTGTAACCACACAGAAAATACTTAGAACAACTTCAAGAGTTTAATTGCATCTTCACATGAGTTAGTATTTTTAGCATTTTTTCCCAAAGAGACTGACATTTAAATTCCATAATTCTGTGTTTATTTCATCTGCCTTCAAAGATGCTTTGCCTTTTAATATTTTTACCATCAACAGTAACTTCAAAAGTCAAATTAATCATACGGATGTCATCTAACTACTAGTAAAGGAGCTGAGAAAAACTCAGATTGCTTTCTGTGACAGCAAGAGCAAATAGGACTCAATTTTAACACAAAGAGATTGATTTTCTTTAGGAAAAAAATCCTAACTTGTGGATCCTTTATCACTTTAATCACTTCCAAGTCTCCTTCACAGCTTACAAAATATAGAGGTTATGATTTTAGAACAAAATTCAAAGCTTGATTTTACACATGATAAGTCTACAAATACAATACAAAATAATTACTCTTCTTGTGAAACTGATATGCATTGTAATTAAACAGCTTTTGAGAAATTAATGGTATTGGAGTCCTGGGATGGGTGTTTAATCTACAACACAAAGAAAAATCTTTGAAGTGCTCTAAAATTTTTTTGACAGAAAGCCAAATAGGTGTATTTTAGATAATCTTAATCATCTTATGCCACATAAATACAATTTCTTAATGGAAATGTAAACATTAATTTTATTCTACCCAGTTTGCCTGCATTGTGTGTCAGATATTTCTACCAGAGATTGTCACAGGTGATTAATATGAGCAGAGTAGAAGGAGTCAGAAATTGACTAACGGAGCCCTATATCATTACACTTCATGCTATTTGTATTTTTCCCAAGTTTAGGTTCATGAACATAACAGAAACTGTTATAGGTCCCTATTGAGTGTACTTGATCGCAAAGTCACAATAAGCTACCAAATGTTGCAGCCATGAAAATATGATCTTCAGATACAACAGTAAAAAGAACACTGGTAGGCACGACATAATTTAAGAAATGTTATATTAAGCTATACTGTTGCCAGGAATTGGCATCTCTATACAGTGCAGGGTGGACATGCCAGCTTGACTAGATGCTAGCTTGGGAACCTTATGCATTGCACTCCTTTGAGCTGTGAAGATATATCCTACAGAGCTTCAGTAGTTTAGCAGAGCAACACACTGGCTAAGGGGAGATGGTTGCTTCTGTATGGACACACTGTTCAAAACCAAGAATGGACATGAGATATATAACTGCAATTTAAAAGTGGGGTTGATTGCGGTACAAAAAGAAATAGGGGACAGACACAACATCCTGCAAGCTGTGTAGCAATGTCAGAGCCTCAGCTCAGAAAGCCTAGAGAAAATCTGAGCCTGCTGCTGAATGGGGTGGGGGACCTAGAAATAAAGTGGAAAAAGACAAGGTACTCAGTGCTACTTTTATTGACCTTTACTGGTAGCACTGGCCTTCTGCAATCCCATCAAAAAGTCCAGAGCAAAGACTTACCCTCAGTGGAGGAGGAATAGATTAGGGAACATTTAAACAAACTGGATATACACACAAGTCCATGGGCCCTGACGGGATGAACCCATGGGCTCTGAGGGAGCTGGCAGATATCACTCCACTCTCAACAATGCATTTAGGAAGGGAAAATCTTATCTGACCAATCTGATAGCCTTCTATGATGAGGTGACTGGCTTAGTGGATAAGGGTAAGGCAGCATATTCTGTTCATCTCTACTTTCAGGCAAGGCTTTTGACACTGTCTCCCATAACATCATCATTGACAAGCTACAGAAGTGTGGGCTAGGTAAGTGAATCATCAGGTAAATTGAAAACTGTCTGAATTGGTTCAAAGGGTTGTTATCAGTGGCACAAAGTCCACCTGGAGAGCAGAGACTGGTGCATACCAGGGATCAATACTGGGACCCATACTCTTGAACATCTGTATTAATGTACCTAACAATGAGGCAGAATGCACCCGCAAGAAGTCTGCTGATAGAACTGGGAGAGGTGGTTGACAGACCGATGTCAGCCATTGATCTTATCGATGTACATAAGTACCTGAAGGGAGAGTGCAAAGAAGATGGAGCCAGGCTCTTTTCAGCTGTGCCCAGTGATAGGACCAGAGGCTATGGGCACAAACAGAAACACAAGAAATTTCATTTAAACATATGAAAAAAATTTTTTTTTTGCCATGAGGGTAGTGAAACACTGCAGAAGGTTGCCTAGAGAGGTTGTAGATTCTCCATCCTTGAAGATACTTGGAAAAAACCCAGCTCTAAGCCACCAGCTCTAGGTGATCCCTGCTCTGAGCAGGGGTCTGGACTAGATGTTCTCCAGAGGCCTCTTCAACCATCCTATGACTATATGAGAAACCCAGGGCACTCACCTGCTACAGAGCTATATATAAAATTCCTGAGGCATGGGCTGAATCCAAAGGACTTCTTGTTTTGCTCCCCAGGAATTGCTGACAGTGCAGGATTCCTGCAGGTTTTTTCTTTTGCAAAAAACCCAAAAAAACCCCAAAAAAACAAAACAACACTACCAAAAAAAAGAAAACACCAAAATATGATGAAATAACAATCATTTTTATCCTAAATGAGATAAAGACTTTTCTGACCTGTGCAAATGCCTGTAGAATAACAACTGACTACCAAAATACAGAAATTTGCACTTTTAATGTTTTGCATATCGGAGAACTTCAGGAAGACTTCTGCCTTTATATAGAGTGGCATTACACCTATTAATTCTATTACAGAGATACTTAATTCAATGTGGAGTAAATGGAGTGCTGCCAAAATAAATTACATGGAATTAAGGTATTTGAAACTTCCATAAATCACCACTTTTTTTCTCAGACATAACCATCATTATTTATCTCTGACATAACCAGTGTTACTTCTTCCTGTATCTTTCCTACAGTAATCCTTTCCTGTTTACTTTATAGCAGCCTCTCTCGTCTGTATGTATGGTGCCAATATCATAATGAAATGACACAAAAGCGCTATCTACAAAACAGACCCAAAAGTCTGTGAGCCTGCCACAACCTGGCATTGCTGTGTGAACACCACATAATATAGGTATCAGCAGGAACTCACTCTTTTCATGCCCTGCTTACCCTGGCAGGCCACAGCATTCTGACCGAGTCTTTCTTAATGCTGAATAGAGTTGAAAATACATGATGGTTTGGCATACTGCGATACATGCTTGTCATTTTCCTGAAAGTATGTCTCTCCTGGAATATATTTTGACTGTGACACAGAACAACTTCTTTACTTTTTCTTGGAGAGCTACAACCTAATCAGTTAATACAGTAAGTGCACGGCAATTATTCCTGACTACTAGAGTTCCTTGGAATTTCCCTGTTATATTTCTCTTTCTTTCACATATTTTCTCTGGTATACCAAGATAATCTAAAAATTTCGGTGTTTTTCTCCACTCCATGAGCCATTAGGGATCCTACACAAATACCCAAAATGTTGACAATGTGAAAATGTAAGAATACTAGGAAAAAAAAAAAGGTAGGTACATCAGATAAAGCCTGATAATTGGGAGATGCCACCTTACATGTGAAGCAGGTAGTATTTAAAAAATAATATAAGAAATTATCAGCTAAGAAATTCCCGTTTGAAAAAAGAGGTGAGGCAGGATTAAAGAAAGGATGGCTAAGAGTGCAATCATTAGGACTAAAGACCTTCCCATTCCATATTATCTAATTGATTAGCATGGTGATGAACAGTCATTAACTGATCTACATAAATGTGATACCTTTGAGAAATGAATGTGCGTGCAGTACAGCTCCCAGTAAATTTCCTATTTCCTATGACTTGGAATTTCTTTCCTATCTCCTGTGTCAACAAGAGACCCAGCTACTGGGTAGGCCTAGAAAATCTCACTCCTTGTTTTACTTTCCTGGATGAAGCATATGCCAAGGGCACAGTATAAAGGATGTGCTTCTGCATGGATTTTGTGAGTAAATATGAGAATTTCAGGCTAGAAGCTTATGAATATCACTCTTATCGTTATTCATTTCAATCCAGAGAAGTAAATATATGCATTGAGTGAAAAAAGGTGCATTAACAATAAAACATTTTCTTTCATTCTCTTTAATTTTCTTTAGGGGAGGAGGATTACTTTCCTTTATTATTGTGGCACATCAGGACTTAGTTGTTTTGCACTCTGCAGCACCCACTGGCTCCAGTGAACACACCTAATAAACTGGCAAGGAAGTAAATGTCTGGAATAAGAAATACACAAAGTAAAACAATAATTTAGACTTTTTTTTTTTTTCTGATAGATCGACCCATCTAGCTCTCACAGGAACAAAACATCCTTAGTACTTATGTTTTCAATTCAGGGCTCTTGTCCAGAAACACACCAATGATGTATTTTCCATCCTGTTTTAAGATGTCATTGGTCTTCTACAGCTTAACCTGCTCTTTCTGTCAGCAGGCTAATAGTTGAATTATAGATTGAAAAGAGAAAAAAAAGGTACAAAACTTATGCTAATTTATATGAATAATAGAAAAAAACTATAATAGAAAAATTATTATTTTATAAAAAAGATTTTCCAGTTTGACAGTAATCCCAGCTCTCACAGTCTGATTGAGTGCCTGACCTTCTTTCTTTCCCTTAAATAGTCTTTTTATAGCTTTCTTCTGGATATCTACAAGCAAGAAGGGGAGCAAAAGCTGCAGTTAATCACCTGCTGCTCTAGAGATCAGAAACAGGTCAAGCATAACTGTCCAGTATCTGAAACAGTAGTGTTGAATAAACAGAAATAATGTCTTTATGTATATGCACATTGATGTGACAATATAGATGAAAATTTTTTACAAATACAGCCATATCTATGAAATTCAGTGGCGGCGTTCTTTCCCTGTTTATGATAAGACTCTTTATACAAAAGTAAATCTGTCATCCTCGGGTGAAAAGCACGTGAAATATTTGAGTGACTGTGGCTTTTAAAGTTTCAGTCAATCTTTGCAAGAGCTTCAGCATAAATACATTTTTATCTAAACACAAACATAAAAAAAAATACTACAGTTATTGATTGCAAAAGTAGAGCCTACTGGTTCCTATTTATTTAACAAATAACTCTGCCAAACAGAGAGCTTCTTCCTCAAAGACTTCATTATCTAACACCCCAGCTTTGCAAGTACATTTTTGTGTGTGTGGTTACACACATAAGCAGTTCCTTTGAATTCAGCAGTATTCCTCTGACTGTGTTTACCTTCCAAAATGCCTTTTCATGGTCTGAGTTTAAGCAGATGACAAAGTCAAGGGAAAGGACGCCTGCAAGAAAGATGAATTGGAGGAATTTGGGCAAGACTTCCTGTGTTATCATGGGAGAAAGGTAGGTACTTCTTCAAAAGAGTTGCTTAGAGAAGAAGCTTAACTCAGGGCTTCCCAATCATCTTCCTGCAGAGTCAGTGCAGCTCTATTCGCAATTTAGGAAGAATAAGAAGATTAGCCTAGGAAAAAGCCCAAAGTCAGATGCCTAAAGCACAGGTTAAAACCATGCTCCATTATTCCCAGTGTCTGCAGACGAGGAACTGAAGCACATAAACAACCATGTTTTGGCAGTATTAAAATGGAGCTTTTTCAGACTCTGAGTCCACTTTTCTGACTAGGCTAGATATGTAAGGTCCTAGAGTAGCAAACATGAAAGTTTTACCCCCAAGACATTTTACAACAGAAAAAGGTTTTGCTTTCTTTTTCTCCCATAGGCCAAGCATGCAGAGATGCCAGTTTGTGAAACATTTCCCTTCAGCAAGAAAAATATTTCTTAAAGCATATTTATGGTGATACCATTAGTGTTGCCATCTAGCCTTCAAAACACTTTCCATAGCTAAGAAAGAATGAAAATCAAACTGTTACTATATAAGAACTGGATTCTGTTTTTTTCTGTAAAAACAGATAAACTGTTACAATGTTAGGCAATTTTAATTCTTACATATTGTAGGTCAGAAATTTTCTACTTGGTTTTTAATACTATGCTAAGTTGACACACACGCACACACATTCAAACACACATATATGGGAATGACATATTCATCTAATAAGGTTTTTGTTGCTAAGTAACATGTTAGATTTCATTTACATACTATGTCACATACCAGTGACACAATCTTTTTAGTCTACTTGGTAACATATTAACATATGTTAACATCTAACATATTAATACTTTCCGTTTACAGGATTTTCTTTTTTCCTACCTCAGGTGTGTCAGCAGGCAAACAAAGAACACAGGTCCATAACTCAGTGCCACACCATCTCTAAAATAACGTGTTCTTGTCATTATGCAAAAAGTAAAGTTTTAATTGTTACTAATTTTATAAAAGTATTATTACGTCTCATGGCTTAAAGAATTGTTATAAACAATTTTGTCTTTGCAATTCTTAACAATTCCATAATTTTAGAGATTGCTCATTTGTTTGGCTGAGATAAGAAAGATTATATAAGAGAAAAACCTCCCTAACACAAATGTGGGCTTGCCTTCAAAATTTACAAAAAAAAAAAATCAACAACCCACCTCTTTGAAAACCATTCACGTCTTTGAAGACTAATGATTAATTTCTTTTTTCCTATTTTCAAAATATTTTCAATTCCTGACATCTCCCCTTGTAAGCCTAAGCTGAAAGAAAAGATCTTAACACTTAGGCTTTACAGTCATTAAATTTGCATTTATTTTAGCAGGGTACTTGTACTGCACAGGTAAAAGAAGAAAAAGATATTACGGAGAAACTATTCCATCAGGATTAATCCCTTTTAAATGTTGCTTTATAAATGATGAGTTTCAGCAGTCGGTTGTTAATCCAAAGAATCAACCAACAGCAATGACTGATATTTTAAATTACTTCACTGCATCAAAACTGAACAAACAGGGGAGCTGTCACTTCACCTAGTCATCCATCACTTGGTGACTATACTGAAGGGCTGTGTAAAATTTACTCAGTGTTCCAAGATTTCGGGCAACAGGATAAAATCATCCCCCAGTCTTGAGTTTTTTTCCAGCTCTGAAGCAAGCACTGGGGAGTTTAATCCACTGTCAGAGACATTTGCCCTTTCAAAAACCAGCACAATCTCTAAGACTGCAGAAATGCAGAGCAGCTGCTTCAAAACAAGATGAAGTAAGTCCATTAGTCCACTGAACAACTACACTTGGTAGCTTTTTCGGTAGTAGAAGAAAATCACATCTAACCTTCCACACAGCCAGGAGCATCTGGCCACCCTTCTGTGAATCTCCTGCACATCATCTTTTGCTCAACTCATCACCAAGTATAGCATCGTAGAGTTCGTTCATTCATTCGATTTCTCTCCTTTGATTTATTTGTTAGTGTTGGACCAGGTGAGCTTTTGATACTGCTTACCAAAATGAAAGGACTAGCAAATCACTGTCCTCAGTGCCTCACTTTCAAGTTCATGTTTCCTCCAACAGTCAAAAATTTCTCTGTTGTTCTACTAAGATGATCCCTTTGTTCTAGGTGATCATACTGGCAGGAATTCAAAAAATGTCAACTCCTTTATTATAATAGAAAAAAAACAATGGCAGATACCTACACATCAGTAAGCATACATAAGATTGTGAAAGTCATAGCTTTTCATACTAATAACAACTTTGGTAAAACCAGTATTTTTTTAACCAGTTCAGTTATATGAGTCCCTATTAGTTGCAGCTATTTCAGGAAAAATGCCTAACATATGAGGATTTTTCCTCTTACTGTAAAGGATTAAATCATTCTGCTGCAGGCATCTTTACACCCATAATACTGAATCCACACTGAGTGAGTAACTGTACCCAGGGAGTATAACAAGCAAACCTTAATAACAGACTCAGCAAGAGATCTCAGTCATTCTGATATCTTTTTGTGCAAGACAGGCTGAGAATGCACAAGGAGCAAAAGCCACAAGTAATTTGTAGCATTTCACAGTTACGTTAACACCTCTAATTGTAACTGACAGGGCAATTAAGGCTGAAAAACATCCCAATGCAGTGGCTTGTACATGATGATTGTCCCACTGAAACAAAAGATCATGTATTCTATTAGGAGAAAAACTGTTTCACTTTATTTTTCTCCATTGAAGTAGATGTCTCAGTTCATCATGCCTCATTAAAAGGTTTGTGTTGCTATAAACATGATTATTTCAAACAATCACAAGCCTTTATATCAAACATATAATTTAACAATTCCCTTCTCAATATAAGTATCAAGATACTTTTTTTTAAAAGAGGTTGTTAATTTAATCCATTTAAATAATGGGTCATAGAATAATGAACAGGCAATATTCTGAATACAAATATATTTAGGGCACATGTCTCCCCCTCCCTTTTTTTTTTTTTTTTAATGAAGTCCAGACAACTCCCCTCATGTGCCTGGGTTTGCCAGCTTTTCCTACCAGCTTCCCTTCCTCCCACACACACGCACAGCTCCCTATGGACAGCACCATAGTGTTGTGTCCTGTGGACACAAGTCATGTCCAACATCAGCAAGTCGCTAAATTCTGTAACAACAAATTTACAGCAATTCATTTCTGAAAAACTTGGTGCTTACAATATATCTATTTGGAGGCGAGAGAATGTTGTGGTTTGGGCTGAACTGGCCACTGAGATGATTGGTTCTGTTTCACCTCAAACCAGGACAAAAAATACTTGATTAGATCTACTCTAATCCCAAGAGACTGAATGTCCATCAGCAGTTAGGATGTGTTAGTTGCAATCTTCAGGCACACCTTACAGTTGAGTTTCATCTGAAAGGAATCCCCTTTATTTGCCCCAAGACTGCTCCATAGCACGAACTGAAGTGTAGCGACAGGAGATGACTGAGAGACTTGCTACAAAGGCACAGACCTGACTCAAATTAAAATGCTAACGTAGATGCATCTGTATCTGCTTCTTCAAGTAGAAAGCAGACAGTAACATGTCCGTAACTAAAGAGGAAAGAATTGTTCTTCAGTTTCTGCACATAAACTCAGGATTTAAAATGGGTGGGATTTTTTTACTTCTCTGAGAACTCTCCCACATCTCAGCTGTTGACTGTTTAATTTCTCAGTTACATCCTACTAATTATTTACTATATATATTTGTATAGCAAACATTAAAAATATCTGGCCATATTTTACACAGCTGTGATTACAAGCATACAGGGAAAAACCAAAACCAAAATATTAAGTCAAAATCCCACAACCTTATGCTGTATTGCAATCTTAAAGAACACATATGAATAAAAAATAATCTGAAAGCTGAATAATGATATAACTAGTTCTGGCAACTAATAAAAAGATTGGTCTTAGAAAAATATCCAGATCTGTGTCCACAGTGTGACAGAGATCACGTTAAATGTGAGCAGTGGATTTCAGAGTGTGCTTTTTTTTACCTTTCTCAAACTATACAGATAGTGCATCAAAGGACATAAATAATAATTAAATAAAACCAAAACTAATACCTATAATTGCAAATGTCACAGCAAAAAAAGGGCCTTAAATGGCCTGAAAAGCAAAGTGATTCCATCAAGATGCCACCAAGATGATTAGAGAGCTGGAGAACTAGATATAGGAAGAAAGGCTGAATAATGCTTTTTCAGAACGGGAAAGACCAGGTTTAGGGGGTATCTCACCACACACTTTATGAAGTACCTAAAACATAGGTACAGAGAAGGAGGGGATATTGGTTTTACAAGGATGTATAGTGACAGAACAAGAAGCAACAGGCATAGATTGCTCAGAGGAAATGCTGTCTATCTATATGAGTAAAATATACACCCTGTGATCAATTAAACACTGGAATAGGTTGCCCAGAACTTTGGTGAAATCCTTGTCAATGAAATTCTTAAAGACTCATTTTGGCAGAGTCCTGAATAATCTCATCTACAGCTCTGACTTCTTACTGAAGTTTGAACCACTAATTCAAGAGGTCCCTTCCCAGCCCAGGCTTTTCTGTGTTTCTGAGCCCTAAGTAACAACAGAGGTTCTAGACACAAGGTGAAAACAATATTATGAAAAAATGTATCTTTTTTTTTTCCCTTTGGAATCCTGAACTGCAACAGTTCATGCATGTTTTTACTTTGAAAAAGATAAACAGCAGTATGCATTTGTTTGGTTCACACTGCAGTGAGAAAAGTACTGAGGCATAGGGCTTATATCCTCCAAGGTTTCTATTTTATGTGCTTCAAATTGGTTCCATTAGTAAAAGACAGAGCTTTGCTAATGTGAAGAGGACTTTAAAGAAGCAGAATCTCTCATGACAAGTTTGGAAACTGTATATGAACCATTACAGGCAGAATTGGCCTTGCCCTCCTCTCTTCTCTGG
Source organism: Tringa solitaria (assembly GCA_026413425.1). Taxonomy (NCBI): domain Eukaryota; kingdom Metazoa; phylum Chordata; class Aves; order Charadriiformes; family Scolopacidae; genus Tringa; species Tringa solitaria. The sequence continues at coordinate 157,696,164 of JAOXJM010000001.1, forward strand.
GCAAAGGCTTCGGGGGATGAATTTTAAAATAATGGAAATACCAGGTAATAGACTAGATAAGGAAGCTTCTTGTCAGCTGAAAATGTGAGGGACAATTTGAAAAGACTTTGATTTTCTGTTAATCTTTCTAAAGAAAGAAAGCACTCTGAGATTGTGCTTTGTAACTTGGCTTTTGTGATGACAATGGCCTACTACAGGCTTCCAAGGGAAAGAGGATTTGGCCAATATCTTCTTCCATTTGTGTTTGGTCTGCTCTGGACACCCTTGAGCTTGTGCACAAGGGCAGAATGACGGCTACTCAGGAATTGTTTCTGATATGGAAGTTACTGGTCACTACCTTCTATTTCTTTTCTCCTTAGAGTGACCAGCATCCTTGCTATTTCCTGTACTCTTATTCACCCTTCTCTGGTGTCCTCCTTCCCCTAAATACTCAAAGTATTTCCTCATGATACACTACTTAAATACTTTTGGCAGCCAACATTTGCCTACATTAGCCTTGTATAGCAATTTCAAACACTTAGTGAAATAAGTACAGAATGAGTCAGATAATTCAGTAATACAAACTGGAAACTAATTTTTGGGTTTGGGCATTTTTTGGTTGGTTTGTTTTTGTTTTTTCTTCAAAGTTGTGAGCTGCTTGTTTAAACATAGTGAAAGCCAAATGAAGTTTCTGTTAAAAGAGATTTTAACAGCACACAGCATAACTTTTAAGAAGTTGAAAATAATGTAATCTTTTTGTAGAATTCAAGACACTGTTACAAATCACGGGTGTGATGCACTGTCATGTCAATCAGTTTTTACATTAAAATAAATGGAGATATATTGTTGTATGGGTTTGTTATATGGCATATAACACACTGGTCAAAATCAGCAAATATCTAGAGAACAGAGGCAAATCCCGGAGGTTACCTTAAGATTCCATGCTATTGCTAGTTCACCTTCTAAATCTATATTAAAGCAACTGAAAAGAACAAAAGCAAGCACTGTTTTCACAAAAAGAAACCACCCACAGGTATTTCCTTGCAGAATAAAGGGCTGCCAGCGGGTAACAAGGTTTCTCTTTTTGAGCCTGCGAATTTACAATCTTGTCCACTGGGTGGCAACCTAGGATGCAGCAATAGAAAGAACTGCTCTCTGCGGAAGACCACCGAAAAAAAAGAGCAATCTTCTACTATTCATGTTTAGCTAAAGTTTTTGCTTCTGCTGGTGTTGCACTTGGCAATGCCAGGAACATGTGGAAAGAAAAGACGCTTTGAACAAAGGTGACTGATATGGCCTAATGGCATTTCAAACACGTATTAACATAGCCCCCACAAAATCCCACTTTTTGTTTAACTGTTCTCTTTGATCTCAACAGGGTCATGAAATGTGAACTCTAGTTGCCGTTAGAAGTGTTTGAAACCAATGCTGACTTCTCATCAGTGGTTTCTCACATGCATTGAAATTACAGTTCTGCATTTTTTTTGAATCAATGATTTTAATAGTCACTTGAATTTACAGTAAAAAAATGTAAGACACAAATAGGGGAAAAAAACAACAAAACAAACACTACGATTTGTTTAAAATGCAGAAAGCACTTCCCCTGTCAAAATTCCATAGAACAAGAAGGAATCCCTTCCAAAAAACTTGTAAACAGACTCACTTTTTTTTCTAAAGTTATTTTGTGGCTATCAAAAGAAAATAGGAATAATAAAATGACAAACACCACTTTGTCATTATTTTACAATGATTAATGTGACTCCAGTGAAGTGAAAATAAAGAGAGTGCGTGCAAAGAAGAAAGGTTTGAAGTGGAAGACAAAGTAGACACAAGAATATGGATATCAATGGGAAAAAGATGTGAGAAATACTGGATGAGAAAGGTATGCAAATAAAAGGTAAACTAAAAAAAGTTATGATAAATGAGAAGAGGATGACAGTTTAGAGGTAAAGCAAGAAAAAAATTACACTGGTATTTTCTTCCAGAGAAATAACAAGAAATAATATATGTTTGAGCTCCTCATACTATATGAAATTACAAAGAAAAACTTGGCATTTTTTTGTCACAGTGGGGAAGCCCACAAAACTTCAAAATATTTCTGCTGTAACTTGAGGCTCTCGCTTCCTAGTTCTGAGGGATTGCTGCAAAGCAGCAGTTATGGATCCACAGTACACACACCTTGAAAGGAATGCACGAATGTGAGTGATAATTAGATTACAGTTGCTTTATAATTAAGTGCCCAACAATATATTTTTTTCTTTTCGTAAGAACAAAATGGAGAAACGTCTCCACTCAAGAAGCACCACTCTCTAACAACCACTCTCTAGGGTTAGCCAGCAGGGACTTGGAATAAGCATATACTGCTACACTTTCTCCCTTCTCTTCCTTGGGTACAGTCCCCCAGTTTCTGGCAATTTACAGAAAGCAGAATTATACTGTAACTGTATCAAGAGTCCTTGATGAATTATTCCATTAATTTGTCCAGCAATTCTTTAAACACAAATACACTTTTGACTTCTACAGCATCCCGGGACAGAGATTCTGTGATTTAATTACATACTATGTGAGTAAGTACCTTCCTTTTTTAAATGGCTGGACAGACATCATTTTTTGTTGGTAACTGTGAAGGATTATTGCCTACTCACTTTTTCACGTTAATGTTGTGGAAATCTGTTTTGGAGTTAGATCTCCAGGTAAGCGGTCTTATTTAAACAGAAAACTAGTCACAGGAGGACATACTATTGTCACTATTACCCTGGGTCCCCCCATTTTCTTTTTTTCTTGTTTTTTTCTCATTGTGGGTGTGATGAAAAATGAACTTACTACACAGTCTATTTATCAGAAGATGAGACTTCCTACAACTTGAGTTATTCTGTCCTTAAAGAAAAATAAAAACTGTTCTCCTCCTCCAATAATATAATCTCATGTATTCAAGGTCTATTTCATGTTTATGGAAAATGGGAAAAAAAATGCAATATAAGTCCCAAATAGCTTAATACTTTCTGAAGGTGATGGAAGAATTAGAGAAAACTGCTCATCTGAACAACAACTATAGGATCTTTTTACATATGGCTTCACTTCATGTATTCAATGACAACTTGTGTACAGAGCTGAGACAACGGTTTTTCTTGTCATGAGCATCTGTTTGACTCATGGTATGTGCTGTATCTATCACTGTGAACTGTTCCAATGGCAGTGTTGAAGCATCTGCCACGTAGGCTCTCTCTACAGAGGAGTTCAAAGTCTAGAAGAATCTGAAAGAAGAAAGTAGCAAAAAGCAATTCAGTGGGCTCCAGCTGATGTTCAGCAAATTTGCTTTTCCTTTGCCTTCAGTGGTCGTCTTCCAGTGACATTTACCTAAGGATGGTGCACAGTGGTGCACCTGTAACTACAGCTCCTGAGGCACAGGGTAGAAGGGATCCATTTCTGTACTTTCTGATACTCATGAAATATGCTTTGAATTGCCTCTATTTGTTCTCTCAGGCTGCAAAACTTTTTCCTTCAGACTTACACATCCTTGACGGGATGACTCAGATCATCTAAGCTATGCAGCTCCTCTGTGCTGCACATTCCAAGTGATTACAGAGGTTAGAAACAGCCAGTTCATCAGCACTAAGTAGGATGTGTCTCTCTCCATTGACTACACCGACTCAAGAAGTCCAGATTAAGTGCCTAAATTTTTCATAGCTAAAGATGTCAGTTGAATCTCACCCCAAAACGAAGTCTTCCTTGTATACTCAAATATGGCATTATAAACATATGAATCCAAAAGAATCAACTGTATTGACTGCAACATGAGTGAAATTATTTTTCATTTTAAATCTTTCACTGGTGTCTAAGCAAGTAAACAACTTCTCAATGTTTGATCCAGCTTTCTTTTTTTTCTGCAAATATATTCCCCTTTACTAAGCAAGTAAAAGTATGGAAGAGGTGGCAGAGTCTAGCTATCAGCTCTTGAAGTGGCTGGTTCAAAATTCTCCTTTGAAAAACTAATTCTCTAAATATAGAAATATGGATTTGAAATTAAATGATTACTGCCAAGATCTCTGGGAATACAGTCTGTGCTGTCAAAAGGCTGAAGGGCAGTACTCCAGAATGAGCTTTCATTGGTTTGGATCATAGTCAAATCTTTCCTGTGCTAGAAACATATGCAGTCAAGAACCGGTTGCCCTTATCTTGGGATTCATGTTCAAGTAATCTAAGAAAATACAGTGATAATTTGCAAATACAAGAGGCTTTTGCTCAAAATATAACCATAATGGTTTATGCAGTCTCTCTCCATTTGCTGCTGTGTAGAACCCCTGTACTATTCAATACTGCCCTTCTACCATTCAGTACTACAGTGTGTTAACTGACCAGGTTTAATACTCTTCAATGGAAAAGGAAACATCCTTCTATCAAAAAACCTGTTTGTTTGAATGTTTTTAATTAGTTTTTATTTATTTTAAACAGCTTCTGTACAAGGATTTCAGGAGGCACTGATATTGTAATTTTCTTCCCTAAGTAGAATAAAACATGTTGCTTTGGTGTTTGAACTGAAGGCAATAATATTAGCTATCTGCCATGCTATCTTTTTAGATTCCAGAAGTATTCATTAAACACCACCAACAAAAAAAATGCAGTTTTATCAGACCATAAGATAGGTTAGGCTTATTACTTCCTCTATTACTGTTGTACTTATGTGTGATTCAGAGGTTTTAAAGACATCAGGATATGAAAGTGGGACATATGAAAAGAATAATGAGTAGGAACATACTTGTTTACAGGAACATAAGCTTCTCTCAAATATGTTGTCATCATATTCGGAAAAAGGACACAAACATAGAGAGTTTTATAGCACTTTATAAGAACAGGAGACTTAAAACCTGAAGTTCTGGATGCCATAACCTCTCCTGCAGTGATAATATGCTTAGGAAACAGACAAAACAAAAGGAAAACTTCATATTCTTTCCATAAACACCCTAACTCTCTCCAAATCCATTCCTAATTTTATCTAGCCTTTGAAACAAAACAACTCTAAGAAACTATACAAACCGGAAAGTTTTATACCTGATTCAAGAATATGTTCCATCTTTGACCAAAGATACTGAGAAAGAGCTAAAGTGGTGCTTGATCCTGTACAACCCTTTATACTTCTTACTCCAGTTACCTTCATACACCATTTTGACTAGAAGAAAAAATATTTGCGCAAGCAAAAATTGATCACCAATGCTATATGGCATTATTTTCAGTATATGGGTGAACATGTGGACCTAGTTTTCTGGTGAATTATCTCAAACACTCAGGCATAATGGTTCTGGATCAATTGCCCAGGCTTAACAGTTAGTGTTTAGGGTACTTTGGTTTTTAATCTCAGCATAGATACTTTTTCTTAGTTGTTTAAATATTTCTGAGTTTCTAGATATTTTAAACTTAGATATGTAAATTCTACCACTACCTTTAGCCTGCCCTTTACAGACAAGGGAGAGAAACAAGTCCTTCTAGGAAGTTTTATCCAACTATTTAAAGACTAAATTAGTTGCATCCTACAAGGGTCCATGTATTTCTTTACTAAAAAAGAGGCCAAGAGGCTCACTCAGATGTGCATCTCTTCACAAAAAAAAACTGGAGTAGAAGAGATGAAGAATATCACAAGTTTTAACAAGACAAGCTCTTATTGCTATAAGAGATAAATGAATTTAAAAATTCACATGACAGAGATTCACACCTCACATTCCTTCGGAGAAGCTACACCTTGTCACACAGCAGTATGCTATAGGGCAATTCCTCCATCCACAGGCACGGGATTTTCTCTAAAATATATATGATTCCTAAGAGGTTGAAGGAAGGTCTTGATGGTATTCCTGCCTATTAGAAGCAGCTGAGAGGTCTATTTTATCGTGGAAGGAAAACAGTTAATTGTGAGTTTGGACTGTGTTTTATGCTTCATATTTTCTTTCTCTGCCTCATAGGTATCAAGTATATATTTGGGAGGAATCTGCACAGTCTCCTGTTGCATGAATGTAACAATTTAGTTCTGCTACTTTGATCGGTTCTTTATAGTAATTTCTTTCATGAAATCATAGGCTCTAGCTGAACATGAAAACCTTTCAGATTCGGACACGCTATTCACACTAGCTTGACTGGGTCATTTACTAAGCCTGCAGCATGGCATATATAAGTGTGTTCATTTTCATTAGTTTTTGCTTCGGTCTTTTTCAGAGACAGTTGTCACTGAAGCACTCATAGCAGGTATGTGCTTGACTACATGGCTAAACTCAAAACATCCCCTGGAACATATTAAAGACGCAAATGCATTAACTAGGCTAGCAAAACATCATTAAATTTCTGTGTGGGATACTACATTTTCATAATTAAAATTCTTTCTGAATTACAAGCAAGTTCAGTTTGGTTTATTCATTCAATGAACTGTGTAAAAAATGAACATCACTGATTTCTAAATTCAGTCTTTGTTAATTCAGTTTAATTTTCCCGAGTGTCCACATGTGGATGAGTGCTAAAAAACTTTGGCCCTGAGAAAGCAGAGTTAAAATATAAACAGTTAGAACAAAATAGGCACTTTAATGAATACAAGCCAACTTGTGCCTCCCATCATATAATTCTAAAGGAATATAAGAAGCAGCTGAGCTGCTACGGAAGATAAGAAACCATAACTTTTATTAAGGAGAACAGATGATATGGTATTTTGAAGTAGATGCTCGTAGACTCAGAGTTGTGAATGGCAGATTAGTTTTACTTCATTAAAGAGGACATAATGATTTTTTAACTACAAAAGCAGTAAGAAGAATTTGATACAATTGGAAAGAATAATACTAATTTCTAGAACAAATGATGAGTGAACTCATTCTTTGAATGCATTAATAAAATTGTATGAATAACAATTTTTTATGTTCTGTATTACATAAACAACTAAGAAAATCAAGCTGTACACATAATAATCTACAGAATATTCACCAAAATAGGACTCTATAAAGCAAATTTTTTCTTACCTAGAGAAAAACTTGCTGCAAACTTTCACATTAGACACATAGGAAAAATCAGTGGTTTTCATGTAAGACTCCCAACCAATTTCCAGATCTCAATCACTGTAAGTATCTAAAAGTCAGCTGTGAAAATTAAAAAACAAAAACCCCAGCATAATTGAAGTTTCAGTAGTGTATTTTCACAGTCAGTGTGGGATGCTCAATGAAAATATGACCTATAGCTGTCACGAGAAAAGTCTTCAGCAGACACAGCACAGCAATATGAAGGTTGAAAGGAGCACCTGTAAATGCTGAACATCAGTGCTCAGAAGTTTCCTGGTGATACTGGTCAGCCTGCAATGTTTACGGGGAACTGCTGTGAACATTACAGAGAAAGAGGACCCCATAGAAGGTATCTCACAACCCAAAATATTGTTTAAATAATTCATTGAGAGTTGCTGTATTAAAATGCTGTGGCTAAAGGTGATAAATTTTTGGTTTTAGAAATATAAAATGTTTCAGAACATCACTGTGTGAAAGGGGCCTCATTGTAAAATATCACTAAACTTATTATTTTAAATGATTCCTGTATATCAAAGTTGAATTCAGTTAGATTATTTTTCTTTCATAAGAACTTCAGTGAGGCACAAATACACAAATCTTCTGTCTAGTATAATCTGCTATGATTCATACTTATTTATTTTATGTTAGGCTTATTTTTGCACTATTGAGAAAAGCCTCTTGCATGAGTTTTCCTTGGTATTAATATGAAATCTTATTATACTAAAAGCAGATGATAGATTCCTGGGGGTTTGCCTCTTCTTATTCATGTCACAAACTATGGTAAAGTAGTCCTCAATTCCCTAGGAAAATGCCTAAGAGTCATTAGATCACTAATACTAAATTCTGGAGTAAGTCTATTCTTTGGTGGCTGTGTAAAATGAAAGAACAAAACAGTCCAAAATGAAAGTATGATGATGCCATAATTCAGACTCTTAGAGTGTATTTGGTCACTGTTCTTTCTCATGCCTGTATTTCAACAGTCTTCTGTGACTTTATAAATGCTCTTATTTACTTAATGTGGCTCTAATCATGTTTTTATATTTAAAAGTCAATACATTTTTGTAAATTATTACCAGCTTAATAAAAATTAATTCATCCAGTGTAGGAAGCCTTCGATTATAACCCCTGCTGTGCATGAAAAATGACTCAAATATTTCTAGGACAAACACTCCAGAAAATTATATATTTACTCAAGCAGACCAAAGGAAACACAGTTCCTGTATTCTGAGGTAACCAAATGAACACATATTTTGCTGCTTTTATGTAATTAAACAAATTCCATACTGAAGTGTCATGAGATTTATCTACGCATATATTGAGAACTGATATTACTATTATTAAAACAGGAATGATTTTATTTCTGTATCTAACAACAAAATATTGAACGAAATCCACAATTAATATAAACAAAGGGATCATATTCTATTTGTTCAACTAATGTCAGACTTGGATCTCCTAAAACCAACTGACACAGGGATCTGAATTTCATTATAGAAACTATCTAGTTTTTACATAATCTATCATCAAGCCAATATCTTTCTTTCTTTCTTCCAATTTTGGTATTTCTCTGGAATAAACAGTTCAGATTATATTCTCCATTATAAATCCCAAATTTATTAAGCTAACCTATAAAGAATGTTTAAGGTTTCTCAAAAGAAAAGAGAGCAGAAAGTTACCTCCAGAAAACCAACAAGTAGATTAATATAATTATTTTTTTATTATTCAATTACATGTTGATGCCAGAAATAGAAATGCCTTTTGTTTTCTACAATGACACACAAAAATTTATCATAAACCCCTCTTATTCTTCGGACAAGCAAAGTAGGATCAATAAGAAATTATTTGTGATTGGGGGGACAGTGGTAAAACCAATGGTGTTGCTGATTCATCACTGAATATATCCTTATGTCAACAGTTTTTCAAATGAAAATGTATAAGTTGTAATTAAAAAATTCTCCTGAATTCAGGAAGGACCCTATGTTCTTCTATGCCACGTGACCTGATTTTTCATTACAAACCAGGTGCCATATGCTGGTGACTTCATTTCCAAGCATCCCTAAAGGGACAGCAGCAATTCAAAACAAAAATACTTCCAATTTCAGGCATTTAGATTTAATAATTTATTTACTTTTAATTTTATTTTTTTTACAAAACATTCAGCCTACAAATATCTTTATCCACCATTTACCTCTTAAGTTGATTCAGGGGTTTGGTATCCCAAAACTTCTGGTTAGCTTGCCATGGAATGCTATCAGTGTGAAGATTTTTTGAGTTCATGGAAAGACTGAACATTCAGAGTTCCGGGTCAGCCAATTCCAGATTTGCAGATTGTGACAAAGCACATATTTACAATTGCTTTTCTCTGTGCATCTGTCACTGGTCCTTGTTGGCATCAGTGTATTAGGCAAAGCAGTAAGAGCCATAATGAGATGTTCCCATATTTCAAGTTACTCAAGCAAATCTTTTGCATAATGTGGCAAGTGGTGCCTTTGATGGCAGTTTACATTCTGCCTCATTACAAAGTGATGACTAGCTCAAACAGAAGAAAACTATGAGGAATTCATTAGATCTCCCTTTTGTTGGCTAAGAACGGATGCAGGATTGTAGTCTTGTTCCAAATATTTAAGAGTCAAAAGAGAATATTCCTTTCCCCAGCCTTAGAGCTCTGTTAGAGCTAAGCATTTATTAGATGATAGATGCTTATTATAATCACTTTCTAACAACTTGTTCAGCAATTAAAATCAATCATGCTGTTTAATTCCTCTTAATTTGGATACTTTAGATATGTTACATATGAAACTCTTCCTTCCAAACTTGATTAGCTGTTTTTAATAATCTTCCTTACTCTTGAATCCTTCACCATGCATAATTTTACTGTTTTCTTCTCTCACATCTATTTTTATTTCAGTGGAATCTCAGGTCTCAAGATGTACAGTACATATTCTGCTCTCCTCTGTGGATTTTTAATCCACCTCTTTTCACATTCTAGCCAAACACTCTGGACTACCAAAACTGTACAAATGTCAGTTATGTTTATGAATGAGAAAAATCTGTCTATTTGCACAATTCCCATTATTTTAGCTTTAAGGCTAAAATGCCACTGAAATTCCAAACCATTGCATGCAATTCTTCTTGTATGCTTTGGTAGTTGTCCTTATTAATTCATCAATTGCAAATCCTCTTTTTCCATTGAACCTAATGAATCCTATAACACTAAGTTCCAAGCACTTCCTCTTGGCACTTAGTTATGCCTTTGAAACTGAAGTTTGGATTTCATGCCCAGCCACGGTAGTCACACAATTGGGTGAAATAGTTGAACAGCTGAAGGCTCCTCTGAGATGTTTTCTCCTTCCTTCTGCAGTGATATGGACCTTGAGAGAGTAGTCTTTCTCCTGCAAGTCCTGCCCGCCGCCAGTCTTGTCTGACGTAATACAGGAATTTGGGGATTCTAGTCTAAATTTCAAGAAAAGCATGAGCCTACACTGCATGACAGGCTAGATTCAGAACAACTTCTAGCTTCAGAATCAAGGGCCATCTTACCATGACATCACAATTTAAAAAAAAAAAAAAAAAAAGTTTTAACCAAAAAGGAAACAGCTGAAGCATATGAAATGTAAACTGTTAAGTAAGCTTTCATTTCAATAATACCCTCTTTTTCTTTTTGTGACCTTTTCCCACCCAGGCCTGATAATCTCTTAGATGGTATTAGAGACGGCCAAAGGCTGTAAGATTTATCTGAGATATGATATTACAGCTGTTAAAACCTTGAACTACTTTCTTTAGAAAAGTGCAGAGAAAAGGAGAAAGAAGAACTGCAAAGATTTTTTAAAAACATATCTATCTTCTGTCTCCAGGGCTTATTGCTACTTGCAGCTCGAAACACAGATACAGCAAACAGCCTGAGCAATATCTTCAGGTCCTGATACACTCACATCAGCATTATGTAGCTTATGATATTGCTTTCCCACATCAGGACCAAAATTGCAATCATCACCAGCTACGGCACATGATTTTTAAATAGAAGACAAAACCAGATGGAAATGATGAACACTCTCAAAACAGGTAAAATCTATTTATGTTTAACTAATATGAACAATAAACACTTTCCCCCTCCTGTGCCAGGAACACTGTACAGATTAATTCACCGATATTATATGAGGGGGGTAAGGAGGAAAGGGGTGGGGTGAGGAAAGAAAAAAAAAGAAGAGACTGAGTGGGTCCACAGGTTCAGGTGTTCTTCAGTATTACAGAGAAAAGCTATGATGCCTGCTCAGGTCACTATTGTTTCTAAAATGTCACAGTATCCTGGGATCATGGCAACAGAAATTGAGCAACACAGGATTTAGATAATCCTAGATTCAGAATTAGAGGGCTGGATGAGATTGTAAGAGGTTATCCAATTTATCTCCATATCTCTAAGGAAAAATCAGCTTTTGCTGCATCATTTCTCAGTGCCTTGCCTTGCATGTTCTTAAACATCCTCCTTTAGACAGACACTGACCCCAAGACTACCTATTTTTGCCTGTTACTGTTCTTGCCACTAGAAACCTCTCCCTAATATTTAATCAGAATATATTTTAAGTGTTTGCCATGTGTTCTAGCCATTATGGAAGCAGATAACAGATACTTTTCTTCCCCCTAGCAACAGTCTGTTTGCACTTTGCTTTTTCTCCTTACAGTTCTTATTTTCCAGGTTAAACAAATCTAATTCTTTGACTTTTTTTTTTCTTTTTTTTTTTAACCTGAGTTTCCTAGATTCTCATTTGTTCTTATAATTCTTCTGGGAATACTCATCAAGTATGCCACATTTTTTCTGAAAATGCTAAAATTTGGCTCAGGCTGAGTTTCATCAAGTTAGTTTTGAATTGTGTACCTGGTTTCTGCAAGCTATTAGTGCCTTCCAATCTTGTTTGCCAGCACAGTGGTTAGACTCACTGCCTCCAGTCCACATTCCCAAAGCCTGACAGCTTCATTTTCTTTCACAATATCTCCAAACACAACCACTTCCAACCCTGCTCATCACCCATTAGATCTCTTTGTCAGTCGATTGATTCATTGATCTATTTCAAATGTCATTTCCCAGCACAATCTGTGGAGCAGATCAGGAGTCTTTCTTGCTCAAACACAACCTCCTTTTCACAGGATTTCACAGAATTTATATGGGTGTGTTTCTGAGACTGAGTTTGACTTTCCATAACCAAAAGAAATCTCCAGGCACTGCACACCCAATGTGTGTGCTCCTCTCCCGCGTGCTTGTGTCACACGTGCCTTATTTTCATAGCAGGCACACAGACATGTCTAAGCACAAAAAGAAAAGAGTGATGGTTTTTCCCTAGACTAGCAGTTCTGTAATAATTAGTCAAAAAAGTGATCTCAGTCAAAGAGCAGGAAAGATCTTTTTTTACCCTCCAGTTAAAAAAGAACAAATATAAACAAATAAAATTGAACAGAGAACATTTTGACTGAGTAATAAAGCAAAATGAAGGGGAGGAAGAGGACAGATGTGAGAACCTTCATTCAGCTACTGAGGCCAGGAGAATATGTATCACAATATAATTAGTGTACTAGTAGAGGTATTGAGATGCAGGAACTAATCTTCAGGTCTCAGCTCCAGTTGCTAACCTAGAGCAACTCAGAGTATCCTAATCTTCTGATTTTAATCAGCAATCTGTATCTCTAAATATTATCTACACATCAGCATTTTCAGGAAGTTAACAATATCTGTTTCAGAGCAAAAATATAAATATATATATCAAAAAATAAATATGAAAACAAAGTATTTTAGTAAGGAAATGTATAAGTTAAATACCAAAGTTGTCTTACTTTTAAGATAGAGTGCTTTTGTCACGAGTTTTACCTTTTAGGCTGATCCACAAATAAATATATTGCATTAATTATTTTTCATCAAATTAAATTACTTTTATAAGACACTATGATCTAGAATTTAGTAGAATGTTTCATTCCTGTATAAGGACTGAAGTGTATTCACAATCAAAATCAAACAGTATAGTATATATATCAAACTTTATCATTACAGTTAGTGATGATGTGACTGTGAGCCTATGGGTGAGGATTAGGAGGATGGAAAATAAAGGAGATGTTGTAGTGGGTGACTACTACTGATCACCCAGCCAGGATGACAGCACTGACGAGTTATCCTATAGTCAACTAGGATCATTTCTAGATCATTAGCCCTTGTCCTTACAGGAGATTTCAGCTTGGTAATATCATACCACTAAGATAAGCAGATCTTGGAAATTCTAAAGCTTTTAGGAGATAACTTCTTGTCACAAGTAGTCAGTGAGCCAACAAAGAAATACTGGAACAGGCTTCCTAAAGAGGTGTCCAATGCCCTAAGCTTGTCAGTGTTTAAGAGGTATTTGGACAATACCCTTAATAACATGCTTTAACTTGGTCAGACCTGAATTGGTCAGGCAGTTGGCCTAGATGATTGTTGTAGATCCCTTCCAACTAAAATTATCCTATCTTATCTTACTTTTGTATTACTGTATAAAAATAGTAATAGTATAGTAATACAACACAAATAGCTAAATACAATACTACCAGTTAATATAATGATACAAGTTTGAAAAGATATAAGGGGGTCCCCGGGCCACCCCCCCCCCCACGTCGCACCCCCGGGGTGACGATGCTCCGCTCCCTCCCCCACGCGTGGGCGGCCCCTCCGCGTCCCCTCCCCGGGGCTACCGGTAGCTCGGCCCCGGGGCGGCGCCATCCCCCGGGGGCGGAGGCGGAACCCGGTGCCGGTGCCCATCCCCGCAACGTCGGG
>JAOXJM010000001.1:157738895-157750522 GCA_026413425.1 Tringa solitaria
AAATATGAAGAGTCCAACATCTGTGAAAAACTCCTGGACATGTGTAGTAGCCTCAGCAGCCATGTTTCTATACACATTGCAGAAAAGTGTGCTCGTGTAATTCTCAGCCAGTCTGATAAGCGATTCAAAGGTTTCTGTAATAAGAAACAAGTTCACTATTTTTAAGGTTTAAAAACCACAAACTGAGAGCAGGAATTAAAAACAATTACATAAGGACATCTTAAGTTTAACCAGAATGCATTTTTGCATTAGAATTTCTGAAGAGACAAACTTCTCAACAGTCACAAGTACATTTTGTACTTGGGCAAACACCTTACAAATCATGTTACAACATAATTAATAATCCATGTTTTCTTGCCAGGATGCATTAATCCCAGACTTAAAAAACATAAATATATATATATATAAAAGGAAATTGATTGTAAGCTGTTATTAAGTTATAAAATACAACAAAGCCCTAACGTATCTGTCTATCTATATAAATACATTAGCTCTCTCATCTCACGACTCATTCTGCAATGTGCAATAGGAAGCTAAATGCTCTCAGTCACTCCAAGCCATTCCTATTATCATCCTAAATGGATGGGAAAAAGGAACATTCAATAATTGAAACAACTCTTCCATTCCACTAAAACTTAACTCTTAAAAGATCAAAGAGTTTTGTCTTCTTGTCTTCCAAAGGAAGGAGCTGTACCAAACACACATGAGGACATGTTCTTAAACAATGCTGCTTGGTCTGGCAACTGCTACGGTCAAGGAAAGAGATGGAATGTGCAAAATTGCTCTCCTTGGGCACGGTGATGGATACACCCTCTCTAAGCCTCAAGATCTGCATAACCAGTAAAGCCTGAATGCTTAAACTTATATTTAATTTCATGTGTTAGGTGGCAATCCTTAAGCACACTCAGTAGCTTTTAACAAAATTTAAAGTATACTGCAGAAGTGTTCTCTCCTGACTTCATCTATGATTTGCAGGTAAGGAAAAATGCTGGTTTTGAAAACAAAAAGAGTGTTTGCATTGAGGTATTTCCTTGATCTGCCTAAGAAGCTTGCACTACAGGGAAGGCAAAGGAGAGATACCTACATCAAAAGGAAACTTACCTTAGAGTTGAGAAAAAAAATACTTAGAAACACATTACAAGTATTAGCCACTGAATGGCTGTGACTCTGTAACTTTCTTTTATTTATTCCAGCTTTTCAAGTTTTTGTGTTATGTATTTACAGCCAACATGGTTTCACCAAGGGTAAATCACACTTGACAAATTTGGTGGCCTTTTACAATATTGCCACAGCATTGGTAGACAAAGGTAGAGCAACAGATGTCATCTATCTGGACATATGCAAAGCATTTGACACTGTCCCACATGACATTCTGGTCTCAAAATTGGAAAGTCATGGATTTGATGGATGGACCACTCGGTGGATAAGGAACTGGCCGGATGGTCACACTCAAAGGGTTGCAGTCCAAGTTCAATGTCCAAGTGGCCAGTGACAAGTGGTGTTCCCCAGGAGTCAGTACAGGGACCAGTGCTGTTTAACAGCTTTGTCAGTGACATAGACAGTGGGATTGATGCACCCTCATCAAGTTTGCTGACAACACCAAGCTGTGTGGTGTGGTCAACACGCTGGAGGAAAGGGATGCCATCCAGAAGGACCTGGACAGGCTTGAGAGGTTGGCCTGTGCAAACTTCATGAAGTTCAACCAAGCCAAGTGCAAGGTCCTGCACTTGGGACACAGCAATCCCAGGCACAAATATAGGTTGGGCGAAGACTGGCTAGAGAGCAGCCCTGAGGAAAAGGACTTGGAAGTGGTCGTGGATGCAAATCTTGACATGAGCCAGCAGTGTGCACTGGCAGCCCAGAAAGCCAACTGCATCCAACATGCATCAAAAGCAGCATGGCCAGCAGGTCCAGGGAGGTGATTCTGCCCCTCTACTCTGCTCTCGTGAGACCCCGCCTGGAGTACCGTGTCCACCTCTGGAGTCCTCAACACAGGAAGGACATGGACCTGTTAGAATGGGTCTAGCGGAGGGCCATGAAGATGATCAGAGGGATGGAGCACCTCTTCTGTGAAGACAGGCTGAGAGAGCTGGGCTTGTTCAGCCTGGAGAACAGAACGCTCCAGGGAGACCTTATAATGGCCTTCCAGTACCTGAAGGTGGTCTACAGGAGAGATGAGGAGAGACTCTTTATCAGAGTGTGTAGTGATAGGACGAGGGTTAATGGTTTTAAAATTAGAGAGGGAAGATTTAGATTACATATCAGGAAGAAATTATTTACTGTGAGGGTGGTGATACACTGGTACAGGTTGCCCAGAGAAGCTGTGGATGCCCCATCCCTGTAAGCATTCAAGACCAGGCTGGATGGGGCTTTGAGCAATCTGGTGTACTGGGAGGTGTCCTTGTCCATGGTGGGGAGGTGTTGTAAATTGATGATCTTTAAGGTCTCTTCCAACTCTAACCATTCTATGATTTTATGATTCTGTGACTTTTTCACATTTATTTTTTTATTGGGACTCTATAGAAATAAAGTGAGGAAAAGAATGAACTACAGTTAATACTGTCCAAACAGTAATGTTAAAAATAGGCAGAATCAAAGAGTGTCAAGCTATGTCAGGCAATTAGAGAAGCAATCTGAAGTCTGACGTTAAGTCACTGACTGAAAGGAATAGTAAAATACTCAGAATAATTTTAATACCATAAGCAAGACTGCCTAACATATCTTTAATATATATCTGTGCATAAGAATAAATGTCTTACATTCTGACAAAAAGCTTGTTCAGGTCAGTGAAATTATTATCACTGACTTCAGTGGATTTGAAATTGCATGCCTTGTGAAAAGATCCCAGACAAGACATATTAAACAAATCTGCTTATATGTTCTATTCATTCTTTGTTTTCTCCACTAAAAATGAGATAGATCCTTATAAATCAGAGTCATTTCCTCTGGTATCTTTTAACTCTTAGTTTCATATTTCACACCACTCTCTAGACTAATTTTGTTCTGTCTCTTTTTTTGCACTCCACAGTGAAGAATAGGACAGTGTATCAAATTTGTTGGTTTGGTGGCTTTTTTCATTACTATGGCACAAAGTGAATTTCACTATAAGCATTCATATGTGCCAAATATCACAGTGGTTCAGGAATGATTTGTTTCAAAATTCAGATTCCTGAAGCCATGACTTTGCATGGAACCAGGCTCCCACCAATGGAGACGTATTCAATACAGCAAGACTTCTTCAGTTTATCCCAGGAGCTGACACGCAGAACTGCCAGCTGAGTAACTCTATAGCTGCCTGCATCACCACCAGCTCCATTACTTTTCTCAACCTCAGCACCTCAGGCCAGATGGCACCTGAGACATCTCCCCTGCACCCTGTCTTTGTAGGAGTGTGTGTGTATGGGAGCCATGTCCTGGAGCAGCAGATGACACACAACATACCAGACAGGGCATATTAGATTAATCAAGATGCCCACTTTAAGGCGACTGAGCTGAGGATGAGATCTCTGCCAGCTATAAAGGCAGTTTGGACACCCTGCTCACAGGGAGGCACATATACATGGACAGCTAAATTACAAGTCTAAATATCCTACTTTACATTATGTCTCATTTCATTGGAGAGAACAAGGAATGCAAAGAAAGTAAAATTCTACTGTGGAGGCTTTATTTAGTTGCTTAAGAGTACCATTTCCAGTGTTAGATGCCATTTATCTGCCAGTTCAGAAGGGCAGAAGAATGTATCCTGCGGTTCCCATGTCACAACTGCAGGCTTTGTGTGGATGTTTTGCATTTAAAATGGTTCTAGCTGGCTGTGCCTAGACAACTGAACTAAATTCTAGATACCTAGAATTCAAGATCCATTCATATAAAAGCTTGGAGCTGCCAGAATTTGTCAATTTAAGTCAAATTGATTCTTGGTTTAAAATAATAAAGCGTGAAGAAAATTAAGGTCTCCTAGGAAAGTGGCTATTTTTGTAACTGGAAGATTCAGTCTTCTACACAAATTTTATCAATGCTTCACATGAAATTTGCTAAAGTAGGTAATGTTAGCAAAATAATGATGTTATAATAATCTCTTTAGAATGACATGAATAAGGCTTTTATGACCCCTCTCAATATTTTATTATTACTTTTTCCTAGATGAAAACCATAAAGTATGTGATCTAAAATGTCTGTTACAATCCATGGCTGCAGTATCCTATTACCAAGAGCCCAAATATTAGATGAAAGAATAAATCATGCTGCACATGGATAATCAATAGATTTTACAATGTGGTCTAAACAATAACAAACCTTCAAGATTGAATTACATTGCTTATGCCTCAGCAACCCACAGATGAATGAGTACAATAATCAACTGTGTGATTTATTGACGATTTGTGCTTTTCTAAACAGCATATGATAATACCAGCCACTTGTGTTTACAATTCTGCATCATGCTGTTTAGTTGTAATTACAGGATTTCTCACAAAATTTTTTAATTGGGTTTATTCTACTGGCATGTTTCCTACTTCATAACCGCCAAAGCTATTCCAGGATTTGTTTTGCTCTCAGACAGCCTGAAGAATGACAGACAGTAAAGCAAACCTATGTTCACTTTCAATATTGAACAGCCCCCGTGAACACCTTATGATGGCAATCTATGTCATATACAGCACTTGCAGAGACTTCAGTGATAAATCAAATTATGCTGGTTCAATACTGTAAGCGCATCATAGGTATTTAACAATGTCCTTCTCTACCTTTTAAGTCTATGGGCCCAGGCTAACATCATCAGTCTTAATTATTCAGTCACATAAAAGAAATTACGAGTTTTCAATGAGTATAAATCCAATACATATAAAAGACACCTTAAATATAACCAAGATGAGCCAGACAAGCTCTTTTCATTGTTATTAAATGATTTTTTAATCTGCAGGCTCAGTGCCTGTTATCTCCACCCTTATGAGACCTTCATAGTAACCACTGTACCATATCCTACAGTTACCTTCTGTAGCAGTACTGTGAATAATGTCTAGCATTTACCATGGGTGACGTGGCTACTTTATATTTCTTTGGCTACACTTAAAATTCTGATTTGTACACTTCTAAGTCAAAAATAGGGGCTGTCAATATATTAACACATTAATTTTTTGAAAGAGCAGTAAGATCTCCTTTCCTGGTTTTGCTAAGAAGGAACAAAACACAAGGCTAGGAAAAAAATGTAGATGAGCAGTGGTTTTTTTTAATGTATTTCATTTATTCAGCTGATTCTTCATATCAGATTCTTCATATACATTTTTTGTATTTATAGTACTTAGCGTGTTTAACGAAGTGATCACAACGTGATGTAAAATAACTATCAGGCCACTGCCACAGGAGATTTGCAATTTTTCACTCACTTTCTTTAACCTTTCTGTTCCTGAGAGCCATAGGTAGTTCTAAATGATAAAGACACCACAATGCAGTGATCAGTCCAGTGGACTACTGGCTTTAAAAAGGACACAAAAGTATACACATGCATTGTTTACTAGAACAACTCATAAAGAGAACAAAAAAGAAATGCTTTTTTTTTACTCCTGGACATTAATCAAATTTAATGGAAATAGTCCACTGAATGAAATGGAATTTGGATTGGATTTTAAACCAGCCCTGCAATTCTCATCCTTACTAGTTTTGGCAAAGTGTCTTTCTACTACAGGTACATCAGAAAATTAATTTAAAACAAATTTATATTGAATCACATTGTTACAAAAGCAACTGCATTTTCTTAATACAGATAAATGTTCTATACAAGCTGCTGAGTGAAAAGATGCATGGTCTAAATTCTTACTATTAACTTTTGAAACATCTGTAGTACTTAACACAAAGATAGTGTAATAAATTAAAAATCCAGTATTAGTAGTGAGCCAACAAGTTGTGAAGTCTTATAATTCAGTATTAATCACCAGCCTACATTACATATTATAAATTAATTCACACTTAGTCAGGGTAAGATATAGAATTCAATAAATTATAACCAGACAGGTTAAAATCCATCCTTGAAATATGGACATAGTATTCAGCAGGAATGCCTTTCACAGTCCAGAGGGAATCCAAAACTGATGAGTCTGGATTACCTTAAGTATCAGTCCATAATATACAGGAATCCAGATAACTAAATCCAAGCAAAAGCCAAAAAACCTAATCATATTATGAATTTATTCTGACTTAAAAAATCCTCTGGAAAAGTATGAGCCTGTTGCCAATTGCTGTTCAGTGATTTCCTGTGTTTTCCTCCTGTTTATGGGCAGCACAAATAATCCAGAAGTATCAAAATCTCTCTATAAAAGATTTATAGTCCAATCAAGTGTATCTTGCATACATTGCCCTATTGGAATCAAGGGGAATGTCTCAGGTACAGTTTGGAGCCTAGCAAACAAAAAGCCCTCCAAGCTCATGGAAAAGAATAATTACAGAAAATTAATTAATCCACCCAGTATTACATACATGATATTTTTCTTTAAAATATATCAAATAGGAAAATGCGTATAGGTGGGAAATTCGGTGTAACTACCCCTAACTACAAAGTAATACACAGCGCAAGTTATACTGTGAAATCCCCTAATCATTTATCATATCAGAAAAATGAGCTGGAAGAATAAAGTCTTCAAGACATATAAATGAATTATAAGGAATGAACTCATTAGGGCATTGCCTGTGAAGGTTATGTGGGAGAGAGATCAAAAGGATAAGTGCCATAAGAAGATACTTCAGACTCGCTAAAACTGCTCCTCATTAACACATATTTCAAATTAATCCATTTCATAGATTATAGATTCACCACTGAAGTCAGTAAGAAAACAGGTAGAACAGAGTAAACCTGTAACCCAAGGAACTTCGTGTTGCCAAGTGTTAGCAATACACCTCAGGCTTTACAACCATTAACTATTCATAACAGACTTCAGAAGTTGTCATGTCTTGTCTGGTCTTGAATTTATTTTAGCTCTATTTGAAACAAAATATTTAAGAAACTTGAATTAGGACCAGGTGACCATTGCCTTAGTTGTTTTGTGTTCAATGGCAAATTACTCAGATACTCAGATGACAGGCATTTCTTGCATATCCTGTAATTTTGAGTTTGGTTTAGTTATATTGTAAGTTTTGTTGGTTTTTTTTTTTAAGTTGTGGAATTTTGGGGATTTTTTTTAGCTTTCTGCAATTGCATAACTCTCACCCTTTAAAATGTTACAAGGAGAACTTAAAAAAAATCAAGCAACCACGGTGTAATTAAGCCCATAGGGTAGGTAAGAGTATACAGGATCAAACCAAATACAAAACAGGATTGAAACAAACCTAATTAACCCATAGAGGTCCCAAGACCATCATGGAAGAAAGCTCCACCAGCAGCATCGTACTCCTCCCAGTGGAGAGCTCAGGACTGACAGCTGATCTGAGCAACACACAGGAGATGTGATCATACCACCAGAGAAAAGCACAGGCACTAGGAAGTTGGTGTATGACAGTTTTATTTGGAATATTAACAGGAATTAGCAATCATAGAGAATTAGGGCTATAAGCATTAGCATCACTGCAATTACACAAAGAAGAACTGTTGCACTTTGAAAGGCTGTTCAAACACATTGTATTGATACAATAAATTCTCTCAGATCCATATGTAAGGGGGACAGGAGTCTGTCTCTCCTTTTTGCCCATAATGAAATTGTGTGGACTCGTAAGAAACTCATTCCCAATTTAACCAGTGTTTCTTTTAAAAATCATATAAATTTTATTTGAAAATTTAGTATGGTGAAGAATCAAGAAAAACACATCCCAAAGCCAGGTGAGATGAATTCACTCATGATTGTACTTCGTCTTTTCACTAGTTTGAATTGAAAATTGTACTTCTCATTCTTATTTTAAAATTTGCTTAATATCATCACTCAGTGTTAATCTTTTCTTAACAATCCTGATATTGACTATTTTGCCACATAGAATTTGCTTTCTGAATCAACAAATCCAGGTTGGTTTTTTTTTGTTTTCGTTTTCCATCTTCCTATTTATACATACAAGAACAGTCCCAGCACTGCAACAGGACTCATGCTCAGCTGATCTGACACTATGATCTCCAAGTCTTTGTTTTTTATAAAATACTGGAATAAAGTTATCTTTTTTTCCAGTTCTCTGGAGATTCATTGATTTTTATAACTTAATGAAATTCATCATAAACAGTTCAGAAAATTCTTTTTAAACTTTTCAGTGAACCTTGCTACTGTTGGGTTCAAAATATCTAGCCTTAGAATATGTTATTTTAACATACTCCTAAGTTTTAATTGGAAGGTAAAGTAATCATATCTTCATAGATTATATTTTAATATTGAATGACTGTCATATAAATGAATGAATGAATGACAATCACATGAATGAATATCATATGGTTATTATTTTATCCAGTCATAACCACTGATTCCACTTTTCTCCCCAAATTGTTCTTCTTTTCTTTTGCTTTTTAAGTCTGTTGTTACCCTTTTAATTGTGATGATTATGGGCCATTCATCTTGCCATTCTGGAACCAACAAGAGCAGATTTTTTGTATGGTGCCAGGAGGAGAACTACTTAGCAATAAATAGAGCTCTCCCAAAACTTCTTTTTCCTCTTGGATTCTGTTTACCTTCTCTCTGATTTTGCGTTATTTTGTGCATTTCACAGGCAATGCTTTCTGGTTAGAGGAAAATATTTCTAAATTCTGAATATATTGCTTACTAGTGTGGAATGAAATATGTTCAATGTTGCAAGCAGAACACTCCAGGGGATGACAGCTTTAACACTGGTATCATATAATGAAGTTGTTTGAAAATCTCTTGACCTAAAATGTTGTGCATGGTTTGCAAAAGGACATTAAATTGATAATTATTTATGATATGCATTTTTACACATTTGCCATAATAAATAAGGAAGGCAAGTCACCTCAGGTGTATGAAAAGACTATTTTTTGAAAAGGGAAGTTTAGAACTTACTTATATCAGGGTGATACTGACATAAGAAGATCAGAAAATCAGTTGTTTAGAAGGGTTAAATTCATCTCAAATTAATCCAAACATACATGTGAGCTAGTCACCTGAAGCTCCCTAAAAGTCAGGTGAGAGAAACAAGCACTTCTAAGGCTTGATTAATCTATTTGACTTTAGATGACTACTTTTGGTTGAGATAAACTGCTCTCTGGAAGTGCTTGTTCCTTTCCCTTGACTACAAAAGGATGTTAGAATAAATCACTCAGATATAAAGATCTACATTTAGAAAGGGTGAATCCCTAGATTTTTGTAAGGAATGGGTAGTAGGAGAAAGTGTCATCAAACATAAAGCAATACTGCAATTTATATGAATAAAGAGCTAAGATGATCATACTTCTACAAAGTGGTCTTAATGGTAGATAAATGACAAACTTCTAATATATTTATGCAAATCCTCTTTCCTTCTGCACAGCTGGGAATATGTGTTTCTTAGAATGAAATAAAGTATATACTTGGTTTCCAGAGGGTTGCCTAAGCATCATGACTTTACATGCTAGCTTTATAAAATGTGATTATCAGGCAATCACAGAGGAAATACATATGAAGAGAAAGAACAACCTCAGGAAAACTTCCAGAAAGCTATGATGATTACTGTCATCAGATGAAGTTTTCATCTTTATATCTGAAAGTTTAGAACTTGATTTTTCGGGTTGTTTTTTTTTTTTTCACCACTTACCCCAGGTTTATGTGGCAATATTCACTCAGCTTCAGTGAGCTTTTTTTTGACTGATACAGGCTAAAGTGAAATGACAATCAGGTTCTAGCAGATGCAACGCTACAGAGCAACACTTCCTGCACATCAAATAATATATTCATTTTGTATCACTGAATATTTAATCTGACAGCTTTCTTCTAAGTATTGGTTGAGGTTTGGTAAATTCCTGCATCTGATAGTCTGAGTAACTCCACACTAAAAATCGTCACACCAGTCAGTCAAAGAAATCTGAGGAGTTTGTTTACTTAACATATGACTACACGTCATAGCTTTCAAAGAGTGTCCAAGGAGTTTGCTAACTGATTAGATGCATTTGTTACCTTTCACTTTACTTTGCTTCACTTCATTTTTATTGGGAGAAAAAGAGAAGGAAAAAATGTTCTTTAAAGCTGCATTTCTTAAACAAATACCCATGTTTTTCATGGAAGACTCAGGAACAACTAAGTGCATGACTGGGTCTGTATTATGTTGAAGTTAGCTCTATGTTCCTCTATAACTATTGGATATCAAGAAGAAAAACTGCATGTCCCTCTGCATAGCTCTGGTATATGAGTGACTACTGATCTAATCACTATTAGGTTAGACAAGTAGTGATTAGTGACGTGTGCACCTGCTTAAAGTAGGTGATGTATAAGCGTTTTAGCTTACGCTGTATGTTTCAGTACCTGCTTTGCAGAATGCTGTAAAAAGGAATTAATTTGAAGTATGTCATTTCAAGTTTCAGATAGGTTAATAAATGTACCATTTCTAACTCAACAAGACAGAAACTCTCAGGAGGTGGATAAACAGGCAGACAAACATGCTCTTTCCCAATTACAAAAGGAAAATAGCACCTGTCAACAACAACATAAAAATCTAGTTCTCTAAACTGATTAGGAAAAGAAATACAGTTTTACTATATAAACTTAAATTTGAGTGAAATTCAGAAGATATTTCAACACTAGGGAAGTCTTAGGAAAGAGAAATTGTTTCTAGAAGGACTTCTCTATGGCAGTTGTATAGAATGTTCTGTGTAACTACTTTTGATGACAACATCTTATGATCAAATATTGGTACAGATTGGCGTAGTCCACTCTATTTTAATTCACTCTTTCTTACCCAGTATGACACCTGATTTTAATACAATTTATTTCTACACCAACTCATAGCTCATTCTCTAGAAACTGAACTAAACAATACATACTAAATGATCCACTGTTCCTGGCAGCTTTGGCACTTGCCTTTAGCTCTACTTCCAATTCACACACACTTTTGAACACAGACACAGCTGAAGAACAAAAACAGATTAATCCCCTTTGCTTGCATTCTTCTTGCTCCCCACTAACACTCTTAGAGGTTTCTGTGCAGTTATTGAAGCCTGCAACAGAAGCTCTTGAGGTGAAACTTCTGGAAACACTCCAAGATGTTTCAAGCTGTTTTACCAGAATGGCTTTTACTATGAAAAAGGTAAAAACCCATCACATACTGTTTATTATAAGGTTCCCATGTACTCAGGTAAGACTGCTGACTATACCCCCAATGAGCATATCTGCAGAAAAACAAATAAACAATATCCCACAAACACACACAAAAAAAAAAACCAAAAAAACCCAACCAACAAAACCTTCACCTGACAGAGGGATGTTTCTCCCTATACTTTCTCAGGCAGCTACTGCACTTGTAGCTTTTATCAGGTAAAATGGCCCTGGCTAAGGGGAAATCCCATCTGATTTTTCAGCTCAGCTCTCTAGCCTCATGGTACAAATGAATAAGAAGCCAAAACCTGGATTTCTTTATGTAGTCTGGACTTCTTTACAAAGTCCATGTATGTTCTCAAGATGCAGTCTACTCTATGAAAACTTTTGAAAACCTGTTCTTTAATAGCTTTCCATTCTTTTTTCAGA
>JAOXJM010000001.1:157751705-157766931 GCA_026413425.1 Tringa solitaria
GAGAGGAGAGGAGAGGAGAGGAGAGGAGAGGAGAGGAGAGGAGAGGAGAGGAGGCGGATCCCTGCCTTGCGTTTCTGAGCAGGTCTCATGTTGAAAATGCATTCAAACCTATGCACAGTGTAGGAAAACACAGTTTTTAATGACGATATATGTACAAGCACTGAATTTTAACCCAGCTCCTGAGTGGTTTTGAAACCTAAATATACTTCAGAGGGTAATGTTCTTCTTGTTTGTATTCCCATAATTCTCCCCAACACCCCAATTTGTGTGTATTTATGTGTATTCATATCTAGTTTAGCTATGCAACTAGAAATGAAGGAGCTACATCTGACATGACTAGTAAATATGGACAGACAAAAATACTTTTGGAAGAACAGAATCAGGGAGAAGACAACTTTTTATCCATTGTCAGGAATAACGATAGCAGTCTCCATGCCTCCATAAATTTATTTATTAGTGTAAACTGGCTGTATCTCATTTCATTCCTGATTCACAAAGCACACTTATATCTGTGTGCAGAGAGAAGAGGATGAAGAGGATGAATACAAGTCATGGTTTCTTTGGATTTTAGAGAAAAACAAAAGAAAAAAACAAGTTTTAAGAGACTTGATCTTGCTGTCAGTGAGTCTATAATTAATACTTGCCCAAATGTGAGATCAGCGTGCATTTTCATCTCTTTGCCAAGCATGTAAACTACTTTATATGAAGCAGTTTGGGTGATTCCATTATTTTCAGATCATGTCCTTAAAATAACACCTTTTCCCCTCATTGCATTTCCTCTCCCCTTCATCTTACAGCAGCTGTGTACAGACAAATAATGCCTGACACAGTTGAAAAGCTGGGGGTGGATTGTTGAGTTTTTTTGAACATCTAAATTCTTGTTTTTCTGACAAGCCTGCTAATCCCAAGTGCTGTTTTTAGATACCAAAATTATATGTTAAAGAACAGATTCAGGATTTCCTTTTCAAACCCCCGTAAAGAGAAGATTGCATACCAAAAGATGAAGAAAGACGGGGGTGGAGGGGAGGGGGAGAAAATGTTCATACTGCTTAGTGGTACTTTGTACAGTACATGCCTTTCAGAGATGAGAGCAATTGTAAGGCCCTCTGGTAATAACACCGTCTGCTGCAAAGGCCAAGTGGTGTACAGGTGCTGTACCAACACTGTTTTTCAGATGTCTGTGTGGCTTTGATAATGCGTATCTTAATGCCTGTGCTTGGGAGGTATGTGTGGGCATTGGCTGGGTGTTTTCCTTATGGGGGTGTCCCTGCACACTCCTCAGAGCAGCAGGAGGACCTAAAACACATTCTCTTGTGCTGCTCTGTTTGCATTTTTACCTGTCACCTGCCCCTTGTGGAAAGTGGACAGCAGCAAGGAAAGCTGACACTTTGCTTAGTGCAAAACCAGCCTCAGTAAAGTTCACCCATTCTGGGATCAGATAAAATGTCACTCAGATGAAGGGAAGCCTGTAGTATGGACATCTGCTTACGTACAAGATTCTATCAACTTTAAGAGAAAGTTTTCATTATCAATGCTGAAATCATCTTCACACAAAAGGTCAAGATGACAGAGGATTAGGAAGTATGAGCAGGTGCAACAAAGAATTACAAGATACTAAGCCAATTTTCTTTCCATTTGTTGTTTTCTGTATCTCAAATGTTTATGGAAGTAGCACCACAAGGAAAATAAAGGGTATAAGAGTCGTTTAGATGTGGTGTCGGGGGATATGGTGTAGGAGAGAACTTTGTAGAGTAGGGTATATGGTTGGACTCTATGATCCCAAGGGTCTTTTCCAACCTAAATGATTCTATGATTCTATGAAAGCAGTGATGTTTACTAGACAATGCCAACACCAAATCCAAAATCCACAAGGAAGAAGGCAGCGAAAGATCACATGAGTTTATCATACCTATCAGACAAGTATTCACGGTGATGATTCACCTCAAATACCACCTCAGCTAAATACCATATTCTCTTTTTTTGAGCAGTAGAAAGTTATGGGGATGTTTAAGGAATGATTCATCTGACCTATTTTAAATGTTTAGGGGAAGATGAATCATGCCAAAATATTTATGGGGAGATGAATCATGCCAAAAAAGTGCCTCTCACTTAATTTTCATAGAGGGTGCTGATGGTGACAAGCTCAACAATCCAGTCTATTTCACCAATCATCATTAGTTTTGCTATTTCACCTGGATAGCTTGGTTATCTTAGTTATAAATTTACTAATAACTTCTGTATTATTTATATATTTACTTGTAACTTCTGTATTATTATTAGTTAGAACTTCTGTATTACTGACCTGTAACAGATATAATTGAATTTCCACTGTAGAAAATTAGATCAAACTCTGTCTCCTCCAGAGATTTGTTTGTCCAGAAATTTTTTTTTTGCAACTACACCTGTATTTAAAATGATATATTCACCTAACTTCAACTGCACGGATGTAATCTATAACACAAATTTCTAGTGAAAGTAATGATCTCCTAAAGAAAACATACATCCTGGACAGAAGCGGAACAGTATACCTCAGCAAGTTGGAAGTCACGTCACATTTCTTTTTGATGTCTACAGTTAGTTTAATGTTGACCTAATAGTCACATAAGATAAATGCGTATGCATCTCTTCTTAGATATGCATATTTTAAATACACAAACTTGTATGACTCATATGCTATTCTTCACTAAAAGAGGCAATTTTGAAAAATATGCATTAAATTATCAACTAAAGTTCTTTTATCTTTTAATGTGTTTCTCTGTCAAACTATTTTATTCTGTGTAAATAATCAAAACATGTAGCATGAAAAAAGTATAGGACATAACGGAGGCCATTTTTTGCTTATGTAGACAGATGAATTTCAGTGCCTTCTGAATATGACTTACTCAACTAAAAGATCATCTCATATTTTCAACCACTCTTCATATGTAAAATGTCTTGAAAATGTAGCTTCAATTTTAAAAATCTGTCTTCTATGCTTTCTCACCTCTGAACTTGACTATCTTCCAGAACATCACCACAAAATACACATGTAATACATAATATAGGTGTCAATACCTGTATGCTATAACATCAACAAACAATTAAGCTGGAATCCCAAAAGAATTGTGCACTGGCAACAATTATAAAAGATCCATGCAGAAACTCTTTGCTTGAAAAAAACTTCATTTTTTAGGCATAGAAGAAAGGCAACATATTTGTACTGTTGAATTAGACTGCACTGCCAGCATTTAAGACACTCCTAAAACTAATAATGGATAACAAGCCCACTGAAGAGAAAGGGCGTAGGGGAAGAATTCGACCACTGGACCCATAACTATTTGCCTACTCCTAGAGTTGTTTCAGACCACTCCTCCTAGTTCTTTACAAGACAATCCGTGTGGTTCTACAGACAGGTTTACTACAGGGATCACTCCAAAAAACGGTATGGATGAAACTGTGTAAGATCTGGAATTCTCCACACTCTTCCAATATTGCTTCAGAAAGCTTCCCATTCTCTATATCCTTTTCATAACCCTGGGCATATAGCATAGCAACTTGGGTTCATTTTGGTGGGTGTGGTGCCTCCTTCATAATATTGCAGGCTGAAAAAATGCATTTAAAAAAAAAATCATGTAAAATCAAGAGTGCACACACACCCGAGTGATACATGAAAAAGATGTGGTCATCCTGCTCTAGAAGGACCTAGCCCTAAGTTGTACGGATGTGAGCCACACTGTATTACCTGGCCTGAAGTCAGATAATGCCTCCCTAGACCTGTGTAGTTAGCAATGCTGACATAGCGAATGTCCATAACGCAATCTTCCTTCTGCAGCCTGGAAAACAGTGCTGTATTGCTCTGTCCCTCTTGTGCACCTTCTATCTCACTTCCAAATTTTTTACTTGGTTGCAGAACTGCTGATGGGGCTCCCTCACCCTCTACTAATAGAGATCAAAGAGACGTAAGAGGCACAGGAGAGAAAAGCAATAAAAGTTGTGTGCCATCTACGAAAGATTGAAAGTGGCAGCCCTATTCTCCACTCACTTTAACAGATGTCTTTTAAACTCCTGCCAAATCCAGTTTCACAAGAAGATCACATATTAAACTATTTCCTTAACTAGTGTCACTGCCACTTGCCTGTCAGTGACAAAACAGACATGACCACAACTCTTCTCCAGACTGTAGACCACGGGGAATGGAGTGGGGAAAGGAACACCAAGAACACTGATCTTCTGTGACCATCCCAGGAAAGAAAACTTCCATTTCAGTTCCAGTGCTATACTTCTCTTATACGAAAGCCATGTAAATTAGTCCTACTTTAATCCTAAAGGTTGAGCGATAATTGCAGCTCCTGAAAACAGACTGTTACTCTGAATACAGGATATTTAAAAGTTGTGAAAGCTTTCTCCATAACCATGAAAATCATATCTAGAAAACAACAAAATACTCCCTTCTCATATCCCACGCATGCAGAAATGATATGTTTCCAAATTTGCAAATAAGATACCATGAAAATAAGAGGAAGAGAAGAGTGAGATAATTTCTTGGTCTCCAGAGAATCTCAGAAGTCCCCTGCTACTCTCTTCTGTGACCAGAAGTTCATGTTGGACGTCTGTTTGTGCAGATTGATTATTACAGAAATGTTCCGTTGTGAGAACTAATTTCCTCTCTCTCTTTATCTATGGGCCTTAGTGGGATGACATTTACAGCAGAGATACAGGATCATTTTGCTCTTTCTTAAGACTCCTGCTTATTGTTATCAGTGGTTCAAGACTCCTCAAACCAGTGTGACCGCTGATGAAGGACTCTCTCCATGAGGGTGGGAAATTGCCCTCAGAAAGCTGTCGTTTGCCTTAAAGCAAATGGTATAGAAGGAATCCCTTTCTCCTGTAGCTAGCAGATGATGCAAATTAATATACCTTAATGCTTCTGTTCAGTAATACATGACTAGTCACATGGTAGGAGCCTCAAGAACAGAGCATGTCTGCAATGGATAGCACTGAAATGTACTTCTGAAGTTGCCATGAGTATTACTTATCTGAAGCTGAGTATCAGAACATTCTTTAAACAACTATTTCTTAGATTCTTTGACTTATTCCTATCATGAGGATGCTTTTTTTTTTTTTTTTTGTTTCACTTGACATCTTTCTGCATGGTTTGGTTCAGCTGCATAAATTAACTGACTTTGTGTATGGCATGAGCAATAATCACTGGTCATTTAGGCATCATGGAAGAAAGTAGCATTGTAAGAACTATTATGGATCAACTGGAAAAATGGGGCTTAGGAAACTATCATCTACATGAGAAAAGATGACACCCATAGCTATTTTTTGTGGAAAAATGCACCATAACATAAACCATTCCACTGAGCAGACACAGGTCCGTGAACACTCATATTACAGCCATATGTCTTTATAGATGGCACATACATAAAAGGACTCAGGGGAATAATGAAAAAAGGCCAAAAAAAATCTATAGAAAAGAAAAATTGTATTTTTTCCTTTTATTTTCTCTTTCAAGTATAATGTTCCATGCTTCTTGGGCTCTACTGGTTTCAGCTTTTCTAAACCTACAATAAATAATAACATGATTTAAAAATTGCAAAGTATTGGCTTTATTCTCTTTTAACTGTTGATGCAGTACTTTATGCATCATTAATAACTTGCTGCTACAAACCCACCAAATCTATAGCCTTCAATAATAAATCAGTAAATAAATATTGTTTTAAATTTCTCCTGGATGGCTTAGTTTATATAGGTATGTAAGACAATGATGCAATTGTGATTTTCCTTAATCGTGTTCTGAGATGAGGGGGGAAATAAAGTGGATAATATTTTTTCCTTTCTATATGTTTAAGAATGATAATTTTTACTATCATAATAATGAGACAATTCTTGCAAAAGCGTCTTCTTTCCAAAGTATAAAGTGGGATTCATACCACCTTACTTTGGCCACCTAAAAGTCAAATACGTCACCTACCCTACCTATTTGGATAATCAGGGGGTTCAGATAGGCACCTCCTCATATTTTACCCCTGAGGCAAATCTAAAATTACTGATTAATTAAAAAGATGCTTTAACTGTGCAAGCCATAGTTCTCACTCGGGCAGACAACTTTGATGGGCAACTCCTCCTGATTATGGCAGCCATCCACCTTAAGATGGGATGAATTGCACTCTGGAGTTCCTTTTCTTTCTTTATGAGCTATGCTCAGCCTAAATGAGGTAATACTCTTTAAGCTACTTTATAGGTGTCTAAAATTAGAAAAGATTAACACCACTTACAGGGTCTGCAAATTGAATCAGTTTTAGTGCTAGGTGAATTTAGTACTGAGTTTACCTCCCTCATGGGTCTTCAATTGCCACAAAGATAATTTTTTTTGAATTAATGCATGGAAAAAAACAAAAAAGGAAAAATATTTTACTATAAGATTCTCTGCTGTTTGGGAACCTTTGGGTGTTAAGATTAATTTTCAAGGGCCTTCAAGTGCAAATGACTACCAAAATTTTGAAATGTAAATTTTCCTCCCACCTGATTATATGCTAATTCCTGATGAAGCCTAAAAGGTCTAATCCATTACATAAATTAATTACCTTCAGCAAAGATTCCCCGAAACTCAGGAATCATAAGGGAAAAAAAACCCTGGTAAAATCTGCTCCTGCTGGCTGTGCTGATTTTGTCTGGCATTAATGAGATATGCTACCATTGATTTGTTTAATCAAACCCTGAAATGCTGGATATCAGTGCAGAAAGGCCAGAGGAAGCTCTTAGTGATATCCTATTAAATGTATCCGAATAAGTCAGTGATATACGATTAAACACATCCTAGCAGGTTTAATGTTTTGTAATTATTTAGTATATATCTACAGTAATATATTTATTTTGAATTTTAATGAATGCATATTTCTTGATATGCAGATTAGTTGTCACCCATCTAAGAATTTGACAATTGCTGTTTTCAGTTCCCAAGGTAAGGATGCAGTATGCTATTATTTCAATGTATTTTGCCTAAAGAATACTCTACCATATTGATATGATTTTTTTTTCTGATTTATCCCATAGAACTAAACTGGAAAAGAAATACTGCAGTGAAAAATTAGTCTGTAATGTGCTGAATTTATTTAAGCTACCTTTTCCAGCAAACAATTTTATTTCCATAGCACTCCATTTGGAAATTACTTTCTGAACTACATCTTTACTTCTAAAAAATCCACCTACAATTAAGTATTCAGAGTATCTTTATGTCCACACGCATGAAGACTACAGAATTATTTTTTTCCCAGGTCTGGCTACATGACCAGCTCATTCCCTGAATCTGTGCTGAAATAAAATCCAGGTACGCAGCAATTCCCTGTCCCAGAAAACAAACTTCATGTCTCTAACAAGGCCCATGATCAAAACATCCAGGAAAGCAACACCTAAAGGTAGGGAGCCACTGATTATTAAATAATAACCCTTCAATTTTTCAAGAATGCTTGTATACTAAGTTGAGCCAGCTATACAGACAGATGTCTAAGCAGTGTCCTAGCATATTGAAGGTGAAAGGAAGCTTTTTTTGTAAACCGATGCTATCCTTTCTAAGTTAGCAAGAATCCAAAGATGACTGTGAGTTTTACTAACACTTTGGCCAGCAGAGGATTTTAGCTTCAGTGGAAGATGAAGAAAACAGCTCACCTAATTCTTCAAAGTATTTCCTTTTCTGATCATCATTTCTATCTTCCTTGAGGGACATTATTTATTATTTAAAAGCTAATATCCCAAAGATATTCTGACAGTTAGTTATGTGCATCAATTGAAAATGAGACACACATAATGTATTGTTAATGTGTAAGTGCAGCCAAGGTTGTGGCATCCATCTGTCTTGCACAGTGGAGTCCTGTATGGCATGGGACAGAATAAATAGCCTGGTTCCACTAATGCTCCAGAGATAATGGTTTGCAGACCAGAAGAAAAATTACCCTGTAACAGTTTCTAAGTTCCTCTGAGAAAAATGATGCAAGCCACTGCTGGGTTGGATCATCTACTTCTGCTTTATCACATAATCATTTGTTGATCTTTGATCTCAAAGGCCAGAGGGGAGAATGAGCTTGGAAATTGCAT
Source organism: Tringa solitaria (assembly GCA_026413425.1). Classification (NCBI taxonomy): domain Eukaryota; kingdom Metazoa; phylum Chordata; class Aves; order Charadriiformes; family Scolopacidae; genus Tringa; species Tringa solitaria. The sequence goes on from JAOXJM010000001.1 coordinate 157,759,782, forward strand.
ACTGTTCATAGTGATAAGGAAGTCATTGTTTATTGATGTTACCAGCCCTTGATCTTTTTTTTTTTTTTGTTGTGCTGTACTGTGGTTTGATCCTTGACTTTTCCTAACACACAGGAAATTCATTTATGTTGTGTGTTAGCAGAACTCGGTGATTACTGCTTCCCAGGAATGAAAAACCACACATGGGATGCTAGCCAGAGAGATCCTGGCTCAAATGCTGACAAGAAAAACTACTGCATTTTCAAATAATACGTTAAGTATTCTTATCTGAAAGAAATCAATTATTTGGATTAATAGTGAGAACAGTGTTGCTCTTTTATTTAGCAGGCAGGAAATAAATCTATTTTGGAGAACGAAATTTAACAACTTTTCAAAGCTGCTTGAGTTTCAGCCTGCATTTTCGTGCTGAGTCAGAAACAATGAAGAAATGTTTCTAATTCCTTCAGGTAGAAAGCAAGTGTGCTTGGATCTCCTATATTCCGTTCAGTGCTACAGATTAGTACACAAGGCTATTGCTTCCACAGGAGCCTCCAAGAAAAGTCAGGACTGCTACAGTATTTCATAGTAAGCCTAATCCTGCATACTCTGTGAGAACCAGCATTCAAGTGGTTTTTGCATGGGGACCTCTAATATTTTTTGCCACTATAATTAAGTTAAAAGTTTTTAAAACTTTAGGAATGAAGTGTAATGGAACATAAATTTATGGAAGCATACTTCTTGAGCACCTTAGGGCATTTAGACACTGAAGCACCAAAAGAGTTAGGTACCAGCTAAACAGCAGGTTTGCAGATTACAGTTCTGAATGTAGACATTTTTTCTCTAGCTTCTGGTATTCACTATCAAGAGGTTTGTGAATGAGTCACCCAAAAACATTACTGTTCAACACGAGTTCCTCCTGGCAACACATGAAAGTCAGTTATCAGCTATACACATGAAGCCTATTCACGCACTTGTATCAAGAATGTCTGCCAGTTAACAGGCTGATATGGAATTTGGAGGCTGTCACACATCACACTGAAATTTGTGTGTCAGACCTTAACATGGGAAAGATGCCCGAACCTATAGAGGTTGGTGTTTAAGTACCATATTTGGTGTTTAATTGCTTCTCTGGATTTAGCTTCTTGATCCAATGCTTTAAAAATTATTCAGAGACTTAGAAGCTTTACTTCCACTGAATTTGAATGTACTAAAATCCGATGAAAAATTCCATTTTTCTTACTATGCAGCAATAAACAATACAGTATACAAATCATTCTTCAGTCATAGTTACAGCATAGTGAGCAATTAAATGGCACTGAATTGTGTACTTCACTGAGTGAACAGGTTAGACTGCTTATGCTATTAAAAGCTGTCCAATCTAAGACTGGATCTATTAGGTCCTTATTTTTGTTAACAGCATTTGGTAAAAAAAAAAAAAAAAACCAACAAAAACCCAAAACCAAAACAACAAAAAACCCAACAAAAAGCAGCGTTTTTTTAAGCAAACTTTTACTAAACGTTCCATTTGTGTTTCAGCAACAGAACTACTAACAGATTCCATACAAAACTAGTAGATACTCTTACCATATATGTTGTTATGAGAAGGTATTATACATAATCTGTTTCATAGTACCGCATTATCGCTAAGTTATACTGGGAAGCTGTCTTCTGAGATAATAGATTGAAATGTATGATATGTTACCTAGGACTGATAACTGAGGATGTGGAAATAGAAGTAAAATAGTTAATATTTTCCACAATAATGCAGGGCAGTTTGGATCACTGAAAAGTTGTCGGAAATCAGGAAGCCTCAAGTTCCAGGAATCCCAAACTAACCAGAGGCTGATTACCGTGAAGACTTGGGGAAGCCCTGTAATACCCCCTATTTCTATTCCTTTGGAATAGGATAATATACTTGCATGAGACGGAAGCTGTGAGGAATGTTTATTATTTGATCAGCGTGTAGATGGTTGGACTCGACGATCCCAAGGGTCTCTTCCAACCTAAATGATTCTACGATTCTATGATTAAGTGCCATAAATATTCTAGCTACTTTTATACAAAGCCATGAAATTTGTCTGAAACGTCATTAATATTGCATCTTTGTTTTTATATTCAAAAATAAATAGAACTATTTGACTTGTTATTATGTGAGTGCCAAACCAGAAAGACTGAACAGATAATGGTAATTCTTACAAGCTTCTAAGAAATAATGCCTGAAACATAAAAACAGAGATAATTCTGATCTCTAACTAAATTATTTTTTTTGGGAAAGGAATATCCAAGAATTTCTTCAGATGGACTAATAATAATTTGTCATATAAAACATAAAGCAAGAAGGCACAGACCTTATGAAAAAAGACAGAAGCAAAAAGACAGTAAGAGATTTAGGCGAGTGTCCACAGAATCACAGTGCTTTTAATTCTTAGGATGGGAAGAAAGAATAATAATAAAATAAATACAAAAGACATTAAAAAAAAAGACTTCAGGAAACTCAGAAATGACAAGTAAAATCCCCTGGGGAAAAAATTCAATGAAAAACTTCTTTAAAGAAATTCTGTTTAAAATGTGACCGTAAATCATCTAGCACAGAAGAAAGACGGAAACTGTGCAAGACCAACTTTGTAAAATCACAGAGTCATTACTTCAGACACAAGAAGAATAGGTACAGAAAATGAGTACTATTCAAATCACTACGGTGAGAAATGAAGAACAAAGTAATAACAGAACTACCAGGAACACGGAAAGACATACTGAGAAAAGTGAAGGCACAAAATGTGAAACAACTGGCAAGGAACATGCAAGATAAACAAAGAAAAAGATCAATAAGTACATTAGTTGCAAGAGGAAGACTAAGGAAGAAGCTGGTCTGCTACTCAATAGGAAAAAAACCCTATGAAGTCATGGCACTAACAAAACCCTAAATGTTTAATGCATTTACTGCTTCAATCTTCACTAAAAAGGTTAGATGCAATCAAATCAGGCAAATAATGTAATTAGCACAAACAACAAAGAATTCAAGATAGAAAAAAGGAAACAGATTAGGGAATACGAACCTAAGTTAGTTGGCTTTAAATCACTCAGACATGATGAAATACAGGGAGTATAGAGAATTTGCTGAAGCAATTTCAGAAACACTTAAAAAACTCATGGATGATGAATGGGATTCTGGAAGACTGGAAAAAAATCAAACAAGTTACTTATCTGTCCTTAAAAAAGAGAAAGCAAAAAGATCTGGAAAACTATGTATCATTCAGACTACTTTCCATTTCTAGAAAAATACTGGAATATATTAGCAGACAAAAAGACTGCAAGCCTCAGCAAAAGGGACGATGACTAAGACCCAAAACAATTTTTTAAAAATAATTGCTGTAACTGGGTTGGGGGAGAGTGGTGTAGGTGTGTGGCGGTGTGTAAAACAAGAGAGCAAACCGAGATTTTACTTGCTTAGTAGGCAAAAAAAAGCTTTAGTGAAGCTTCTGATACTAACATAACGCTCTCACAAGCTGACTAAAAATGGTTCCTTCTAAAAAATAATATACTGATTTGAGATTCGTGGGGATCTAGTGTTGGTCTGATCAACATTTTCCTTAATGTGCAGTATAATAAAATGGAAGTTTTAAGAAATGTGAAATTATGAAAACTGAAGGTGTTGACGAGCTGTAAGCTGTAAGCATTCTTCTTGACAGAACTAAAATTCAAAATGACCACTGCATATTGGGTACTTGTTCTATATAATACTACACTCAGGCAGAAGTAGTCAATGACACAAATACAGGCTTTAGAATAACTGCCCCCAGGAAAGAAAACATCAGGGTCTTTAGTGGTTATCAAGTTGAACATGAGTCTTCTATGCCATGTGGGAAAGCAAAATACTATGCCATTGGTGTATAAAAATATAAAATATGTAAATAATCTTTCTGCTGTAGCTGGCTTTAAGACAACTTCTGCTGGAATATTTGATTTTGGTACCAGAATTCTAAAAGTATGTGAATTGTCTAGAAGGAATAGAGGGAACAACAACAAAAATCATCAGAAATCATGACTTAAACATGACTTGCAATGAAAAACATAGGTAATATAAGTTAAATCCAGCCTAAAACTAAGGAAAGACATGATAAAAGGTAACTGCAGAGAGGGAGAGAATAAACTATTCTTCATGCTCATTGTGGTAGTAGAAGTAATAATAAGCTTTAACTGTGGAAAGGGAGGTTAATTTAGACATAAAGAAAAGCTTCCTGGAAGTGATAGCTAAGGTCTGGAACAGATTGCCTGATAGGAGTGCAGACTATACATTAGTGAGATCTAAAATAAAAAAAGCTAGACAAAAGCTGCCTAGTTTTGTTTTCTGTTGTTTTCTGTCACCTACAGAATCTTGAGAGATTCTATACCGAAAATATAATGCTGCCTTTGTTTTCAAGACTTTACAGTTCTCTGACCTCTTGAGGTAGTTGGAGTGCTCAGCACCCTTGTGACAATCCAGGAGAGAAGTCTCATGATCCACAGTGACCATGGAGAGGTGGGAAGGAGATGCTAGGCGGAAATGCTGACTGTTGGTCACAAAGTCAAGGGAGATGAGAAGCTGAGGTTGGCAGGTGGGTTAGCACATGGCCCTGCAAATACAGAACCAAGGGTCTACCTGAGCTCAACAGCCTAATAGCCAGGACACCTGATAAATGAACTGTTCAGCACAGTAATCACAGGACAGTGAGGAGCTTGGAAGACAGGTCAATGCTAAAGAGGGGGCAAATTAGTCACAAGATCCAAAAGTCCCTAGAGACTGCAGTAGGGTTGTAAACAGGTTACCTCAAGTAGGGCACTTGCTGGATTTTGTGTGGAAAGTTTTTCTTCAATCAGTATGTGCCTGTGGAATGTATAAACTGTCACTGGATCACCATTTTCCAGTGAAACTGCTCTCCCTAACAAAAAGCAGTTTTCTGGAATGGAATGAGATCTCAACAAGTTGCAAGGGACCTTTGCTGCTCCTGCTGATGAAGTCTTAAGAAGTGTTACAAATTTAAAGAAGGATGAAACTCTTCTCTTTCTGAAAGATACCAGCTCACAGGCTCCTGTAAAATGACTTATGTTTCTTGTTTAAAACTTGTGTTAGGTAGCAAAGAAGTTTTTATCATTTTCAGGTACAACAAGAGTTTTAGTTAAGTGAATTCAAGTAACATTTGAGTAAACAAATGAGAAATATTTTTTGACTGTTAATGCTCCTCTCTCTTATACATCCCTTATCATGTAAAGATAATTATGGGGCTGATTGGACCGTTGGTCACCCAGATGTTTTGCTGTCTGTCCCTAATAGTTCTGTATTCCTTCCCTACCTGCCCCAAAATTTCAGCTGGAAGAACAAAATCTAGGGATGATTTTTCCCAATGGCTGCACCAACAGGGGAGTACAGCAGCTGCCAGTGGCCCATGGGGGCACAGACACGGATGCTGGCAGCACAAGGGTCAGGAGGAGCTGAGCAGCCCTGCTGATGGTTCTGGGGTGAGCAATTAGCATGGATTTGGTGGAAAGGGGAAGCCCAATGATGTATTAGAGGGCTCACAAGAAAGTGGGATAAGGTCTCAGGGCATAACATACTGTAGGACTTGGTGTGGACAAGGTTTGGGAGACTTTAGGTAGAGCTGGAGTCTCAGACAGGATGGAATATGGGCTGGTCTGACATAGATGGGATTAAGAAGAGTTGTGGGGCTTTGGTTTAGAGAAACCTAAGCTTTAGAGTTAGCAGGACAGGGAGACTTACATGAGACTTAGTGAACCTCTGCACTGAGAAGTCTTCAAGGCTCTGGAGCAGCTGTGGTGATAATTCAGTTCTGGGCAGAAGACTGGCATGTGCAAGGCTCTAGGTCAGGGGAATAATGAGTTTTAGAAACTTCCTCCACTCTCAAACCAGCTGTAACTAGGACCTTGGTGTGAAAAGGGATCACAAACACATGTAGCTCCTTCCCAAGCTGGCATAAAACTGTGCATGCTCTACCTTCCTTCCACATTCCTCCACTTTTTTTTTTTCACTTTTTTTTTTTTTTTTAATAGGGATTATGGTAGCTTTACCTCACACAGGACTCTGAATTTCACTCCCAGAGGGATGCCTCAATTTCAAAAGCTTCTGTGCTGAACTTTCAACTTGTAAGGAGTATTTCTCTCCCCTAATATCTTCAGTGTAAACATCAAGATATGGGTTAGCTGTATAGCCTCTCTTTACAGAGAGAAATATACTGAAATATACTCCTGTATGAACCCTCCCACTCTAGAAAAGTACAACTAATAGGGAATAGCTCAGTCATGACCTGCAGATGTCCTTTTCTGTCCCCAACTACAAAAATTATAACCTTAGCTGTAGAAACCTAGAATGAAATCTTCTATAATTAGATGAGCTGAATCCCAGCTCTTCACACCATAAAACCACTTTTAAAAATGTTATTCAGAACCATTCATGTAGTTAAGCTATGTGCCTAAAAAATGGATGAATTCATGTTATAATTAAATAGGTGTATTTTTGTGGCTGTCATAAAAATTAAATATAACTAAGACTCATGTGGCCTGAATACATGGTCAAGGATCACGTGTTTTTTTTCCTAAGTTAAATGTATTATTACGTTCCTGTATTTGTGTGAACTTGGTCTGGTTATTATCTATAACTGCATGCCCACAAGTGGCTCCTAGGTCTTGATAAAATACGGAGGCCAATCTTGCACAAACAAGTGACCATCTTCAGACTTGAATACCAACAATTTATATTACAGAAGCCAATTTGTAAAACTTTACTACTACTCTTTGTCACATTAATAAAGTCAGTTTTCACTCACACGGACAATAAATGAATCCCTGCAAGACCTTAAAAGTATAACACAACTTCTGCATATCACCCAGAAAAGATGGTAAGTAGATCATGCTTCAGAAGCTGTTGTGTTTTGCATTCCAACGGCAGCTGCCAGTGCTCCCTCGTGCATTTGTTATTACAATACTGGGTTGAAATTTCTCTCATTAACTAATAACATTATGTCGTTTGCTTTATTACTGTCATTTGGAAGTATTGCTTTGCTGTGCTTTGCAGAATCAGTCGTGTATGCAAACAGTTAATCAACGGGTGGCAACCACTTTGTAAAGCTAGATTTCTACATTTCTACACCTGTTCCTCGCTCTTCTTCAGAAAACACCA
>JAOXJM010000001.1:157792865-157803422 GCA_026413425.1 Tringa solitaria
CTCCTGTTCTCCATGACTTTTCAAAGATGATAGAGAGCGGCCCAGCGATAACATCCGCCAGCTCTCTAAGCACTCGCGGGTGCATCCCATAAGGGCCCATAGACTTATGAATGTCCAGTTTTGAAGAATGAAGATAAGAAACTCCATAACAAACATACTATCCCCAAGTAATCACTTAAAGGAATAACAAAATACTACCACATGTTACTAAATGATGATTTTTAATTAAACAAGGCTTTAATGCATCCTTGAGGTGGTCATATTCATAAATAATTTCTCCAAACCCAAATAAAAAAGACAAATCTAGACCAATACATGTGCTACCTCTAAGACCAAGATTCAAATTCAGAAGATATGGCCTAATTTAAAATCACAGATGTATAGTGGCCCCACAACCAAACTGAACACTCAGTATTTGTACAGCCACTGAAAGTTTTGAGGATTACAAAAACAAAGCAGAGTTAATGTAATTTTAATTGTATGTTTCCACCAAATAAGGATTATGTCACCATCTTTCAAATTTGTAATATTTTGCTTCTTTTGGTTGAAACCTTTCTTGTTTCTGTTCTTTTTTTTTCCTCAATCAGAACAAATAAAGGAATGAAGAGTAAAATAAAATGAGATTCCTAGGTTGTTGGGATTTTTTCCTCATTTTAGTCATCTGCTACATGCAGAGCTGCTGTTTTATTTGAATTCCCTAAAACTCCCACCTTGCAAAATTCAGAAACCATCAGGAGCAACGAAGGAAAAGCACAGAGGAAGGAAATGAGAGCACTAATATTTGTGTGACATTGAATGCTCCTAACTCTGTTTGGATTTTTTTTAAGCGGATCAAAGAACTTCCCAGATATTTTGTACAACAAATTCCTCTAACATCAAAGTCCTATAAGATGTTGCTATTTTCCTGTAGTCACCACTGAAAAATCTCATTGGTTTCAAAGTTTGCTTTTGCTACTCAAGAGTGACATGATACAGCACAAATTCCCTTAATTACTTGATTTTTAATTAATTTGAAAACTTCTATCTTCTACAGGCTAAATCCTTGTATTTGTTTTCTTTCATATAGCACTGAAAAACCTCAGCTTATGACATAAACGAGAGAATAAGATGACTACCAACATAAATTAAAAAATAACTTTGTTGCACCATTTTTTCCAAGTAACAAGTAATCTTAATCATCTTTCCCATATATAAGCTTACTTATGCAAGTTATTTTTCTAAAGAACTGCATAGGACAGGTTCTAAGCCAAAGCTTTACCATCATTACTTCTCTTTAAATAGCTACCAGGTGAAGACATAGTCCTTAATATTTCTTAAGTTAATAAGCATGCAACAGAGGTCTCTAACACCAAGAAGTACAACAAGAGCATGTAAATACAGGAAACCTTTTCCCTGAGCTTCCAGTTGAGAGCAATTATCTTTGTCAGTAACTGACAGCAATTGATTTACTGTGATCTCAACACTAATTACGCCTATAGGGAGTCACTGTTCTGATAAATTATTATTTACCTTCTCATGTGGATTCTAAATAACATGATCACAGTTCTCTGAATAGCACTGTCTCTTGATAACAACCTCATGTGCCTGTGTGAAAGTATAAAGAATAGACCACTTATGAGCGTCCCTTATTTATTTCATTATTCAAAACCCTGGCAGTGACGGACTTCGAAAAACACAAAAAGAAGAGCCACGCTGTGATACAAGAGGTGATTTTCTTTCTTCAAGGTATATTCAGAAAAGGTAAGCTAACTATAGGTTATTGCTGCACAGTAACCATTCAGATGATAAAATGAGGCTGCAGTAGCCTGAACTGTGAATTTTGGATTGCTTGAATGATTTCTTAAACATTCAACTCAAATCTCAGTTCAGTCCAAAGTTGTTCAAGCTCCACTTGAGCTCTGGGAGAGCAATTCTGCTTAAGGGAAGATGCTCAAGAGCAAGCAAACTAAGTTATACTGTAATTGGTGCTTCAACAATCTCCAGTAAGATGACCTCACCTTCAAAATGTCAACCTTTAGCTGAAAAACAGAGCATGACCTATTGAACAGTGTGGACCCTTTGACCTGGTATCATAAAATCTAGAAATTACCAGGACAAACAACTTCTGTCAACATTGAGAGTGTAGCTTCAGAAGTAACATACAGAATGAAATATTTCAGATTAAATTCAGGAACCATTTTTGCAATACATTAGTTGTCAGCATTTTCTCATCTACGTGAACTTTTGTGTAGGGTATATCAGCCTTAAGTGCCTATAATCTTTGATTGCTGCCAGCTAAGAAAACCATGAAATGATACAAGGAATATTACAGGAAATATTAAAAGCCATGAACCTCATGAGAATTCACATCAAGATTTCAGGCAAAGGTACAATCTGATATGTACACAGACTGTAAGAATCCTTTAGAAAACTTCAATACTATTAGAAAAGACGAAACACCACTGCTGTCAGATTTACCGACGTGGGATTGAAAGCAAAGGACTTGAAAATTTCTGTCCTGAAATTACCTGCTCCCATTTTTTTTTTACATGTTGCAAATTCACATTTTGTATATTTCTACTGGATTTACTAATAAGGATGACTTAGAAAACCATTTGTGGGATGGTTAAAAATGAAAATGTCCTGAGAAAAGCCCATTTCCTGCCAATCTAATTTTTAACTAGACTGCTACCTCAAATACTGTATTAAGAAGCAGGTAAAGCTGCCTGTAAGATGCAAAAATCGGTAGTTCCTAGCATACAGTTCATTTTTATTTAAATCTAGACATGCCACACTGCCATTGCAGCCAAGATATTTCAAGTCTGATTAAGGGAATATAATGAGCTGAGTATCACTTAAACACTCAATGGTTAAATTTCATGGCTATTGCATACTGCCAATGTACTGTTCATATTTTCCCTTTTCACACTGTAACAGAATCTTTCCACAGACCGTAACAAAGGTGATAATTTACATGATATATAATACCAGATCTTGAGCAAAGAATACTTAATGCTTTTTAACAGAGAAGATTATACTAATTTAATGAGAAGTGTTTACTATTAGTAAGCTATTAAGATCATTATACCTCCAAGACATACACTGAAATCCTCTAATAAATAAAGCAAGGCATTCTTCTAACTATAAGGGTACACAGAACACAGGAAGAAATTTATCAGTACTTAATGACAAGCCTGGCCTGTTTCAAGTGCAGAAAGTATTTAGAGATCATTGACATCAGTGACAAAAGCCAGTCCAGATCCTGCTTAACTATCAGAGACTTCCAGATTGAAAAGTGAGCTATTCTGGTTGATGACACTTTTCTGCATGACAGCCTTGACTGGCAAAGAAATTTCTGTCCACAGCACCAAATCAATTAACATCCTGCCAGAAAGAATGGTTTTGTCAATAAAATGTGGTTTTGCAAAACCAAGGGCCCAGAAACCTCACAGAAGGATAGGATATAGAATGACCTATCGAATTAATCTATCACGGACAGTGAGAAACAGTCAGAATAATTTTTATTCTAAATTTTGTCAATATCACCTTTCAAAGGAGTATAATTAATGGACACTTTGTTTTCTATCTATAAGCAATCTATAAAATGTATTAGTAAGATCCTTAATAGAAGTCCACCACTTAAGCAGTTTTGCTTACTGTGGCTGGAAAGACTGATAGAACAGGCACAACCATAGCACCTGCAAGTGAAATCTGGCATGCTAAGTATTTACATGCCAGCCTCTGGCTTTATTTTATTTCAGTTGGATATGATTCTGTCCTCAGGAAGGGAAAATGGATCTGTAGTAAAATGTCACAAGAGGGTACGTCCAGCTCTCTAAAGCACTGAGTAACAACAGAAGATGTTTTAGGAGTGAATTCCATGTGAGACTGGCAGGTATTACACAGACCCTTTCCAAAGCCACAGCTAGTGGTCAGACAGGGTCCTACAGGGGCCTCTATAATGGCACTGCCTATTCTTGCTACTTAACCGTATGCAGTAGCTGCTGTACCTCCTGTATCTGAGTATAGTTTCACGTAAGTTGGATAAGTGAAACTGTGGTTCTCCTCTCTGTGGCAACCATGCCATTATCTTTCAACCACAGCAGATCAAAGTTACTTGTTATAGTTACTTCTAATGCTATTCTGACAGTTTCTGCCCTCTCTGACAAACTCCTCCAACTTATCCCTTTTACCTTTAAGTATTTTAAAGTAAAAAGAGTGTAAAAAGGTATTTGATTACAGGAAATAGGAGTGTCTTAGCTTAAACATCAGTGAGGAGAGTGATATCCTTTGCACCTTCACAAAATGAACTATAGTAGCACTTCGCAAAGTGCGGTTGGCTTATTTTTCCTCATTCTGACACCTCTGGATCTTGATGCTTTAGTGTTGTGTGCCACATTTTACTACTAGACATAATTTTAGCTGAACAGAGTTGAATTTTTAGGTTTTTAAGGAAGAGGAACCTTCATTCCAAGCATTTCAATTAGCACTGTCTTAAGCAAAAAAATGCACAAACTATGTCCATCCCTGATCGATATTAGCTCGACAGGATGAATTGTATCTCACCTAGTTTAATAGTTATTTAATTAATTTTTGAAATCTAAATTGGTCATACACATTCCCTTTATGGGAATACCTCCAGAAGACAATTAATTCCATTCCAAGAGAAATGTTTTAATACGTTACATGATTTGATCATTGGAAAGCTCTGATGACTCCATAGGTCTAAAAACTGCCTTTTTCAAATATACAGAAACTCTGAGAGATATTAAGATGTATCTGATGTAAATATCTACATCTGAACAAACCATAGTAGCATATACTTGCAAAAGTCATACAGAGAATTTGGCATTTTAAAGCACAATTCATCTCATCCTAAAGGACATGGCAAAACACATTGTTGTGTAAGTGCCTCTGACCATAAATGAAGTCTGGACACCTAGCTCAGATATGGACCTCCAAATCATCGATACACAAACTTGGACAAAATTTAATTCCACCCAAAGTACAAAACTCAAGACTTGTGAGGAATTTACCTCTCTGTAAGAGCAACACCAAACTGGTTTACATTCATTGGTTAAGGAAAAGTAACAACAACCTCCAAGAAAACCAACAGAAAAGGGAAAATTCCATTAAAGGGATAGAAAATGACACCATACTGTGATAAAAATGTTTTATTCTAGATAAAAAGTAGGCTGACTAGCAACTATTACATTTTGTTAAATGAATAAATTACATATTGTTCATCAAGGCTATTAGAAATTGCCAATGGAAAAATTAGTTGCATCTTTAAAAATATTTGACTCTGGAGAATTCCTGAAAGACTGAAAAACACATATATTACATAATTATAAAAATAAAACAAAAAGCAAAATGATAAAGATCTCGTCCATATAACTTACACTACCCTGATATTGATTACAGGCAAAATAATGTATTTCTGGAAGAACGAAATCAGAATGTTCTTAAAAGGTGCAGAATAAAAGCACAGTTAGTTCCAAGAAGCATGACTTTGTGGAAAATAGGTCTTCTTGGCAAGTTACTATTTTTTAATGAGATCATAAGATCTTCTTTTTGTTGATAAAGGTAAATCAGATGAGAACCTAAAATCTTTGCATTAATAATTAAGACAAGAGGAAGCACTATTTAAAGTAAAAATGGAGCAAATAACACTGTTGGATCACTAAGATTAACCATGATGTTCTCTAAGATCCTCTGTTGTGATTAACTGCATTTATTTGAACAAAATATACAAACATTGCTGATATATTTTGCAGATGACATAAAACTGGTGAAGATACAAATAATGATGTGGTGAAGACAATCATACAGCTAAATCTGGATCTTTTGGTAATATGGAGTTATTTGCAAATCCTAAGACAAAGTACAGCTGTCAAATGCAAAGCTAGAAGAATATAAGAGAAGTAATGTGGTATCTTGAATAAACTGGTACTGAGGGACCTAGGGATATTGACATTCAGAGAGCTGAGCTAAGATTCCTTTTATGACAGTGCAGTTATAAAGGATAACTCAGACCTGGGGAGCATGTCAAGTCAGAACTGATTCACCCATATATGAAACCAGTGAAACCAGTATTAAAATCCTGTGCCATGCAAGAAAGCTAGAAAGGATTCAGAAAAAGCATCAAGATCAAATCTAATCTATTACCCATGCTTTATACTGAGCGATTTAAGAGGTTCAGCCCAAACTAAGGAAGAAGAGTCAACAGATGACAGGACCATAAGTGGCACTAAACTGTCACAGTAACTTATTGCAGACTAAGCACAAACATTACCAGTGCATTAACAACAGTTATTTACTTATGCATATATAACAGAATTCCAAACACCTGAAAACACTGATAAAAGTACAACATCTTCAAAACTGCCTGCACAGACTTTCCAAGCAAAAACATGCCTAGGAAATCTCTTACCCTGACCTACATGGGTAAGAGATGCCTGACAGTTAAGTGACAAAAAAAAAGACTGAGTGAATGGAAGCTAATACTAGGCTACATTATATCAGAAATAAGGTACACATTTTTCAGTAGCAAGGATATTAATCACTAAAGTAATTAACCTAAAGCATACCTTGGATCCTTCATCATTTTATGTTTTTCATTCAGGAAAGGAAAACTATAAGCTAAGCTATACATCCAAAAAAAAAGCTACAAGTGTCACTGCAAAACTTACTAGGGGAAATTTTGTGCCAAGTACATTGCAGCTATTAACACTAGATCACCACTGACTGGCTTTTAAAAGCTCTGTGTATAAAACCTTTAGATTAATACATACTCTAATAGTCTCAAAACGTTTCAAAAATGTTCCACGTGTATCTGAATATTTACATACTCTTCAATGGAGTTGCATCTCACTTTCACAAAACACATAAATATCTGTCTGTGTTTCATAGTTTTTTCTGCTTTGTGTTTGGTGGTATAATTTGACATAAGAATGTAATAAGAATTTGGAAGTTATAACATGAACTGAAACTACATTTCTTTCAGGTAAAGAGAGAAATGATTCTAAGATAACAGGAAGGAAAAAAAACCAACACATGACTCTACCTGTGTAAGGACAATGACTACTACAGCAATACCTGATAAAATCACTTGTGAAATGTCATCTCTTAGAAGCTGCATTTAATGCACTTAGCAATCTATAAGATTTTATATGCGTATATAACAGTAATTATGTTATGATGAAATATATACAAATAGTAACCTAAATCATTAATTCCAGAAATTTAATTTACAATACAAGGAATCACATTTATCCTGTATCGGCTATGTCCAAGTTTTGCCGCTAATCACAAAGTTTTCAAATAAATTAGGGGTTCAAGGTTGAGAGGTGAAATAGATGCAATTCAAGTACCTGACATTCTCTCCTGCAAAGTTCCATTTTTTCTCTGCAGCGTTTAACAGTGAGAGAAACCTCTGCTTCAACCACTGTCAAAGATGTTCAGAAATAAGACAAGAGATCAATTGGGTAGAGATTACTCTGTGAAGATGACAGTAACACATTGTCTCAATATCTCAAGTACAAAGAAAACAAGCAAGACATTTTAAGTAATCACTTTCTGCATGTAGTATTGACAGGCAGTCAAGGACTGAGGTCACAATATCCGATTAAATCAATTTTATTCATACTTTTTTCTCCTCTAATCTTGACCCAAGTTAAAGAAGAAAATTTATTTTCTTTTTGCTTTTTTACTATTGGCAAATTTTTATTTGCACTATCAGCAGGGTTGATTTTTTTTAAGAGTGTAAACGTTATCACTTGAAAATAATCTTTATGAAAACCTCCTAATCCAGTGACTTTTTATGAACTGAGATAATTAGGATCAATTTGTGAGTGTAAATATTGGTTTATGAACTTCACCCTATTTGGTTACACATTCTTCTAGTTGATTAGACTGTATTTTCTGAGTATTATGCTTCAACATTAGTTGTAAATTATACAGAAATATTAAAACAAGTGAGTTGTAATAAACCATTCAGATGCTACAATTATGTCATATATATATCCCACAAGTATGTCAGAAAGAAGCTAATAAACAGAAAAGCCACATCATCTAAGTCTTACAAGTTATAAAAGTACATAATTATTTTGAAGAATGCCTAAAGTAATATGTTCTAGCTATTATACACCTGGAGAAGCTATTAACATTCCCTCATGTGAGTGCAAATACTTTTCAGTTCCATGTTTCTCTTTATTCTCTTTTCAGAGATCACATCATTTGATTATAAATAAAAGCGTAACTTCATTGTACTTGAGTCACATCCAGTGCTTCAGCTAACTTCAACAGAGAACAGCATATGTGCAAAAGAAACCATTACGGATCCTATACATGCTGAAGTTTAGAAGACTTACGATACAGTGCTATTCTTTTTATATACTGTAGAGGTGATAGAAAGCCAAAGTACTTCTCATGTTGGTTTTTCTACAGTTTCAGTGTACTGCAAGTTTTCTATTTTTCTAGCTCTTTGGCAAAGACTGCAGAGTTAACTTAGAAAGAACATTAGAAAGGTTCTAGCCTCCCAAGAGTCTCAACAATCACCTAAGCCATCCTTTAATTACTGAGAAATAATTAAATCATTCTAAATAATTTTATATTTAAATATACATTAATCAAATAAATAGAAATTATATGGCTTCCATGAACTTACCAGAAAAAACAAGCTGCATGTTTCCTTCCTTTGCTGAGCCATGACTGGTTCTTCACTTCTGAAGCAGATATAACGTAGTGCCATTGCTAATGAACTAATTTTTTGTTAGGATTTCATTTGAGACAATCACTTTTATGTTCAAAATGAATGATAGGAGGATTCCACTGAAGTTACTGAAACTCTGAGCTATGGTTTATCATGTGCTATTTCACAAATCTTTTCTGAACAGTGTCAGGCTCACTTCTGGATTGAGGATTGTTTTAAAAGCCTTTATGAAATACAAAGCATATGACCACTATACTTCAGCAGCGATTCCTTCAAACAATAACGAACAGCTCTGCAAGCAGCTTGCTATTAAATGGCTTTGTGAACCCTTCACGTTTGCTCAGCACATTCTTTTGCAAAGTCTAGGAGACTTACTCAATTGACCAAGATGTTGCTTGGTAGCAGTTTGATCATTTGATTCTTACTGGGAAGATTAAAACCAGAGCATTTCATCGCTGTAGTCAATTTCTGCCCCAGTGAGTCAAGACAGCAAAGGCAAAGAAGAAAAGACCTAATCTGAAATTCGCATTAGCACAATTGCTAATCAGATACAGCCTCTGATAAAATCCCATGTAAAAGCTTTTTGCTTTAGATATCACAGGCTAAAAGAAAGCACCGTTCAGCACAATATTAAAACATGGCTCCAAACCTCTGGTGGTTCAAAAAAAGCCCCAACAAACCCCAAATGCAAATGCTAGCAGCTAAACTTTCTAAGAATTTTAATCGTTATGTTCTGGTATAATAGTGTTTTAGTAAAAACACACTGTGAACAGATTGGTCAAAGTGGTGTACAGGTAATTTCCTTCAAGTCTACAGGTATCTGTGAGACTGAAGCTACACCTCTACTAATAAACACGGCTGTGACTCTCCTTTGTCACTGAAGACAACTGGCGTGGAATGACCCACATTCATTGAGAACCAGCACACTGACTGCCAACGGTTGGTGTTCTTGACGCACAGTAACTGCAGAACTATATAGAGGAAGATTCTGGTATTGTGCTAGATAATGTGGCTAACAAGCAACGAAAGGACTGGTCTGACAATTAAACAACAGGTAATTACAGATCATAGGCAAGTGCTCTGATACTCTCTAATAAAAACACAGCTATAATTTTCAGAGACTTAAAATTCTTAGCTGGAATTTGGATGGAGCACAGGTCAAGACTGACAAGTGGAAAACCATTAGTAAACATACAATGATGATGAATCCAGAGAAACTGCTTTAACATCTTTAACTTGGACCATACAATATTTAAAAGTTAAGTCTCTGAGCTTGGAAAGTTGAAAGGTGATTCAAAAAAACAGCAGTGACTAAGACCCCATATAAATGGTGGGGCTAGGTGTAAACCTCTGAACTCTACAATGATTTAATATTTTATTAACACTGATTAGATGAGTTCTGCTGCTGCGCAACCTGCAAACATAACTTCAGTAAATGCTAGAAAATCCTGAACACAAAAATATTTTGGAGTTCCCAACAGCTGTCGAGTTTCAGTGCCTTAGTCAGAACTTTGTATTAAGTATCTTCACTTACTTGCCGTAAGTATTTGCCACATACTCTCCATAACAAAAAAAGCCACTTTCTAACATGCAGAATCAAACTGATTAAGCCTTAAAATGTCACTAGTGGTGCTGTAGCAGTGTAAACCTCTATCTTGTTCAGGGAAGAAGCAGTGTGGCATTGACTCCCTGTGCTCAAAAAAGTACAAAGCTTGTATCTTCAAATTTTTAGATTTAATATTCAAGAAAAAGGAGAATTTTTCATGTGCAAACAAATTAAATTTGGAGTGACTGGTCATTTCTGACCATTATTGACAGGTCTTTAAACTAGATATGAGGGGGGAAGGGGAGATAACTGGGCCTGT
>JAOXJM010000001.1:157807671-157841870 GCA_026413425.1 Tringa solitaria
GGAACTCGATGATCTTTAAGGTCCCTTCCAACTCTAACCATTCTATGATTCTAAGTGGTGGAACAGATTCCTATTGAAACTCATAAAACAGGGGAGTCATTCTCCAGAGAACTTTCCCAGTTTCCAACCACTGGAGACTGGAAGTCTTTCTTAGCCAAAGGTAGCAACTTTGCATTTACTAGTGAGCTATTCTATGAAGCTGAACTGATCTAAAATTTTTTCAACCACTCCCATCCTGATACCATTAGTGTCACAGTTTATGGGTTGCAAGAACCACCTTCTAAGAAGTTCATTTGATGCCCCCTAGTTCTCGTATTTAAGAAGAGACTGAAAAATGGATCTCTATTTATTCCATGCCACTCAGGATTTTAGTCATCTCTGTCATATTCCTCCTTGACTACTATGGGGCACAGAACTGACATACTCATAGAATTATCATTGATGCAGTATCTCAGCACAGAATGGAAACAGCTCAGAGCCATTATTTTTTACATAAAATACTTTTTTTTTTCTTTTTCCATAATGCTATTAAACTTACACAGAGTGTCACCTGACCTTCTAACTTGCAGTTGTTCTACATCTCAAAAGATACGTATGCAGCCCCGCACAGTTGGTCTTCATTTTTTCTACCCTGAAACATTTAGTAAGCAAACTGACATTTTGCTATCCCCTTTCCAGATTACTTATAACTATAAAGAACAGCATCCCAAAACTAGATGTCCACCTAGAACTCCACTGGTGACCTCCTTTCACTCTGAGACTGGAATACTAATTTTTATCCCCCATTCTTTAACCAATTATTTATTCATACAAGAACCTGCACCTTAATTATGGCTGAGTTATTTGTCAAAAGTCTTTTGGAGATCCAAGTAGATTATATCTACTGTATCTCCTTTATCCAGTTAGCTGCACATTCCTTCCAAAAACTGCAATGTGAAAAATAACTTCTCTTTACAAATCCATGTTGACTCTCCCCCCACATTATTCATCTGTGTATTCACTAATTCTATTCTTTATTACAGCATCTGCTGATTTGCCCAGTAAATCCTTTCTCAGATGAAAAATATCTGCAAACCCTAAGCTGAATATAAACTTTCCAAGCTCAGAAGCATGATACTTGATTTCTTATATAGTAGAAATGGTATTAGCCCTAATGGCACACAGAACAAGTTGAAAGCTGAAAGCATGAGTAAAAGCCTATTACGGAGCCAACATGTTCTTATACATACCCTTCATACAATTACATAAAACTTTATAATACATAATTCAAGGACATACATTCTTGAATTTATTTGTAAAAAATACTCCAACCAACCAAAAAATTACAAAACCAAACAAACAAAAACCCACCAAAAACCCCCCAAATCTAAAACAACAGTCTAGGAAAGCAATAAAATATTAACATGTAGGAGCATGATGCTAGTATGTGCTACTCATTGTAGCAGCACAGAGTTAAGCATTTCTATGAAAAAAATCCAGAGTTCTCTTTATACCTCTATATGAAGTGTTTGTTCCTTCAAAGTGTTCTGCATCACACTGCTAACTCCATACACCATTTGATGCAAGGCTGGTTACATAAGTTGCCTTTAATGAATTCCCTCAGGACAGCTATAACCTGTGCTCCCCTATTAAGAGAACAGACGAACTTCTCTTCAAACTGAAAGGTTGAAATCGCAAATCACTATCTATAAATAAAAAGGTATTTTACACTGAGAAACCTATGCCATTTTAAATTTCAGTGTTTTCTCCACCTTTTATATTAGTAGACTCTCAGCTGTAGTTTTGTCAGAAAATCACAGTACTTGATTCAGTACAAAGATATGGAGAATTGTTTCTCACATGTTATTTTATGTGGTTCTAAAAATATATATCAGCACTTGATCATACTTTCATTAACTGGTAATAGCAGCCAGCTTTTCAGAACAGAAGTATCCTATAAACCACTGAAAAATACTGCACTGAATTTCCCATATATGAAAAGTGCGTTGAGGACTGAAATCAACAAGAGTTTTCAGTTCTGACATGGATTTCCTCATAACTCGTCAAGCTCCTCTTGATTAAGTCTTCATAGGAAAACAAACTTTCCCTTTCTTCTGATTCAACACTTAAAAGTCTTCACAGTTTTTATCAAATTTCATATTATTTTCAACTACAATCTGCTGCCTTCCCATCACCCTCATTCATCTGCAATATTTTCTGGAAAGCTACACTACTTTAAGTCCCATGTTAAGCAGCAGCTTGGTCATACTATCACTGGTTTCAGAAATCCTGCCTCTCGGTCCAAATTCATTCCCACAGTAACTGGAAAATATTATAATAAATGTAACTTATCAGACTTCATTGGGTAGATTTCCACTACCATGCAGCATCACTTATGTTCATATCTTCTGTTATAAACAGGAATACTCATAGTATATTTTCATATGAATGAATGTCTTTTAACCTATAAAAAATAGGATAAACTTAGAAAAATTTTAAGTTAACAAGCTAATTCCCAATTGGCACTTAGCAGCTGGGAGCACTGTTGCCTTTCACTGTGCAAATTTGACTATCTCTCAGGAAAAATGTTTTCTAAACATAACAAAGATTTTGGAAATAACCTCATTAGTCCTCTGTGGAAATAACTGACAGGATCTCTAAACAATGGAACTTTGAGCTAAAAATATTTTGCATGTATGATAACAAGCAACCTTTTATATCAACTGCCAACACACAAAACATGTATGTATCCAAATCCAATGAAGATTTTCTTGCACATACATCCTGTACATATATGTACTATGCAACATTAGATTCTTCCCTCCTGTTTGGCTTTAAGAATTATTACCTATTCTCTGAGATTTCTGCTAACCAATGAACAAAATGAGTCTCCATGAACAGCCAAACCACAGTCACTTTTAGCACATATAATATTCCAGAAGAAAGATAAAGATGCCAGAAAAAATTTCTTTTTAGTTATTAACAACTCTTCATTAACTTCTGTGAAGTTAAATGGTTTATGGCTTCAAATATCTAAAGAGTTCTCCCCAGACATGCAAAGCAGAAACGTGCATACACCTTTTAAGGTATGACCCTTACAAAACCATTATTCTTTGTGTGAACAGGACTCCTGAGGTACAAGCAATTGGATTACTATAAATAACCTAAAAATTAAAAAAAAAAAAAAAACACATAACCACAAAAGTAAGTATGTTATCATATATATCAATTAGCTTATGATCCAAATTGTTTCCAGATCATCCCTCATCTGCCAAATAAATATAGAGTATCAGAAGGGTATCCAGAAGGAAGTGACTGTGAGAATATTTTACAGACAAATATTACTTTGTTACACAATATTCTCCTTGGAGATTTAAGCTGTCAGAAGATAAAGGGATCTGGCAAGACTGTAATGAAAATAAAAGATCATATTTTCCCAAAGGAATCAGAATAGCTTTGTAAATTAATAAATAGAAGACATTAATACTCCCCTACAAAAGAAAGGCTTCTTAATTTAGTATGATGTATGCATAAATGCCTTTCATTCAGACTGTTAAAAGGAGATGAGCAATAGTTAAGGGCAAAGGCTACACTTTCATTTCAATAAAACAAAGTGTAAATGAATGGCAATTAGACAGCTGTATTAGATGCAGACAGAATATATCCTTTGAAGAAAAAATTGTAATAGGAATCTAAAAAGGAGAGGTTTTGGTAACATATTACTATGCAAGACCAATAGATGCATAATTGTTCACAGAGGCAGACCACTTCCAGTCATCAAATAAATCAGAATTCAGTGTGCCAAATTTGCAGAAGGCAATCATCAATAAAAAGCCTGCAAAGAGTAAAAAAAAAATAAAAATGTGAGAAATAAAAATTAAACACAGGATGCACCCCTGATCTTGTCCTACTTGCCACAGAAGTTTGACTTGTAGTATGCTCAGAACAATTGTCCTGCCCTGTCTGCAGTGAACTGGCAGAGGGTTGTCTGACAGGTACCCTTGGCCACCATCCACAGCATGAATTGCACAGCTTCTTATCCAGTCTGTCATTTCTTTGCACTCCTTTCCATCACTCTTGAGTCTCCCTTTCTCCACTCCAATTTTCTCTCCACATAGACAACCCATTCCTAGTTTTTCCCCTTTGGTCCCTGTTTTGCTACACTTGTACCCAAATTTGGACTGATACCAATACCTGGGTAGTTGCAACTGGTACAATTACTTATGTCCTGCCAGCCTGGCAAGACTCTGCTCCACTAATGGTCTTCAATGCTTCCCCTCCAATTATCCGTGACATTTAAACATTTCTCACTTCACTCCCCTTTAGCTACCTAAGAAATCCAGCCATCCCTCAATGGCAATTTCTGTCAGCTTCACACACTGTCATTTGTCACAAATGCCTCTTTCTCATGTCATATCCACTAGTTTCTAACATCCTGTTTGATCATCGCAACCTCAGAACAGGCACTAGTCATTTGCCCACAGCCCTCATCACCCCCTTTCCTTCTCTCCATAGACTGAACAAGTAAAGCCACTCTGTTTATACTCATAATTTACACTATTAGAGTTGGTAGAAATTAATCTGAGTCAAAGGATACGTCTACACAGGATCCCACAGAGCAATCTGAATTTTTTTTGCCTACAGACTGAGACCACATATATACAACATGAGCTGGGTTCTATCTAAAAGTTCTTCATCTGCCTGTGTAGTCTCTCACCAGGGCTGCTCTTCCTTGCATTCTATATTTGTTCTTCTTTTGAAATTCTTGACTTCCAACTTGATTCCTCACAAGATCTTTGTCTATATTCTTCTCATTGCCTCCATGAAATGTAAAAACCAAGCAGTGTGTTTCTTCACCTCTCACCTACTACCTTTGCTGAAAATTCCAGGAATATGGATATCAACATTTCCTTTATACCTCAGAAGTATCTGAATTTTTTGTTACATATTTTCAATGGAAAAAGTCTTGGAGATCACAGAATCACAATATCATCTAGGTTGGAAGCGACCTTTAAGATTGAGTCCAACCATCAACCTAACACTGCCAAAACCACCATTACACCATGTCCCTAAGCACCACATCTAGACATCTTTTAAATATCTCCAGGGTTGGCGATTCCACTACTTCCCTGGATAGCCTGTTCCAATGTTTGATAACCCTTTCAGTGAAGAGATTTTTCCTAATATCCAATCAGGAAGGGATAACGGGAATTATTGCTCCCAAAGGCAATAAGGGCACACTGGCATATCTCACATTCACCCTGAATACACAAAGCTTACAACCAGTCTTTCATAAATCCATACAGTCTCCATGTTTTCAAGGGGCTTAATACTTCTAGGTTATAGGAAAAAAAATAAGTTTATTAGATTCAGGATGACAATTTTATTTGTATATAACTTAGTTGGGTTGGGTTTTCAACTTTCCACCTTCAAAGTTTTATTAGTGTCAGTTCTACTTTGCATATTTTCAGGATCAGAGTAACATTATCTGTACACTGCATCTGTACATCGTAAAACCATAAATAATTTACACCAATAAAACTGATGATTGGGTAAAATGTTTTACAGTAAGGCATTCAGGGAGTTGCTTAGCTTACTGAAATCACTTCTGAGAATGATATAATTGCATTAATATGGAGAAAATGCTGGATATTAAAGGGCTATTTAATCTAACAGAAAAGATGTTCACATGCAGTGTGATTACCTGATGGATCAAATTATCAAAGCAAACAATGGGTTCATCTTCTCCTCCTGACAACTTCACATGAAAATTGAATACTTTTCTGGAAAACAGTTTTAGCCAAATTTTACTTATTGAACTCAATATAGATGTAAAAATATGTTTGACTAGATTATCAACTGATACATCCTAGCCAAACATTTTATCACAGTTGAGACAGGGCTCTAACTGTCAAAAACTACAAGTAAGTAACTATAAGAAGAGAGGCATGGGAGAATAATATGCTTTTCTCACAGGCAGCTGGTAGAAGTGATGGTGACTCTCCAAAACTTACAGCTGGTCATCAATTAGTACAAGCTAACCGTACACCACAGAGTTATGCATTAGTACTATAGTGGAGCAAGACACTTAAACTGACACAGGGAGTAGCATCAATATGTGTCTTAAAAGATCAAGCCTTGCAGGCTTGACCTCATTTAGCATAGATATCTTTTCAAATTCGCAATCCAGAAGTTGTAGATTAACACTACAGTTGTAAGTGAATGAACATTTGCAGTTATTTTAACAGAAAAATCAAAATTTGCTTCTTTGTTCTTATTACATTTAACCTATTTCATAATATTTCTCTTAATGTTGCTTTTCTATTATGCTGGTATTTCATTCCCTGGAACATTAGCTCATCTATATTAATCCACAGGATTTTAACACAATAAAAAGAGATTTTGTGTATTTTTAAGTACTCTAGGAATAATTTGTGATTTGAAGGACAGCTATCATCCACTTCTGCCGTGTGAGTGAATTTGCATACTAGACAGTAAAACTAAGAAGATTAGTAATCTAGATTCCACATTTTTAATATGCATAACTAAAAGCTGCATACAGCTAAGTGACTAGGGGGAAAATAACATTAACAGAAATAAAAACCAGAATGCATCTGTTTAGGTGTGATTGTAAGTGGAAAAGGAAAGTACATAGTAACTGCAAGGAAACAGATTGTCCTGATACAACACAAAATATTTGAAGGAATACTTTAAAATATGCCAACCACAAAATGCAGTAAGGATAAAAAAATTGGATAAGGTTCACTATCTATTCATACTCATCACCATAGCATATAAGCAATTTCTAGGTCCTCACAATTTCTAATGTCTGATTATTATTTTTTTGTTGTTGTTCTATCTACCACTACCTTATGTTTAGCAAAATTTGCAACCTGCTTACAATTTAAAGAGCACAGACATTGCCATGAATTGGCTATATATTAATTTATGACACTCCACCTATCATTGCCTCAGGGTAAAGTCCCTTTGATTTGATCTACAAAGATAAAGGCAAATTCCATGCAGCTGTTTCCAGGTGTACTTCTATGTTATTTAACATCATAGTTACTGCAATCTCAAGTGCAAATCCATATTTATTCACCACAGATTCTTTTTTCTCTTACTAGCAACCCTGCAGAATCAATGGAGAGAAGCGGGCTTGCCTCTAGCATAGGTGACTTGAACTGAGTCTGTTTTACGGAAGAGAGAGAGCAGGGGTGCATGCGTGTGTGTAATGTTGGAAATTTATGCTACAGTCAACCTAATGTGTTCGACATGTTCCAGTTGTCATTCTGAAAAACTGATATTCACTGTAAGACACTTTTTCGTCTTTAGTTGATACCTCAAGTACAGAGCTCTATAGAAAACCAGAAAGCTCTTATACATACATGATCAAGTATAGACATGAAAAATGTGCCATCACTCAATCTTCCACTTTTTATATACCCAGGAAGCTCTTCCTAAAGCTCAGCAAGTTCAGATATAAAAAAAAATTCAGAGTGAGTTGATCTCACTAAATGAAGACACACAGCCACTTCAGACTGCCTCTGCACCAAAAAGGAAAGAGAAGTATCCCAAAGATTAGGTCAGTTTTGGGTGGTCTGTACCACCTCTGAAGCACAGGCTCTGCCCACCAACTAGCTGGTGAACCCTATGGTATCAGCACCTCATTTTCATTTTCTGTTAAAAAGCATCTGAAGGTGTGTCACAGCCAGTTGCAGTACCTTTTCACAGGATAATACAGAGCATAATATGTTATGACAGTATCATCTGAGGTCCACGTAGGGTGAAGACAGCAAAATTTACCACAGTCTCATCTAAATGGCCTTTAGGGATTCATCTCTATGATGAACATTTTCAGAGAGCACAACATGGCATAAATCAAAATATTACCAGAGAAAATACTAATGTTCAGGCAACACAGGTAAATAATAGTTTAGGTCTTCCTCCCAGGCTATGTGTTATTTATCAATACAGATGCTGCTCAAACTAAAACTCAGGAGGGTGACTATGAGCCAAAGATGACAGTATTTTCACCCTTGGGGAGATGACCCAGGTGCTGAAGGCATGGCCATGCTGTAATGTCACATCTCTGTGACCACATGTGAGTGTGTCTCTGAGTTGCACTTCTCCCTTACTGAGAACTGTCCACATAAATCTACTCCTGTGCTTTCTAGATATATTATGCTTCTTTTTGTTCCAAAGCCCACAGATTTCCCATTTTATTCAATTGCTAAAGTTTTGTTTGCAAAGAGCTGAGAGTTGGTACATTTGCAAGCAGCAGAGACTTTTCTTATAGCAGACATCTAGGAGGACCTGCCACATCTGGATCTAAAAGGATGTTTACAACAGCAGCTAATATAAACTATAAATAATAAATATAATTTGCCTAGCTGTTTCCCTCAATTTTAAAATATCTCTAGAAAAAGGCTTGCCTACATCACATTTTGTGGGATACTTGCTGCCCTGGCAAAAAAAAAAAAAAAAAAAAAATCTTTCATCTTCCTCATTTACAAGAAATACAATCTTATGAAAACAATGACACTAAAGTTAAGCAGACTCAGGGTACAACATTACTAAGGATTATTACACATCTTCTGAGAGTATATTCCTTATGGAACATACCTTGCCTAAGGACAACACATGTATGCTTATCTACTGATAAAATGAAAACACAAGAACTCTTTTATATCCTGAGGCAAAAAGTGAAGATACTTAATATATATCTGTTCAAAAGTTTCTGCTATCCAAAAGTTCCCAGCATTTAGTGTCTGGAATATATGTAAACCAAAACTTGGATGGGAAAGACCCAAAAGAAAAAGGTACAAAACAGAAATAAAGTCAAAGCAAAGAACTGCTGGTACTTGGGCTAATTTCTAAATATATATTAACTTACAGATTAATTCCTACTTATGTGATTGTGCTGGTCAGCTATAAGAGTAAAGAAAGGTTTTTCTTTTTCCTTTGATTCACAACTGTTTTCTGAATTATTACTTATTGCCGTAAATCTGAATATTTATATTGGATCAGCTTTAAGCTCAGATAGATGCTAAACTTCAAAATTTTATTTTCTTCAGATGGATGCAACTTTGAGGGATGGAAGCAATACTTTAAATAAAACATTAGTCTTATTTTCCACCAGTGTAACTTCCTTAGCATTTACTCCCAGTTTAAGTTCCGCTGAATTTCAGAGTTCAGTTCAGAAATCCTATAATAACTTATAGATAGTAACTTGCAGATCTAATTTGTGGGTCATGCACATTTTATACTAGAATTGTTGCTATCTACTGTATTGAGAGAAGTTTATACATTAATTACTATTATATTTTCAGTCTGCACTGTACAGAAGTCATGCAACAGATCTGCAAACAAATCCTTCTGAAGTAGAATACGGTTCCGATATATTGACTTGATTGTAACTATCCAATATAAATTATATTATACTATGGACAACCTATGCCAACCTTTTAATTAAATACATTTTAGCATTAGTTATACAAAGCACTTGAAGTGGCAAGATTACCCTACTGCTTCCCTTCCCTGAACTTGAACTAGCCCATTTGATTTACAGCAAAACAGATATGGTTAATAATTACATCTTGGGATTAATGTATCTATTCTAATAAGAAAGACTGCAAAAACTGAAATTATGACACACCTGTAATCATAGCTGTCTTTTAATTATAAGCACTGGAAGTAGCTCAAAGGCACTGTGACTTAGACTAAGGTTTTACAAGTCTTTGGCTGCAGTACCAGACAGACACACAACTGTTTATGCAGCTGCTCCACAAAGTGGATCAGGGAAAATATTCAATTTAAATATAACACAGAAGGAAAAACTATCCATTATTAGTTTCCCACTCTAGTTCACAAAGCAGCCACAAAAGTAGTTGGGTTACTCCGAAGAGCAGAGGAGACAGCACATACTGTCTAAGAGGCATCAGTATGAAGGAAGGTAAAGTTCTTATCAATGCTAAAAATAATAAATAGAAAATTAAAGAGTTTTATGAATACCCATTATCAAAACTGGTACTTAACTGAAAAACTGCCAGACAAAGCTATCCCACCTTGTTCCAACAGAATACTATTCATCAGCAAAAACATTTCTTATAAAAATCAATGAAAATGAACTGGAACAAGTCAAACGAGACAAAAATAGCTACTTTTGTTAAAAGAGATCTCCAATACTCAGCTGGCTCACAAGCCTCTGAATTTATTTTATCCTTCCAGTACCACAAATACTTACAAAGTAAGGAGGTATTACACGCAAGTGTGGAAACTGAAAATAAAAGCCATGCTCACAAAAGGATGAAATTCATACTGACTTAATGTAGGAACCTATTTTAAATAAGGAAATCAGGATTGTAGGGCACCACAAAGCCAACAGAGAGAAGAAGATTCCTAACTGAATCATCTGAACCGCTATCTGCACAAGGATTCTGAACACAGATGTTAGAAATCAAAATACTCAAAGACAGAGCATATGCTTCTTAATACCCAAATTCACAATGGCAACCCAATTCCTATTGAAATTGATGGGACTTGATACCTCATTCCCCGTTGTTTACCTTCAGTTACCAATTGAGGCACTGAGGTAGGAGATGAAGCTGCAGGCTAATTTTCCTCTGCATGTGCCTTTCTCTCGCTGTTGATGACAAAGGAGCCCAGGAAGGCTGCTCCTAAGTTAGGCATCCAAGGTAAGTGGAAAGAAGCTGGGTTTTAATACTTTTGTGGATTTAGTTCAGCACAAATGCACTCCACTTAAGTACAGACCAGTAAGAAGTCTCGTGGCCCTGGGCTCTTTGTGCTGTTAATGGAGAAAGGTACATCCAGGAGTCTGACTTTGGTGCATTGAATTATCCTTTCTCTTTGCACACTACACTGGGAGTCCAAGTGCCTAATTTAGGACAGAATCACTTTCATCAAATTTTCTAAAACTTCTAATCACTAAGTGTGAGCAGACAAGAGTAACACATAGGTACCTTTAAATGGCAAATTCAGATTACCTGTCTCAGAAAAGCCTTTCAGCACATCCTCAACAGATGAATTAATTATCTCAGTGGTTCCACCACTCAGCTGTGTCGAGTGACTCGAGGCCAAATCACCATGCTATCAAACTAATTTCAGTGAGGTGTACCCTCCACTTACCACCTCTCAGCTGAAAAAAAAATATAAATCCTGGGCTTCAAACTCTTCACACATTCAATGTATGAACAGGAGAGTGGGACAAATACTTACTCTTTCCATGAGAATTTATAAAAAAAGAATAAAAGATATAACCTGAACACAATTGTGTATGTTGCAAAAGCTCATGCTTTTTCTGTACTGGAAAAGACAACATAAATTGAAATTTGCTGGATTATTGTGCTTGTAGGTTCAGAGCTACAGCAGGAAAAACTGTTTAGCTATAAAACGCTCCCCAAACTATCTTTCCTTCAGACTGATGTTGCAGGTATTCAACGCAAATAGTTTTAACTTTTGAAGCAAATGTAACCACAATGGTTTTCTATATTATTCTCAAAAGAGAAGTATTAGAGAAACTATATTTATAAACCATTACGTGCAATCTTTCATGGTTATTCTTAAGAGAGCTTTAAGTGAAAAATTTATAAAGAACAGAGAACACTGGTTTTCACTTTCATGTATTTGTAAGTGCGAAGGAAAGGGTCAAAGGCAAGAGTAGAATTTCTCACAATACTTTCCTTGTGAATAATAGCTGAGAAGTCTGGAAAGCAAACAAATTGCTTAACCTTTACATTATCAACAAAGCTGTCTTTTGAAAGCACAGTTAAAATCTCGGTCATCTGTTATGTTTGATCAAGTTAGTTTTGACTGAAATGCTCTCACTGTCTACAAAGAGAGCTCTTTTCTTTAAAGAGTTTCAGAGACACCTAAGAAAATGCTCTTTCTTTTGACTTCTAAACGTTTTTGGGAGAGGATGGATGAAGAGGCAATCATAAGTACTGCCATCAGAACAATCTAAATGATGAAAAAGATTGGTGTCTAGTTAGAAACAAAGTACATTGAAACAGTGAATGTCCATTTATTATGCTATTTTGACTTTTTGATACCTTAACAGTAAATATTAGGAGTATGTGAGTCTATCACTACATATGGCATGTCAAACAGAATTCACATTTCAAGTCTTGATCCACATCAAGACATCGTCCAGCACCTCCCTTGACAGGCTTTGAATCTGGCTTCTCGGTATTTTAATGAGCAACTCTATCTGGAAAAGGAAAATTTAAAAAAAATACCTGACTAGGTATTAGCCCATCTGTGCAATTCTACCTCCAACATCAAATGTCTCTTTGCAGTAATCAAGATACCTTCTAGTAATTATGGGCCTTTGACTGCTGGTGTCTTAACATGGCAAAACAACGGAGTAACAATTCAGCAAAGGCCCTAAAAGGGCATCCCTATATCATGTATCTTACTTGGGAAGCCAGATTCCCATATGCATTCCAGTTAACTATAGACATACAGTAAGCCTTTCATGCCTGCTGAGTAAAGCATAGCTTATTCTCCCAGTCTCATTGCATTCAGCTAACTCATAGAACCACAGAATGATTTGGGCTAGAAAGGGTCTTAAAGATCATCAAGTTCCAACTCCTCTGCTGTGGGCAGGGACACCTCCCACTAGAACAGGTTGCTCAAAGCCCCATCAAGCCTGGCCTTGAACACTTCGAGGGAAGAAGCATCCACAACCTCTCTGGGCAACATATTCCAGTGCCTCACCACCCTCACACTAAAGAATTTCTTCCTGATACCTAATCTAAATCTCCCATCTTTCAGTTTAAAACCGTTACCCCTCCTTCTATCACTACACTCCCTGATAAAGAGTCCATCCTCATCTCTCCCGTAGGCCCCCCCCCAACTCTCTCAGCCTGTCTTCATAGGAGAGGTTCTCCAGCCCTCTGATCAGTTTTGTGGCCCTCCGCTTGACCCGTTCCAACAGGTCCATGTCCTTCCTGTGCTAAAGACTCCGGAGCTGGATGCAGTACTCCACATGGGAGTCCTATTCCTAAATAGCAGTGTTAAAAATGCTATTGTTCATCAGTTCCACTGCCATCAACAAAATATGCTTAAAAGCAATCTGAATGGGATTCAGCTACCTAACCATACAGTTTATGGAAGAGACCCAGAGTACCTCTAATAGCCAGGAAGACATGGCACAGGATCCACAGGAGACCTGCACTTCTCCAAAAGAGCCTCTGAGGCCAGGTAAGAGGTTCCAGGTCACTAAATATAATATTAGGTCTTTGCACTTAGACAAATTAAGAATATTTTGTGATTTGGTTTCCTAACACACAGGAACAGAACAGCTTTTCTTTTAATACTACTGATGTTAATCTCATAGTCAAATGCAAGTATTAACAAAAAATAACCAAAATAAAAATAGATATAGAGAATAAAATTATGAGCATAAGAAGGAATACCACATAAATGAGTCAGGAAATGAACATGCATGAGCAAGAGAATGAAGTACTCAACTTAACGAAGTAAAATTGATATAAAAAAAATAAAACTAAGTAAAAAGAAGAACCAGGACTTCCCATGCTCTGAGCTGCGAGCTGGCTGTAAACTGTTATCTTTTTGTGAATGGATATGTCTTTTTTCTTCCCCATTTTTTCTGCTGAGGAACGCAGCACACCTATCAAAGGTGTTATCAAGGATTCTCTCTAACCTGAACATGGCAACCACCTCTGTCTCCTTGGCAATATAACGGTGTTTATCTTTACAATAGATTTATTTTCTGAAATTGGTGTAAAGATGATGCAGACAGACCACAATCCGTATTAAAAAAAAAAAATCCACAGAAACAAAGGAAAAATATTAAAAAAAAAAGATCTGAACACACACTGCAGCATTCTCCTAAAGTTAGATATGCCAGAGCTTCTGAGGACAATATTTGGGAATGAAGTTTAATCTACTTCCCTGAAGAACACATTTCGCCCTCCAGGTTAGCAACAAGCTTTGCAATCACTTTTTAGCTTGCTGTTCAAGCTCTCCTAGTTGCAGGGCCCTGCCTTTGTCCTTAGCCAAGCCAGTTGTCTGTGGCCTCCTCAAGCAAGAAAGAATATGGTATCTGTGTTGTACACAGAAATTAAAAAAGCAGCAATAGAATAGATCTTTATCTCCATGTTGTTAAAATACCTAACTTCTAAAATATTCTCTGTTTTCTTGCAGATGTTTTAAAACAGAACTGAATTAACTCTTTGCACACATCACTCTGAGAAAAGGCAATAAAACAATTAAAGTGAACATAAGTATTGATTTTTAAAAAAGTATTTTTTCTGAATCCTAAATTAAGAGCTAAGTGGTGTGTTCCCCTCAAAGACATCTCACAGTTCCTACGACCATCATCACCTCCTTCTCATAACATTAAGCTTCCTTGCCATGGAGGCCCCACAGGCCTTTCCTTAACACCTTTTATATAACAAAACACCGTCACAGCTGTGTTCTCCCAAAGTGACAGCTGCTATGGGACTCTGTCCTGTGGTTTCTGAAGTTTATGACACTTAGGATTCTCCCACAAATTTCCTTTTACAACATTCCTTTGTTTTATGCTGAGGTAAGCCAAATCCATACTCAGTCACAGGTCTGTTCTGAAGAGCTGGCTTCTTAAGGACTCTTACACACCCAGTGTCATGCTAAGAAAAAATCCACACTCAAGGCATCTTTCAAGTTTTGGTTCATCTGTAAGTGGTCAAGCTTGTGAACCGTGCAACTGCCAAGTGATGCAAACCAAAGCAGAGTGCTTCAGGGACAGCTGGGAGAACCCCTTTCAAAAGAGTTCTAAATTCAGCATAAAAAGCTAACGTAAATGCACCCACACAAGACTACAGATCAGACTTTCCGAGTTCTCCTGTCCTTTTTTCTAGCTACCCTGCTTGACTTCCTTCTCTTTTCTCTAAGGAGAAATACACCCAAGAATAGACACATCTCTTCAGTTTAGGCACCCACTGTATCATTGTCCAGAATCCAGCTACACTTTTAGTTGCTTAACTCACCATTGTAGGTAGGCCTTACACAGACTGTATTTCCCCAGCAACTAAATGACTTCTTAGTTCATGTAGGAAATCTCTGATATTACTAAGGATTGAACACTGTGGTTCAGTCCAGCACTTTATTGAAAGGTAACTATTGTTCCAATATGGTATAATTTTAAATGATTATCAGGTTTCCAATAAAACTACTTAAAATTTACAAAAACCCCAAAAGACCACCTGGTGCTGTATTACACTTATAATAAATAAATAGAAAGATACATAGATGAAGCCACTAATGTACATACAAATCCAAATACTAAGTTGGATTCAGTTTGGAAACACATAAATTCTCTTCTTTAAATCTGGAAAAAGCCTGATGGGACTCTTCCTTGAGACTATCCAGCAGTGTGGAAGAAAATACTTAACAATACTCCTGCGAAAGCTCAGCCAGCCACCCTCTGGTCTGAGATGTAAGATTCTCAGGATGGGAAGAAGAGCAGGCAGAAGAAACCTAGCTCTAAGCTTAAGCATCAAAAACTCAGAGAAGGGCAGAAAGATCTAATGGTTCCCTGCTTCAAAGACAAAGAACAAGGATGCCATATCAGTGTGAGAAGCATTCTGATTTCTACTGTTGTTTTGAATCCACTGGCTGTTTAAATTAAAATGCATAAACAGAGAACAGAGTCCAAGTCCCCCTACTGTCCAGTTCCAGATAGGCACCTTTCCCCTCCCTGAATGGAAAGGGACAAAGTGTGTGTTTTATAAAAGTAGCATAATTAAAGCATCAGATAAGTTTTTTACCATTGTGCTCTCACCGGTTAAATCCTTAGAAGCAGCCATTACATCTACTTTTTTTGAAAGTTATCAAAGCAACAAGAGAAAAAGGTAAATCATAAGTAAAAACCCTAGTCCTTGCACTTAATGCATTTCTCAAAGGTCCTCAGAGGTAAAGCTTTACTAGGTTAATAAAAACAACTAGATTAGAACAGGCCTTAGTCTTCAAAGGGCAACTAGATACCAGCGTTGGAAATAGATCTGGCAGAGAACAAAACAAAACACTTTCAAAAACTCCTGAAGTAGAACTTAATTGAGACAGTATTGAGTACAAGAATTTTCTTTCTGGATTAATTTTCATATATCTAAAGTGCACTAATAGCAGACTGTTCCTACAACTCCAGACCTAATGACATATAAGACCAGGATTTGTAGATAGAGGTAGTATCTTTTTAACAGCTCAAAAAATATAATTGAAACTTTATCCACTCACTACAGATCATAAGAGAAATTATCTCTATAAATTTATGCCTAACATATTTTAT
Organism: Tringa solitaria; assembly: GCA_026413425.1. Lineage (NCBI taxonomy): Eukaryota > Metazoa > Chordata > Aves > Charadriiformes > Scolopacidae > Tringa > Tringa solitaria. The sequence goes on from JAOXJM010000001.1 coordinate 157,823,963, forward strand.
ATAGTAAAATCCAGCAAAACTTAGAATTTTAATGATACTTTATATGATATAAGAGACACATTTTGTCATCCTAGCATTTGTTTACCTCCTTCAGCTAGGCATGTTCTCAATCCTATACACTTACCATAGTAACAGTCATGAAGCACAAAAGATGAAGTGAGAAGAGGAAACAAACAACAGCTCAAAATAATATTCACTAAAAAACCACGTATAAAAAAATAAGCTGTTTTCACTTAATACATAGGTAATTTATAAGGCACATTAAGTTCTAGCCTGCTAAAGAAAGAAGACAAAATATTATTCCATATAGGGTAAAGACTCATTTAACAAGCAATAATAAATCACGGCAGCTTGCTTCCAAAGTTACTCTCTCCTTGTATTATGCTATGGATTTCTTGTGATAATCTGAAGAGGGCTCCAGGGGAAAAAAGGAATTGTTTCTTCATGGTGAAATAACAGTGTTGCAAGATTCAAAGATGCTGAAAGTATCTTAGTTTGGTAAGAAATGAAGTCGTTGACACGCACAACCTTTCTCCATTTGTGACAAAAAATAAAACGTTTGTCAAAATCTTTAAAGTCCTGCTTTGTTGTAAAACTTGGTGGTTTGAAGTTCCACTGATGGATGTTAAGCTCTAAATACTTCTTTCTTAGACGCTGGAGCCAATTTCAATTGGATAGTATGAATCATGGTAAATAGTGCAAGGAGAAATTGAAGACATTTTGGCAATTATCTCTTTTTTCCAAAAAGCCTTAATAAATAATTATACAAAAACTGACAGAGCAATGATGTCAGTGGCGTACAGGTCTGTGACGTTGAAAGAAATAAGTGAAAGTGCCTTCAAGACTTAAATGTGTAACATGACTTCATACCCCTAAGCCTAGCAAAGCCAGAAAGGATTCACTAGGGATTCAAAAATGCATGGGTCCTAAGGTTCCTTAAAAAAATGTATAAAGCACGCAAAGAGAATACAAAACAACCATAACCACTTGATGTGATATTTATACTTGAGAAGAATTTAATGATACACATACCACACTAAATCCCCCTCAGGTGTAAAAGTACTTGGAGAACTTGAGCAACTCAGTGGTCTTCCATTAACTCTCCGCATGAGAAAGAAAACTGGGGGGGAATGTGTGTGGTGTAAACTGTGTTGAGTTCTCTGATTAAATTGACATTATCAACCTTTCAAAGAACCATTCTAGTGCCAGACCATACTATGATGAATGCCTTCACATGTTCACACACTATTTTTAAGACTAGAGTAGGATCATAGAATCTGACTGCTGTAACTCACCTCGGGCCTGTAAAATACTTCTTTACAAAACAGAGCAGTGGCTGGCATTTGGTTACAGCCTGTCTTCAAATGCTGATGCTAAACCTGAAGAACTTGAGATAAGGTTGATATTCAATCATCCCCCACAGATAGCCTTTTCTAGTGGCTAATCACCTCAACTATTAAAATTTATGGCTTATTTCTCATCTGAGTCCATCTGGCTGAGCTCCCAGACACTGGCTTCTGTTATGGCTTCAGTTACTAAAGAGATCTTTAGCACCCAGAATATTGTAGCTACTGATAGGCTATAAAAAAAAGATCCAAGAACAAAATATAGATTGAACCAACTCTGATAAGTTTTCAAATCTCTCAATCTTCCCCAAGAAAGGATAAATAACAACTACAATTTTCCTGACAGATGACGTTGAGGGATTTTTCTGTTGAGAAGTTAGAGAGCTTCCATGTACAAAGGATTCCAAAGCCTGTATCAGTAGTCTACCGCACATGGTTTTCAAAATGAAGGAGAACATGCATTTAAGTAACAACATACAATGGTTCCTGATTTGCCTTTGTTGCTTTTCTAACAGTTCCTAATATGCTATTTACTTTTTAACTGCTACAGAGCACCAAGCTGCATTTTTCACAGAATTACCTATCACAATAGAAAGACCGTATTAGTGGTCAACTCAGAGACTATCATTTTATACAAGGAACAGGATTTATTTTCCCCATACGTATTACTTGACATGCAATTTTACTGGATTTTGTTTGTCATTTTAATTACTGTTTAGCCAGTCTGGTGAAGCCTTTCTGCAACTTTTTTCATTTTGCTGTCTTCTATATTACCCTGTATAACTTATGGTCCTAAGCATCACTTTATTTTTTGTTCCTTCTTCCAGGTTTCTTTTTCGCTCTATGTTGAACAGCACACACCCTTAAAGAACACTTTGGTGACCTCCCTCCACTGTAAGAATCAAGCATTTGTTCCTCTACTTTTCTTGCTAAGTTCTTTCTTTCCCCCTCCCCTGCAGTTATTCAGTCATACAAGGATTTTATCTTGTTTATCTTGTCTACTAAGTACCTTTGTTGACAGACTTTGACAAAAGTTTCCTGGAAGACTGATCAGAGCATAGCTGCAAGGCCAAGCAAGTTTGCTCCCCCGGTTCATTCCTACCTACCCTGATTACCTGTATTGTCTAAATGCCAGCCTGCCCCTAGGACTGATGTGAGTCAATTTGTGCCCACCAAAATAAAACCACACTCCATTCCTGGGGCTAAAACGCAGTATAGATGAGTCTGGCTCCCTACAGTTTATACAGTTCATGATTATCACTGATCCAGCAGCCTTTGCCACTCAAGCATCATCATTTCCCCAACACCACACCCAAGGGTATGCAACACATACATTTGATGCCATGCTCTAAAAACACTACTCTGATGGGTTGACATCATTATTTCAGACATCCACAAGCAAAAAAGAAAACCTGTGAAAATAATTATGTTACAGAGCAGAAGGGCAGCAAATGGCACAGCTTAACGCTATGCACATGGATGTTGTTAGTTTACTGTGGAACCACTGGCCTTAATAGTCCTTATGCCTGGATATTGCATATGCACCTCAACCAAACTGGGTACCCTCCTCACAGCCAGAGATTATTCTGCTTAAGAGATGTGCATTTAACTGTGCATCTGATATCTGATTTATTTAATAGCTCATATTGACTGGACTTGTATGCTGAGTCCTTCAGATAACTGAGTATTTTTTCTGTGAAAGTAGATACAAAAAGGACAGCAAATGTATGCCACTAAAGTTGCATCTCCATATTAAATAGATAGTGCTGACTTCTGATGTTTAAGGTAACAAAATCTAGACGTAGCACTGTAGAGCAAAACAGAACATGTTTTTCCTCAGAATTTGTACACGCTTTAAAGTTTTGACTCAGAATAACTAATTCTACTTTTTCCTATATTATTATGGGAACAGAAGCAGCTTAGCAGCTTTTTTTGAGAAACTACTTATACTTTGAATTAAACTTGACATGATCTATTTAGGATGTTTTTCTTACTTCATTTTGCTGGAACCTCAAATAGACTTTTCTTGGTCTTAAGAATTTTTATTCTAACTTTTCAGGAAAATGTTGTAATGCTGTTCTCATGCTGTATGAGATTCTACATTTTCAAATGATAAATCAAAAAAAATATCACTTGTTCTGAATTCTCAACATACACAATGAGAAGCTGCTATGATTGGCCTTCTTTCAATGTTACAGAAGACACTTGCACATAAATGGACCAAGTTAGGGAACTACTCCTTACAGCTTCTAGCTATAATGTGCTTCATTAAAATCTAAAGCTAGATGATGCAGAGAAGAGAGGAACCATAGTCTCTGAAACACAATCAGACTTTCTTTTCTTCAGGTTATCTGAAGTAGTAGTGTCCTCATTTGAAGCACAGAAATGAAACTTTTGGGATTCTCTACAACAATTGCATTAATACGCTACACTGAATTCTTAATACTGTCTTTGACTTTCCCCTTCCTTTCTTATAATTAGAGTCATTAGGTTATAATCTCCTCAAGAAAAGACTGTTGGTTATGGTTGTACACTGCACAGGGGAGTGAACTGACGGTGTAAAGCTCTATAGAAAAAAAGAAATGAAAAAGACCCCAACTATTTTCCCCTTTCTTCTTCTTTCTTCCTAATGCCCTGATTCTCTACTTCTCTCATTACTTCTCTAAGGTTTGTTTTTCTAGGATTTATTAATTTCTGGTTTATTTGTTTTTTTAATCTATTCCCCAGTTGATTGCCTTGATCAGTACACAGACATAAGCTGATGCTTGGATATTTTTTAAATATCTTGAATTGACATGGATAGTTTTAATTACTTAAGTCCCTAGTATAAGTGCTCTTGATTGGTTTCATAAGAGGAGCTGTGTTTTAAGAAAATATGCAAAAAGCTTGAGCCTCAGTGCACTTGCCCAAATCTGCCTGACAGTATGCTCCTGTTCCAGTTGCATTAGGTACCATAGCAACTGTAGAGAGGGAAGCTGAGTATCAAAGAACTATTTCAACTAGGGAAGCAAATCTGTAGTTAGTAGCAAGAACAAACCTACAATAATGATTTTTTTCACCCTACTATCTTGTCTGTACCATATCTAATTCAAAAAGTGTGATGTTCCTGAAGAGCAGCAATTTGAATTACCTTTTTTTCCTTCCCCCCACCTCAGACTCCAGTGACTGTTGTGCAATGGTGACATCATCTAAGGTTTTAATATAACATAGTCCCTCACTTTAAAAATAAAAAATATATAAACCCTATATACAGCTTATGTAATTAAAAGCTGTTAATACAGGTGTGGTCATTGGAGTTACTTAACTCCATTTAGAACAAACATTCTAAAGGACAGAAGTTCTTTAAACCAAAGGGGTCATTGATCTGTTTCACAGTAAGGTCTAAGTGCAGTGAGTCCAGAAAGGGCTATATTTAAATCTTAAATTATAATACCCAAGGAAACATTATCTTTAGAAGAAAACAGCACGTTTAGGATCACCAAGTGTAAAAGAAAAAAAGAACAGCTTAATGAACCTTTAAAAATAAAATGGAAATATTAAACGAAGAACTAAATCTCTCCCAAGGGGGATAATCGCTACAAAATTTCCTTAAATATTAGCTTCTACCTAATAACACAAAGGAAAAGCCCTTGCATAAAAGAAATTACAGATTTTAATCCTGTACTCTGAAGGAAACCCTTAAGTTAGATGGCTATTTCAATTTATTTTTAAAACAACAAGAATAAGTCATGAAGAATCAAGCCCCTCATGGGACTGATCAAAATTGAATTTGCAGTTTCCTGTACTATGCTGACAATCATTTACAATAAAATCAGAATGAGAAAGGGAAATTGTCTGTGGGGACCACTGAGCCAGGTAATAGCTTCAGTATAACACAGTCACACAGCAGAAAGCAAATTAAAATGTAAATAGAATTTTAATACGGTTGAACTAGGCCTTACTTTGCTTACAGGATTCTTCCTTGCAGCTTTTAAGTAACATATCAGGACTGACAAAACTAAATACTTATTGGTGATAATCAGATAATTTACGTTCCCAGCAATTTGTTTAAAATAACATGAAGTTAAAATTGTGTTAGGCAAAAGCAAGAAAATTAGCTTACAAATTACTTAAGTTTAAAATTGCCATGACAAAATGGCAGCACAACACAAAGCTGTGCTATAACTTGAAATTTCTAGTCCTATTCTAAAACCTTGCAAATTATAACTACATTATTCCATCTTATAAATCATAAAAACCTTGTAGGTACAACATAAAGAAAAAAGAGTACTTTGGATATTTCATTATTTTTAGACATCTAACAATAAAATTTATACATACATAATACATTTTACACAAGCACAGAAGACATGCTATACTCCAGTATAAAAATAACACATTAATTTGATTTGCAATAAAATGTCTCAATCATGAGAGCCTGATCCTGCAGAACATCTATCCTATACTTCGCACAAGTTTATCTCATTCAAAACAAGCAATCAGCCCACCGCTATCACGGTGGTGGTGGTGATGGAGGGGAACATCCACTGGAATTTAGATGCATCTCTCCTCATTCTTTAAGAGAATTTTGTTAATTGGGTCCCATTCAGCATGCAATACCATCTTTTTAAAGTCCTGGTGATGGTACAGGATCCATTGAAAAGGGCAACAACAAAATCAATGAGATATGGAAAACTGGAAGTATATCCAGCAGAGTTCACACGTGCCTTGAAAAAAAAAAACCACTTGTCCTAAGGTGATTCAGGCCTAGCAGGCGAAACTATGCCAGTGCAATTATATTTATAGATAATACAAATAATTAAAATTACTCACTGGAGCAGCAACATGAAACCTTCCTTTGTTGCAGATGAGTACCCTAACCACTGAATTACAGAGCTAATTTTTCACTTTGCTTCTGTCCCAATGAATTAAGTAGCTCTGCAGGCCAGAACAGCTGCAACAGGTAAATATAGGAGTTACACACTGCAAAGTAAATAACCCAGAAAACAGCCAGCTCTCCTCAGTAATCTGCTGCGTTTTCAGACACTAACCAAAAATGCTACAGAAATGGCTACTATACATGAGCTGAAAGGCTATGCAGCTGTTCTACAGAAAATCTGTAGCATTCTGTATTGTGACCCGCTATGCATATGCATTTTAAATGCACTTAGAGAGTGAATATAAAATGTTCTCTTCTGGAACTCCAGGATCTGCAGATCTCTAGCACAGCACACCTCTAGTCTGCACAGACCTAAATCCAATGCAATGCTTAATGCAATCTGAGATTCCATCTCTCAATGCAAGCTGAGATTCACAGATTTATTAAAAATTGACGATACTTGTATCAATAGCTTTTAAGACTCAAAGTACAGTTACCAACGCCTGCGGATGACCTGTTTTATATTAGTAAAGGTGTGTTTCATTGCCACTGTTAAAATCACTATATCACCTACTTCATAATGAGACAGACATACCTTTCTGCTTCATTCCAGAAAAAGAATAGAAAGAAAAGTAGATAATCACTTCCTATTTTGCATGTAAGCAAACTGCCACATGATAACCAAAGGGGTGAAATGCAGGTTTCACAATCTGTGTACAGAATCTACTTGCACATTTCTACCTCTCTGGCAGGAGGGAAGTAGAATCTGAACAGTAAGTCAGCTTTCATTTACTTCAGGATAAAAGCAATCACCTCTAAGTAGTTCATAGGCTGGAAACTCAAATATTAGCTTATTGCTCAATAACCTGTTTGTGTTTCCAGACCTTACTCAACGCCCTTGAGCTACATTAGACAAAGTGGCTGTAAGGTTTCACAGAGTAGAGAACTTCTGAGGGCTCTTAGTTTAGTGTGTATAATACATACATTGGGGCACAGCTCCAGACACATCAGCATAGATATCTAAATATTTGACATCTAAGTGTCCAAGCTTTCCTTACAGTCAAAGGTTACACAGGACTCAGTTCAGTTTTCTCTAACCATAGGTTTCTAGTGACACTTGACATGCCCTAAGGTGTCTAGCAATTAATTCAGATTTTTTTTCTCCATGGGAGCAAAATTCTCCTTCAAGGTTTATGTTTGCTGTTCAGTTTTTGTTTGTTTGTTTTCCTGCAGATTTCCTGGTTTAATTTTCACTTTATTACTCATTGTCTACTTTTTAAAGTACAGGTGTAGTTATCAACAGAAAAAAGCATTTGGTTTGTTAGATTCTGTAATCTGTAGCCTGTTGTAGGGCTGAGAAAAGCCTGTTGAGCAGCTTAGTCTAACCCCTGGCCCCAAAGCAGAATAAGTCATACCTGCAACATATGGCAGCTGCTGTCTTGTCAGCTTGTTTCTAAGACCTCTGGACATGGAAACCCCAAAAAAGTTTCATCAAAAGCATTTTAATGTTATCATTGTAAAATATTTCCTCATATTGAGACTGCATTTCCTTTGCTACAGTATGAAACCACTTTTTTTTAATCCATTACATGAGTTCAGATAACTACTTTCTTCTACAGTCATCAACTATGTTTTTGAAGGAATAGCGCAATTCTTCCCTAGGTTTCCAATTTTAAAGGGACTAGGGTTTTCCATTTTTTTTAAATTACAGGTTTATATTTCAGAGCATATCTTTGCTCTTATTTTTCCAACTGGTCCATGTTCTTCTTCAAGTAAACTACCTGAAACTGAACACCAGTCCTTCTTTTTATCAGTGCAAAATAGAAAAGTTTCAGTCCACAAACCTTCTCTGTTGTTCTTCCATTTAAGAATCCTTCAACGAGAGCTGCCTGTCTCATAACAGCACGAAACTGCTCACTTCTGTCAGCTTTCGATCCATCGTTACTCCCAGAACTTTTCCTACAGAACAGATCCATTCCAAGTAATCCCCCATCCTACTATGTCTTCCACTATTTCTCCCCAATTAAATGTAGCACCTTGCATTTGTTCCTGTGGAACAACATGATTTTAGATTTAGTCTCCAACTTGTCAAGATTATTTTGAGTTCTGACTTTCAACAAGAATTGACTTGATGATGTTTTTTCATTTTCTTAACAGAGAGAATAAAAATACTAGTGAAAACTTTTCCATATGTACTTAGAAATCTTGGAAACCTAAAAGGCTACATAAAACATATAGATGTGGCCATCTATCTTTGAAACAACACTAAATATTCATTCTAAACTACCAACTTTATACTGCCTTCTTCTGTTGGGGTTCAGTCTTCTTTCAAACTCCTACATTCTGCCAGCAAATCAGTTTCCCAGAATTCTCAGAATAAGCAGGAAGCAGGCAACCACAGTTCTGTAAAAATGCAAACTTTTTATAGCCACTGCTTCCAAGGGAATGATGCTTTAAATTTGTATTTCACAGGTTTTTTTCTAATGTATAAGCACTACATAAAGTATAAAAATTCTAAATTAGCATACATCTACACTGATCACTGTGATACACAGACATAAACCAAAATAGTATTTAGAAGGTTACTAACAAAAATATGATTATGAAAAAAACTTAGTATTCAACAAATAACTGAGTCTGAAACTTTGGCGAGTGTACCTATGTCAACTTACTTGTAAATCAGGTATTATTACAATTAGGAGAAATAATTAAGTGATAGTAAATAACAGTAGTCTGAGACAAGAATCCATGAGCACACATCATTAGAATTGCCTACTTCTTCAGCTCCCACAATCATAGCTGTGGGAAAGGTCTGCAGAGCAACAGAGAATGAAGAGCATTAACTGGTGAACCAGAGACATTTTTGAGACCCTCATCCCACAGTACAACAACAGAGTGACAATCAGGTCTCTCAGCCTGTCCACTTTTATGACTTTAAATAGAATCATTCAGTTTCATCTGATTAATAGGAATTGGACTTCACAGGTATTTGGATTTTAGTTTATTTGTATCACACTTAAAATACAGAGGATTATGAAGCAAAGAAAAAGTAAAATGTTGGAACTTCAAAGTAGTTCTTGCCATTGCAAATAACAAAGAGGGCAATGTATCATTTGAAACCATGAGTGATATATACAGCAGCTCTTGCTAAAAGCACTTTCCGATCTTCAAATCATTCTTCAGAAAACTTCACAAATGGAAAACAACTGAATCAGTGTCAGGGCAAATTTAGTTTTACAAGGATGAACAAATAATTCCATTATTTCTTTTGGCTTACCATGCTACCAGAGAAAGCAGCTCAGAAGATTTCAACACGTTTTCTAGTTCACACAATTTATTTTAGCTACTGACTACAACTTTATCATATTTAAATGTAGTAATTGTACCATGACCTCAAACAATATGATATAACATTTAACTTCACTTAATTCTGGTCTAGGTTAGAGTGGACATTGATCTATGGTGTAGTTATAATTTCACAGAAGAACATGAAACTGCATCAGGAAAAGCTGACTCAATATACTCCAGAACTTATATCACAAAGGCATTAGAGTTCTCCTACATAGTAGTAAAAGGGTCAGAGAATGCTATATTGAAAAAAGCAGTTTATTACCTCTTTCTTACAGAAGCATACTTGCCAAGTCCACTGTTTTGGTGACAGGTTGCCACATTCATAAATGACCCACAGTTCTGTATTTTTAAATCAATTGTACATTACTAGAGTTGCCAAATATAGTAGCACAAAGAAAAGTGCTTTCAGACTATACAACTGAATAATTATCTCTAAACTTCCCATTCAACCAGACAAGCTCTGATCTTGTTCTGTCATAAATTGCCATTTTTTAAAGGGTCATGAGCTCTTGGTGTGGAAAAATAGTGAAGTGACACAAGATCTGCTATTTTGTCACACAGAGCTCCATCCCACTCCAAATCATCAGATTCTTAGATGACTACTCAATTCCTCACCAAGTTGTTACAAACTGTAGGATTTTTTTTTCCCTACACAAAAATTGGCACTGCATTGCGACTATACAAGGGTTGACCCTGATGACACTTGTTTCTCTTCTGTTTAGACATACAGACAAGGGTCAGTGTGACCTTTGAGTAACATCTAAGAACTCTGCAAAAGGGAAGTGTGTATATATAGGTCTACAGCATATAAAATAAAGCTTGAAAAAACATTTGGTTTTATGGTTACCATTAGAACAGAGATGTTATGGCAATCCCTGTACAGCATTCATAATCTTTTCCTCAGTTACTATTAAGATAATAAATACTAAAAATGCAGATGTGCAAGAATGTTATCCTATCAAATTAACTGTCTTGAAGCATGATTATCATACAGCTTAAGTTCTCCAGTTACCCTTCCCAAGGGAAGAGTGATTTCTTGCTCTCCATAATGTCTCCCACTTACCAGATTAATATCTTACTTAACTTCACTCTCACCTATCCTTCTGTTCCCTTACCACTCCTCAAAAGGTATTAAAAAGAAACAAGATTCACAGTAAAAAAGAAAATACACGCTCTGAAACACCCTGAAATGTAAGGAAAACATTGCAACAGTACTTGCTAGAAAGCAGTACACAAGTGGGGCAATTTGCACCATATAGCTTGACGTGTCCTAAGAAATATGGAATTTTTGCAACATTTGAAAATTGTCAATAGAGTTATTGTCAGCAGGCAGTACTTACCACAATATAGAACCACAGGTTTTTAACAAACAGTAGAAGGTAGCAAAGATAGGTCAATATATATCTATATTTACTCTCATGTAAGGATACATACGAGAGTCTGTTAACAGACAGTTAACTGACAGACAGATGCCTCTTTTCGTGAGCAAAGTCAGCCATCCTAAAGTATTAGTCTAGGATCTAGGATCTCTAGACTGTATTTAATACAGAGAGAAAATACACCTCTGAAGACCTTCAGAGGCAGATACAGATTACTGAGTTTAGCTGCCCACCTCTCTCTACCAAATATGTAAGAAACTGATAGAAAACATTACCTATTTTTTCTGTTTGGATCCAGTTCAGCTCTTTTAGGCCAAGGCATCCAAGCACAACAGACTTCGAAAAGAGGCAGGTGGCAACCGTGGCAAAGCCCAGGACACCTGCTCCCCTCTGGACACACCACAACAAGCCCCTTCACACTTTCCGTGTAATTGCTGAGATGCCTGTCCAGCTGCCGAAGCAGAAGAAGAGGCAATGGCGCTCCTAGCTGCACAGCCCAGCCTCAGCTAAACATAAAGGGAATGCCTGAAGAATTGCTGGTGAATGCCAAGACAGAGACCCTGTCATACAGTAATTCAGACCGGAAAGGACATTTGGAAAGTCACTAGTGCAAACTCCTGCTCAAAGCAGGGTCAAAACTGAATTCAGACCAGACATAATGTCTTATTATGTTCCTAGAGTTCAAAATCCAGAATTTTCAAGCAGTCCTGAAACCCTCTATCTACGGGGAGAAAGTATCATCACTAGGCTACGGAGACAGGCTCCCTCCTTTCTTGGTGTCAGTGCCTCTTGAATTTGTTTCTACACTCTAAAACAGCATTAGTGGAAGAGTAAGAAGTGCTTATGTCCCATGTTAGATTCTGAATTGGTGTTTAGGGCACTCTCCTGGACTGGCAGGCGACACAATTTGAATCTTTACAAGCAGAGAAGGGTCTAGAACACGCACCCTGAATATCTGCTCAAGATCGCACCCAAGGGAAGCACAACCATTTCTCCTCAAAAGCACATGCATATCCCTGCCTTTCAGAGAGAACTAACCTAGAGAGAAGATATACACCACATGCATTCTGAAAATGCCCCTCTGACTGAGCTCATCAGGACATAAAAGCAATAGAATTGTAGTTTCTGGGTCCTGATTTCACATAAGTTCCCTTAAATGTTACTTAAATCCCCTTCTTATGAAGACTGGATAATCCTGGGATTGCACAAGTATGTTACCTAGATACCTAAGGGGTTTTTGTGCATTGTTGCTTTATTTTTTTCTAGGGGTGGAGGAAAGGAGGAGGTGTTAAAACACCAAAGAAAAGAGGACAGCCCTCAGTTAAGAAAAGTACAGTTGGTTGCTGAGCTCTACAGAGTCTACAGCCCTAGATCAGCAAAGCAGTACAACATATTATACTATTATGGTGCAAAAAAGAGAACTAATATACAGAAGTTGGAAGAAGAACAAAGGCAGAAGAGAGGGAGGGAGAGATTTCTTCCCACATTTTACTGATGATTTCCTGATCATGACACCCATTGATAGCTGTGTTAGGCAGGCTAAATGGCAATACTCCCAGAAAGCACAGAGCAACTACAACTTGTTTTTAGCATTAGATTTCAAAAAAAAGAAGGCTTTAGGACCCCAGAGTCAACTTTGCTGCCCATTTTATGACCCCAGGCAGTTGGTTTAGTTCTGCTAATTTTTTTTTAGGAACTTGAAAGCTTACAAAACTAGATCCCAAAAATGAACCTGAAAAGCAAACTACCCAAATAGTTCTATTAATAAAAAGACACAGAACATGGCAGGCGGAAATACTAGAGTAATAAAATCTCTCTTTTGTAGCACTCCAGGCAATATTTTTGCATTTTAGTATCATGCAAATGAAAGAGGTTCAAGAGAAACGCCAAGTTACTGGTTTGCAATTCAAATCAAAGCATCTTACTAAAATGGTTTCTTACTTTTTCTCAAATATCTATTTTTAACAGTCACAAATTCCAAAAGCAATTCTAATTACCTGCATAATTTAAAACTCCTTTGAAAGCATAAAAGCATAGGGAGAAACTAAAAATTAACAGATAACCTTTATTACATGAACAAACTAATCAAAGATGAAGATCAAGAAAAGTACGAACAAGTTTGGAAACAAAAAGCAGAAAGCCTTACCTTGAAAAGCAGCTGCATTACGAGATATTAAGAATTTTAACATAGCACTTGATGTTTGAAGCACTTGCTGTATATCTTGCTTCACTGCAGTCTGATATCTTTCTTCCATCTTTCTGGTACAACATGTTGGATTTTTAGAAGTACAAACCTGGAGATCAACCCCTAGAGAAAGAGATAATTACATCGATTACTACAAAACAGGAGTACACAATATACAAATACCTATAAAACAGCTTTTGTTAAACAAAAAATAGAAGGGGAGACTAACTAAAATTATGCAGGGAGAAAATTACAGAATCAGCCCAACTAGAACTTAACCTGGTTTTGGATGTTAAGAACAATAAAAAGAGTTTCTATAAATACATTAATAAAAAGAGGACTAAGGAGAATCTCTATCCTTTATTAGATGAAGATAGTAACATGGTGACAAAGGATGAGGAGAAGGTTGAGGTACTTAATGGCACCTTTGCCTCAGTCTTTAGTAGTAGAGTTGGTTATTCCCTGAGTACCCAGACTCCTGAGCTAGTAAACAGGGGCAGGGATCAGAATGAAGTCCCTGTAATCCAAAGGGAGATCGTGAGGGACCTGCTCCAAAACCTGGACGTATACAAGTCTATGGGGCCACATGGGATCCACCCAAGGGTGCTGAGCGAGCTGGCAGATTTGCTCATCAATTCACTTTCCATCATTTACCAGCAGTCCTGGCAAACCAGGGAGGCCCCAGTTGAAAGGCACCAAGCAAATATGATGCCCATCCATGAGAAGGGCTGGAACGATGAGCCAGGGAACTACAGGCCTGACGGTCTGACCTCAGTGCCTGGAAAGGTCATGGAACAGATCATCCTGAGTGTCATTATGCGGCACACGAAGGACAACCAGGTAATCAGGCTCAGTCAACATGAGTTCATGAAAGGCAGGTCCTGCTTGACAAACCTGATCTCCTTCTACAACAGTGACCTGCTTGGTGGATTAGGGAAAGGCTGTGGATGTTGTTTACTTGAACTTCAGTATGGCCTTTAATACCATTTCCCACAGCATTCTCCTGGAGAAAGTGGCTGCTCATGGCTTGGGTGGGAGTACTCTCTGTTGGGTAAAAAAGTGGCTGGAGGGCTGGGCCCAAAGAGTGGTGGTGAATGGGGTTAAATCCAGTTGGCAGCTGGTCAAGAGTGGTCTCCCCCAGAGCTCGGTATTGGGTCCGGTTCTCTTAAATATCTTTGTCAACGATCTGGATGAGGGGATCAAGTACACCCTCAGTACGTTCACAGATGACACCAAGTTGGGTGGGAGAGTCTGCCTGCTGGAGGGTAGAAAGGCTTTGCAGAGGGATCGATGGGCTGAGGCCAGTGGTCTCAGATTCAACAAAGCCAAGTGCTGGGTCCTGCACTAGGATTTACAACAACTCCATGCAGTATTACAAGCTTGTGGAAGATTAGCTGGAAAGCTGCCTGGCAGAGAAAGACCTAATGGTGTTGGTAGACAGCCGGCTTAACATGAGTCAGCAGTGTGCCCAGGTGGCCAAGAAGGCCAACAGCATCCTGGCCTGTATCAGGAACAGTGTGGTGTGTAGGACTAGGGAAGTGATTGTCTCCCTGTACTCAGCACTGGTGAGGCCCCATCTTGAGTGCTGTGTACAGTTCTGGGCTCCTCTCTACAAGGACATTGAGCTGCTGGAGCATGTCCAGAAAAGGGCAACGAGGCTGGTGAAGGGTCTGGAGCACAAGTCTTATTATGAGGAGCAGCTAAGGGAAACGGGGTGGTTTAGCCTGGAGAAAAGCAGGCTGAGGGGAGACCGTATTGCTCTCTACAACAGTGTTGCTCAGGAATTAATACAATTCCATATTTATGAAGACAAAAGTTTGACTCCATGCACAAACAAGAACAGTTTACTGCCCATGGTAAAAATGTGTGCCTTGAAATAAATCCATTTCACAGACATAAGAAAAGCAGTAGATACTTTAAGAAATCCTACTACTACACACAATTCATAAATCTGCGATTGCCTTCATGGTAGCATGCTACATTAAGAACATAACCTCTGGATGTGAAAATGAAATAAGGCAAGTGAAATCCCTATAAATCTATTTGAAGTGGTTTCCAGTAGCAGTTTAACACACAGTGATTAGTACACCCACAAACCAGAGTCCAGGAAGTTGAACACCTTCATTATCACAACCAAAAGTTCAAACTCTATTCTAATGCAAGTACCAATCACTGAACCGTAAGTATTAAGAATCCTAAGTGTTACATTATTGCTACAAGATATCTTTTTCCTCATACAGTTTGATGTTTTTGAAGGCTATTTATCCTCATAATTTATCTAAAAATAGAATTTCCATGTTCTTCAGTATGTACATTTGCACAATTTACAAACTAAATAATTTCTCCTGGCTGGCTGCCTTTGCAAGTCTCTTGCCATGTGAAAACTTTTATATTCCATCCTCTGACATTCCAATTCAGCCAAAGAATGAAACTAAAGCTACAAAATTAAGGTGGTCTATTAAATTATCTATTTATTAATTACCCTAGTATTTCTGTTATGCATACCAAAGAACGCGCATAGTGTCAGAGCCAGCCTTTAACAAAGTTGCTTGCCTCCAAGCAACACTGTCTTAAAATAATTTTTATGATGAGTATTAAAAATACAGTTCACAAGTGCTCTACAACCTCTGAATCTGTATAATATCTTATACAGCCTTCCTATCCTCTATCTCCACTGCATGCCCCATGTTTCCCCAAGCCAGATCTCAATCCTTTGACGACACTGACTCCAACCTCTCAGTCCATACCAGCTCTCCAAACTGAGGCCTCGGCACTGCTGACCATCCTTATCTTCCTGCAGATTCCCACATTCCCAGTCCCAGGTACCATGACCCCAGCCCCAAAATATTGAAGACTCCTCTCATCCCACTTTTCCTCACAAAATAATGGCATGCCCTGCGATAGTCCAAATGGCAGGCCAGGATAAAACAAAGCAGATGCAGGAACTGGTACATCACATAAGAGCAATATAATGCAGATTCCGCCACTCTGGGTGCGTGTCTCTCTGCAGAGGGCAATTGCTGCAGCGCAGCTAAAAGTAAAAAGTGGGAAGGTGCAGCAGCAAGTCACAGGATCCCAAGCAACCACTTCAGATGCTTGTGCTGAAGGCTGGCCACATCCTAGAATTCCAAAACAGGCAAAGCTGCAACTTGAACTACATGAAAGTTTGTTTCTCTACAGCCTACAGCTGTAGCTCTTAGGACACTGGTTTAAAAGTTACATCTTTTTATCAGGGCAATGGCGATGGCTTAAGCAAAATGTGGTTCAGGAAAGAGACAGCAGGTTACTCAAGGGAATGGGTCAGTAGAGCAGATTAGCAATGCATGACTCAAATCAATAAATGTAAGGATTAAAGCTATGGTAATAGTAACTATTCCAGAGGCGAGTTATGCAGCATGTATATAAAACATATAACTTCAGGCACAATTACTCTAAGGGAAAACATGTCTAAGTTGACATTGTCTAAGGAACTAAAACACTGCAAGTTTCTATTAATCCTTTTAAATCCCCTTGCTCGTGATTAGATACATTTGCTGTCACACTGAATACTAATTAATTTAAATATTAGCAACACTAAGTGAAATTTTAATATTTTTTTTAAAACAGCAAGCAGAAAGATGGACTAATATAGCACCCACCTACAAACAAATTAAAGAAACGATAAATAAGCCTGCAGCAATATTTACTCATCATACCAGAAAGGTCTATCCACAGGTACAACATGCAGTTCTCTCTCCCATTTTCTTTTTTTTATTCTCCAGCAGTTTATCACACAAAGAATATCACAGTACAAGACAAGTCAAGGTATAGTCTGTAGTATGCCAGCAGCAATACACCTGACAAACATCAAGAGAAAAAATGTTTATACTGATAGCAATATTCACAGTATTGCATTACAACATCCTTTTTTCCTTTTTGGCTACTGAATATTATCTTCTGCTTGTAACAAAAAACAACTCACTACTGTTGAAAAAAAGGTAGGAATGCCTATCTAGTCACATTACACGCTGTAAAAGAGAGGAACCATATTATTAAGTTGTTTGGATACATTTCGATGCTATACCAATTTCAGACTTACTGTATTCCTTACAAACTCATCATTTTAGCAATTCACCTAACCGGACTAACATCTGGATTAAATTATGCACTCCTAGGTTGCTGAAATCTCTACGGCTATTAGAAATTTTATGTTAAATTCACGACTGACCTTGCCCAAAGCCCGTCTTTTGTCAACAAACATGCTCAGAAACTATTTAAGAGACTGGCACAGAAGCTAACTCAGAACAACCATGAGCTTGGCTTTTTCTCAAAGCCGCATCAGTTTTATGATGACAAAACCACCAAAATTATTTCATTTCTAGATATCCAGAAGATAACCCACTGCTCCTATATTATTCTAACCTTGTCAGCACCACAGTGGTGGGATCTCATGATAATTTCATTTGTGATTTCCTTCAGGAAGCAGGAATTGTTTGGCAATTATTGGTCTGTGCTCTGGGGTTTGGCATATCTTAGCTGTGGGATGCAGCAGCACTCTTCCCAGATACAGAGTCCTCACAGTCGTGCTGGCCGTGTTTCAGCTTCATAATGAACTCCAGGCACTTGGTGTCCCCCTCTAGCACAGGGGTAGAAAAATTTACTCACACAGGCTATGGGAGACCTGGGGAAGGCACCAGCCAGTAGATTCATGGATTTGACAGAGTTGGAAGGGAGCTCTAGAGATCATCTAGTCTGACTCCCCTGCCAAAGCAGGATTGCCTAGAGCACATCACTCAGGACTGCATCCAGG
>JAOXJM010000001.1:157851819-157867311 GCA_026413425.1 Tringa solitaria
TCCAGCCATTCTCCACCCAACTTGTATTTGTGCCTGGGGTTGCCATGTCCCAGGTATTCATGCCCCCTATTTCATTTCTTCACAGTGCCTACATGAACCACAAATTTCTGTCATTGACCTGTACCAACTCAGCTGAGGCAGCCGAATGCCTGTTCCAAGCCCTGCCATTCTATGCAGTGGAGTCAAATACACCGTTAGCAAGTTTGCTGACAATACTAAACTGGGAGGTGCTGTTGACTCTCTTGAGGGACAAGATGTCTTGCAGAAGGATCTATAGTTTGGAGCAACGGGCAATCATCTATGACATGAAATTTCTGGCACGAGTCCAAGTGCCATATTCTACACCTAGGGCAGTAATGCCAGCCACAAGTATAAATTAGGAGAGGACTGGCTGGAGAGAAGCCCCGCAGAAAGGGATCCAGGGGTGCTGGTTGACAACAGGCTCAGTAGGAGTCACCAGTATGCCCTGGCACTGGAACAGGCTTCCTAGAGAGGTGGTCAATAAAGTCAGTGAAGTAATAGCTCAAGCATCTAAGAAAATTATTACAAACACAGCTGAGGCAGACTCCATGGCAAGAAGAAACATCTTATTAGATCAACTATGAGATGTTTAATGAAACAAACCTTTCTTCAGATATATAAGCCACCCTAGCTCTGCTACTATTGTATGAATACCTAATTCCCTAATGGAGAAACAAGACTCCCCCATAAGCATAAAAGAAGAGCTGTGGCAAGGTCATACTGCAGCTCTGCTCACTCTGTATCCCAACTGTAACAGCAGATCCCAAGGGAAGAATATAATATTTCCCCTCTGTGTCCTTCCAACCATCTGTGACTTCAAAGCTACCTGAATTACTGGTCACACTTTCTTTAAAACATCCCTTACTGGACTTCCCCCAAGTTTTGTCCAACTGCACTCCCCACCACTCTGAACACAGTTGGGCATCTTTCCATGTTTGCAGTCCAGCCAAGACAAAAAAGCTCACCCTGCCAGGATACTGAAGAGGAGAAAACCTTATGTGCTTCCAGGTTCAGCACCTGCACTGTCCACAGCTGACTTCAGGCATCAGAAAATGCATTCAAGTAAAAACAGTTTCTTCCCATCCCAAACAGGTTTTCCAGGAAGAATTTAGAGACACCACCAATGAGAATGAGGGAATACACATAAAACGCTCATGTTTTGTCAGACTACAGCGATTCCTTCTCCATTTCCTGATCATTAAAGCAGGTATTATGCAGGAAGTAATTTTACTAACCAACCTGTTCTTTGCCCTATATCATGTGGACATAAATAGCTACTAGCTTTTGTATATTAGTAGCATTCCCCATATGCATATGTTGATGCACACAGTAGGTACATGTACCCATACAGAGATGCACAGACATACTGTAAGAGAGAAAAAGTGTAGACTAGGGAAACGAGAAGCAGTTGTGAAGAAAGAACATTTCCTGAAGTTTGAAGAAGCTAGGGAAGATCCTGGTTTGTTTATAACGCATTTTTTAAACCTCTCAAAGACAAACATGTAAGGGCATCAGTTAGTTTTTGACCTTGCGTGCTCAGGGAAAGGCTAGCCCTGAAAAAAAACTCAAGGGAAATTACAGAAATTTAAAAATCAGAGAAATAGCAAATACCTGTAGCTCTACTGAATGCCTCCCCAAAATGTTCTCTGGAATCCACAGTATTCATTAGAATTCTGACTAACATACAGCAAGTTTAACATTTTAAGCAATGCTATAAAAATTTATGAATTATCTATACATGAACAGTGGGATGGATAGCTATAGGTAAGGGGAACAACATTAGCACTTCTTGCAGTGACAATTTCTAACTCTGGAGAAGCATGGCTTGTGGTGTAAGAACAAAAATATAATATGAAATGCTAGCAATGCTTAGATCCAGTAATTTACTTCACTTGAAGCTAATTGAAGGTGAACTTCCAAAATTGTAATTGAAATTAAAAACATGATTCCCAGCATTAAAAACAAACAAAACAAAGAGAAAAAAAAAAAAAAGAAAACCACCAAACAGCAAGTCAGAAAGAATTCTAAATACAATTTTCAACTTCAATCCTAAAGTCACAATTTACGGGGAAGAGAGCTATAACTTTACCCAAAACTTTAAACAGTCTACACCTTCATACAGTGGATAAAGGACCTTCTAATCTACAGAAAACCACCTGCTTAAACTACTGCACAACCTGTGATTGGAATGTGACAATTAGCACCTGTAAAGTAAAAGCTATCTATCAAACACTTCATCAAAAGAATCAATCAGTTTAGAAGTAACTGAGTTTCATTAAATAAAAGAAGGCCTATTACACCGAATGCTATTTGCATCTTTTTAGGTTCATCTTCATGAATCCGAGTGTGGTTTTGCAACTATAAATCAAAAAAGCATCTGTGTTCTCAAAGTCCTAGTGTTTAATCCGTGAGATCATAGCTAACTATCTCTGAGTTCATTTCTGGTATCCCTGAACATATTAGCTGGGAAGACTGGAAGCTCCAAAGGCACTCAGGTTGGAAGCAACATGTTAGACAGACACCAGTCAGTTGTGACTTTACCCATTTATTAGGCTGCCTAAATGAGGGAATCTATGCATCACTTCTAGGTCTGAAGACCTAATGTATATTTTGCTAGAGGCTGTTCAGCAAAATAAGAAATGCAACAGGTACTCCTATTTATCAACACTCCCCTACTTAACACATGCCCTCCAAGTTCCCCCTTTATTTTCTTTCCCCTGTAACTATCTTTTATTGTTAAGGCAGCACTACAACATTGCATTGCACTTGTACACAAAGTACCAGTCCATAGTACACCCTCAATATTTGCCCAAGAAGTATGCTTAATATTCTGGCATTTTAGGTATCTCTAAAATGTCTCCTTTTGTCATTAGCATCATATGTCTCCTTTTACATTAGCATCATAATGGACTAGAAAAACTTTTAAACATAACAAAGTAAAGGAAGACTGGTACAAATGCTGCACTTACAGCCTTGTTGGCACATATAAGAAAAGGAGTCCGAGAACTCTTAGCAAAAGGCGAACATAATTTTGATACCAGAACAGACCAACCGGGTCAATCAGCATTATCAATGTTTGTGTCCTTACAATTCATGAGACTCTCAGAACAAGGTAAGCACAAACTTCCCAACTCCCAGATTGGGAGCACACTGGAGAGCCAAACACCAGGGAAGCTCCCGTTTTGTTGGGGCCATAAAAAGCCAAAAGATGACAATGTTCCCACTGAGTAAAATAGAGATAGGTCTCTCATTAGTGAGCAGAAGAGTGAAGCAGATAGCTCTGGCTCTGAAAAGTTGTTCAAATCATACAGAAGATTCACCTGTTCATTAATGCACCAGTTCTACAGGTTACAGCTACCACATGAAAGAACACAGGCATGTACGTGACCTTCCCAGTCAAATGCAAGGTGGTGTTGCTGCTGTATGGAAGTGGCACTCTGGTGACTTGAGCGTGCTGCACACCAGCTCAAGTCCTGGAATACCAAGGTGTTGCCTTTGTTTCTCTGAAACCTACAAACAAGAAACTCAAGGCAATCTGGGTGAGCATGAGTTTGAAAGGTCATGCTTCTAAGCACAGGGCTGGTCTCATCACAGTGGCAAGGGCCACTTAATCCTAAGGAATGCTTCTGCTATAGCAGCATCTTG
The DNA here is from genome assembly GCA_026413425.1 of Tringa solitaria. NCBI lineage: Eukaryota > Metazoa > Chordata > Aves > Charadriiformes > Scolopacidae > Tringa > Tringa solitaria. The sequence goes on from JAOXJM010000001.1 coordinate 157,855,486, forward strand.
TCCCAACGTGGAATTTTGGTCTGGGAGTACCATCTGGTGGAAGCCATAACAAAAACAATTAAAAAAAAAACCAAACCACACACACACACAACAAAAACACAATAACCTGAGAAGGAATAGGTATTTTAATTCCCAGCTTAATTTCACTTTATAGTTCTTCTCCTTTCAGCATGCTAAAGTGACTTGCTCTAACCAAACAAAATCTAGTCTTTATCAAGGAAGGGGCTTTGCTACCTCCTCTGCTTCCTCTGTCCTCTCCCCACCTGCCAAAAAAGTGGCTCTGCATGGAGTCTCTGGCTATTACTCAAGTAGCCTTAACACTCCTTTGGAGCCCCCCTACGGCATCTAGCTCACTTATTTCCTTCTCTCCCTATCTCTCAGCAGACAGGGAAGAAATACAGATGCACATTTTTATACAACTTTGATCCAGGTTTTGTTCCAGTGTGCTTTACCAGAACTGTCTTTTTACCCATTTTTGTTCAGATTCTTTTGTCAAAGGATCTCTTGCAGTTAACTTTTATAGAGAGGGAAGGGGCAGACTTTGCAAGCTCCCTCAGGCTATGAGGGAAGACACAGTTTACACCACTAGCAGAACTCTAAAATATATGACCATGTTTTATGAATAAAGCATGTCCCTTTATTTTTTCTTGAATGCTAGACAGTTCCTTCCTTTTGTTTCTGCAATGGCTGTAAGAATATGCTTACATTCTTGTTGGCTCCCCATGCTTCTTATAAAAGAATGTAAGGTGGAATCTAACCTAGTTTAAATGTCCTAGAAATCTGCAGATTTCTAGAAGTAGGTGATCCCCAACATACTATAGCTTCTCTGTCCCCAAAAGGGAACAGACCTACAAATCAATACAAATTTTAGACCTAAATAATTTAGTACTAGACAAGCACTTAACAGGTGAAACTACACGTGTGCATAGAAGGAGCAAATAATTTTCAAGCGTAACTCTAAGTGGTTGCAGATACCCGGATGTGGCTCCAATACACAGACACCATTTACCCAGCTGTCAATACTGAATGCCTCAGCATATACCGTGCTGTCCACAGGTCCCACAAACTATTTCCCCAGGTAACCACTAACATGTCAGAGCATGAAGTATTTCTGTCAAGGCCAGTGATTATGCTTGAGTTTGGGTGGTAATTGTATCAATAGATGAAGGGTAGAGCTCAGATTGCAGGTTGTGTCCAGACATGCTATTTTGACAATTGCTACATGAAAATAACCCAGAGAAGCATCCAATCTGTGTAAGAAGGCTCACTTTTTGATATACTAGGCTACGCTGCCAGGCAACAACTTTATGATCTGGGGAGAAAGAAAAGTAGCTATCTATAAGGATTCTCAGTATCCAAGAAACTACACCAACTCGTGTCACAAGGAAGCGGAACTCTTCACTTACTCTCTTCACGGAACAGTCCAAAACTGTGAAACTCCATCATTACCTCAAGAACCAAAAAACCCCATCACCCCTCACCCCCACAAAAAAAACACTAAACCTCTCTATGTACAATACATCACCCAAAGCAGAATGGGATACCTAAGAAAAATCAGAATACTCTTGGAGACACTCAACAGCCATGTGAGAATACAATTACTAAGAATTGAGAATAGTCCACTGGTCCAGCAGACAAAGTTCTGCAGGCTTTTTTCACCTCTCTCACTTCTCTGGAAAAAAAAAAACAACACACAAACAAACAAAAAGAAAACAAGAAAAAGAACACAAAAAGTGGATTTCAATCTCTTTTAATGAAACTAGGTTTGCAATATATAGAACTGTTGCAGTATTCTAAACCCAGAGTGGCAAAACACTGCTTATCACTCCAAGCACAGCCTACCTCAACACTTTCTTGCAGAAAGCATCTAGCCTCCCCAACACACAGTATTCTCTTCCAGCAATTATTCCCCCCTTTCCTCCTCTACTCTAGCCCTAAGTTTTAACCTCCATACATCTCAACCTCCCCTCATGTTTAGAAATGCTTTAGTCACACAAATATAATACAACTATTTGTATTTTTCTCCTCCAAATTCCAAGTGCAGTATATATTTGAATCCATGTATAACTGCATCTGTCTACTGACTGGGTGTTTAATTATTGGCTGAATTTAACAAACAAACCTTAAAAAGGGACAAAAATAACTTGAATAGTAGATAGCAACAAGCAAACATCTGTTGTCAAAGTGATCAGTACAATCCTTAGACATGAGTTGCTAGGAAATAAAGGTAAAAAGAAACATCCTAACTCAGAATACAGCTTCAAACAGGAGCTGACTCAGGCCTGGCCAGACAAAAAACATGCTCACTTTTGTTTTCACTGATCTCCGTGGATAACCTGTATTACAGATTGCTCATGCCATCTCCCTGAGCAAAACCTGTGTTCACTACTCTGCTAAAGCAGCCTCTCAAATGCTGTCTACTAGGATCTATTCATAATTCAATCATTTGATTTCACCTGGGATCATTTGAGTTTTCTGCAAATGGAGACATATGAATGGGGAGAATGGGAAAGACCTACTTCCCTGACTACTCCCCCAGATATTAAAGGACAGAGACCAAGATAGAACTAGGAGTCAAATTTTTATAACATGTCTAGTCTCAGTTTGCCACAGTCAGAAGTGTTCCAAGCTTACAGGCTGAGCATTGAAAATACTCCAGAAGACCTCTGGTATGTTTGTTAATCACAACAACTCCAAAAAACTCTGTACATTCATTCTTCTAATTATGTCAGTAAGCATATATTTGGACTTTCTAACACCTAACCAGTTCTCAGAGCATGCTCACCTGTGCAGAAATCCAGCCCAACGCTTTTAGAAACACTACCTGTCTTACTGCAAGATCAGAGCTAAACCTCTACTAGAAGATGCTGACAAATAAAGGAGCACGTATTTGATGACATACAGAAGAACATTAAAAATCAGCTGTATGACTGTCAGGCTAGAACCAAATTATCAACTAAGCAGTTCAGAGGGCAAAACCCTCTGCAACGTCATACCGGAACACGGGCTTGCAGAATTTCTATGTGATGGCTGAAAGAGAGTACTTCTTCATACAAATTGCTAAGAAAGACTTTCCTGCCACAGACCTTGACAACATAAGTATAATGTAATTTGGACAAGATTTGTAACTTGCAGTGGAACAGTTGTTTTGATAAGACATACAGATATGTATGTAATCATGAATTGTGTACTCACATGTATGCTTCATCTGACAATACTGATGCAAATCAAAAACTACATCCCAGAACTGTAACATCTCGCTCATACTACATCACATCAACTATTTAACATAATGCAGCCCCACAGCTCCACCCCACATATAGTAACTCCCAATCATAACATCTAGGTATGGATTACTGTTCAATCAGCGTGTCTGTCAAAAGCTTTTGTCAGGTGAGAATTAAGGAATTTTTACCTAAATTAAAAACTCATTAGCGGAGCTTATCACACACCCCAACACTCTCTCACATAAAGCTGTCCCCTAGTCATTCTTGACTCATTATTTAACCTTTCATCTCCATGTTTTGAATAAAAAAATCTGATCAGCCACCTAGTAGTGCCAATTTCTAGAATTTGACTGTAGAAAGATACTTAAAAGCCTCTCATCTCACAGTACTCAGAAATTTTTGGGTGTTTGGAAAACAACCAAGAAAGTGAAAAAAAAAAAAAAACACCTTAAGCCTGCAGAGGTTTACAGCGTTTAACACAAAGACTTTCTATTTCAAAGTATTTACAAGCTTTCCAAGTATTACAGTCATATTCAGAAACTATGGAGTTAAGGTAGATTTCCCAAATAAAACATGGGCCTTTGCCAAAATAAGGGGGGATGGAAGATACACACATATCAAAACAACCACCTAGTGACTCAATACTTCCTAAGTGGCCTATTTTACATCTCTGCAGAGAGTACAGTTAAAGAACTAGAGAAGTGACTAGAAAAGTGCCAGTTCTCTACAACAGTAGCAGCAGCTTTCCTTCTGCACCAAGTATACTAAGCAAGAACTAGTTAATTTGTTCTATAGCAGGAAAAAGCACAGCCATAAATACACTGCAAAGATGTGGGTATCTGGAATCTTTTAAAGATTCTATAACATGTCACCCAAAGGATTTCTTATTGTTGTACAATGCCTTATCCATTGTTAAAATCCAGACCATTTCTATCCAAACTGCTGACATGCCCCACAGCAGGACAGTTGCTCTTACATTCCTGTCAGTCACAGTAGTGTACAAGGCATAGAAAATACAGATTAAGTAACCCAAGTTACACTCGTCTCCTGCCTTAACTTGAGCTTTCTACTCTTTCCTTTTCCCATCCATGCTCATCTTCATCTTCCCTGCCTTTAACTGCGCCCTTGATCGCCTCATCTCCCATCACACTTTTTCCAGCAGGAAACAGGCCTACATATTTCTACTGCGAGTGGGACATGACCAGTCACCACTTATCCACAGGTCAGATTCCCCAAAACAAACATCTCTTCAGCCAAACTCACGATAGCAGACATATTTTCAAGCAACTACAACGTACAAAGACTAGCACCCAAGCATTCATCACAGACTAATTTTTGTCTTTTCAAACATCACTCCATTAGACTATATATTAGTAACTAGCATTAATCAACTAGCCCAGCTGACAGTAATCAGAATCACAGTCTGAATCCCAGTTACTCAAGAAACTCCCATCACCAATATAAGCATTTCTTCAGTTAAAAGTCTCAGCTAGCTCTGTTCAGCAAACTTGTGTAAAAAATCCTGTTCCGTGCAAAGCATGCTGATTATACGCAAGGGCCATTAAGAATTACACTTTTTTTTTATATTAACTGGGGAGATTCTTTGCTCAGCCACAGTGGGTACCTCAATCTGGTTCAATTTGTGATGCTTGAAAGAATCAGTCCTTCTAGTGATGAACGGAAGTGTTAATCTCTTCAATCACAAAGATATCTACAGCTACCCAAATTATAGCTATTTGCATTTACAGCTTTGTCTGTACACTTTGCTATGCATTTAAAAAAACTGATCCAGTTCCCAAGGAGCGAGAAGTCAGCTGGGTACCAAGCATTCTGTATTTGAACACTTAGACTAGAATTACTCATGTCACCCTAGCGAGTTAAGCATAATGAAAAAAAAAAAATAAATCCACAACACCCCACCCAGAGAAAAAAAAAAAGGACTAAACAGGTGAGCCTGAAATGAGACCTAACTCATAGATTTGTTCATTCATTAAATCACTTACGGGAACTATGTAAAATTTTTATTTAACAGGGAGAATGAAATGCTACATTGTGCGGGTTTGCTTTGTTTTCTCTTAGGAAGGTAGAAAATCAGGAATAACTGAGAGAAGATCCATTTTACAATTCTCAGCCTCTACTCACAAGGCCTCTAGTCAGTTTCCCTCCAGCCAGGAATCCTACTGGCTGTAGGAAGTAACAGCCTTATTAAACCAGTATTAAACAGTATTAAATCCTGTTTAAAAACCTCATTCAACATATGCAACACTTTTTTGTTTGCCCCGTTTCAAACAACCTTCCAAAACAGAAAGCTTCAGAACTGGTAACATGCGATGACGCCAGGGTGGGAACACGTGTTCAGCCTCCACACTCAAGACTCCTGACTGCCAATTTTCATGCTCAATGTTAACAGGTGTCAGTCTTAACTCTTCCCCTGCTGACCAGACCAACTGAAGGAAGACAGAGGCTTGTTAACACTGCTAGTTTTAAAAGACACCAGCGCAGCATACAATCCATCAAGACAGTAGGGATGTACTAAATGGTGTAGAGAAGAATCCTAACAGCACATTTTCCCCTCTCCCCACCCTGTATCTTCTCATATAGACATCACCCAAAAAGGTGAACAGGAAAGCAAATGACCAGAAATGAAGACTCTGAGAACAAAACTATAGATTTCATAGCAAGGCTATGATGAAGAGTCACAACATGATGCAGTCCACTGTTTTATGGTCAGTTGCTTCATCTATGACATTTCTATGTTTCATACACTGAATGCTATTTGCCTATTCATCTGAAGCTACTAAAATAAAACATTTGGAGAGAAGGCTGCTTCAAGGAATGAATTCTAGACTAGTGATGGGGGGATAAGGAGAAGAAAGGTGGTGTGGAAAAAAACCCCTCTGTAAGACAAGTCCCAGATTTGAAGAAAGCTGTGGGTATTTAAGACTTTGTAGACAAGACCACTTATGAACTACACAAGTGACTTACTTTAAAGAAGACAATTAGCAAAAATCAGACCATGGAGTGTTGCATTCATTTTCTTGTGACAGTATGACAGCTATGCAGGAGAGATACAAGTCTGTGCAGCCACAGCAGGGGATGTCCCCTTCTAGTCCTATGTTCATTTAATGCCTGTGAACTAGCTATTACTCAAAATGTCTGCTCATGACAAGTCATCTCACTAGTTGCTTTGATATTCTAGAGTCAACACAAGAAAGTCAGTTCTGAAGAACTGAGCTGTTTTTTCAGTATCTTCCAGTGACAAATTAGTGAAAAACAACTGCTTAATTTCCCAGCACACTTTCAGATACCGAGAGTGTACAGAGAAGTTTTCTATGGTTAACAGACAAGGTTTTCCTTATAAGGCTAACTGTGCTATACTAGAACTTCAAGCAAGTATTAATACTGCTTGGAATTTCTTGCTTTTTGTTTAGAAAGACTAAGTTATGCTCTCCTGCATAATACATATTTTAAAAAATAATCATTTTAGACAATTCCTAAAAATCTGTGCAGGCTTATCTTTATTAATGCTAAATTCACAGAAATTCCTATGGCTCTAACTAGTTCATAGCAGGAATTCACTTGAAAAATTATTACCTGTAACAAAGCCAGTAGAAAGAAATAAGCTTCTGATACATGCAACAGTTTTAATAGTCTCAGCTGAACACATCCACAGAAAATGCTTCTTGCTATTTTTGTAGGATTTTTGAACTGGCACTCATTTTAGCTACCTAACCACTTCAGTCAACCTTCTACAGAAGTATCAGTGACAAGACTCAGCTTATTTCAGTAAAGCCAGCCAAACTTAGCAGCATTACTTCTCTCCCTACTGTTTTTGATCAACTAGAGTTCAGTATCTCAGCTATGCTGAAACCAACATACACAAGATTCACAATCACTTCTTAGGAGATGCTCAAGTGACTATGAAAAAAAAAATTACACTGAACTTGATGTACAAGGCAAGATTATATTCACTTACTATCCAGGAGGAAGCTACTGATATGTTAGAACGAGTTGAAATAGAGTATTAAAGTATTAGAGGTGTTTTCATAAAATAGTTTTTTCATGATTTAAAGATCTAATAACATAAGTTACATAATTAATAGGCCAAAACTGTATTCAATGCAGGCAAGTAAGACTGGTATTACAGTTTACACAGGCATTGCTGCAATTGCCCCTTGAGTAAAGCATACCTTACTGTGTCTTTAAAATGCTGTATGGCAGTTTTAAAACTATTCCTCACAGACTTGCACCATGTAAGAGTACTTTTTGGAGTCCAGGCAATTAGAAAGATTAAATAATGGAAACACTAACAAATGTCACATAGTTCATTTTGACACAGAAGTATTAAAAACAGGTACACTCCAGCATATCTGATGGACAATTTAAGGCTCCATGGGCATAAAACTGCTTCTGTCAGCCATAAGTTATACAAGCTTCATTGTGTACCTATAATATACATCTTCAAGCATTTCAAGAAGTGATGCTTACATGGCAGTATAAACATGATCACATACCGAAATGCTTCCAGCATTTCAACTTTTAATAACATTGCTTTTACGATCAAAAAGGAGTTAAACCTGCCATCACCAGCAGATAACTGCAGAAACTTATTGTTCAGAAATCGGAATGAGACATGCAACTTCATCTGCTGACTTCACTGACACAAGCTTCTCGTAATCAGCAAGACAAAAAATTTAAGCATAGGAAAATAATATTTTGGGTAAGAAATCTATTTATTTCTTACCTAAAGGTAAGAAACCTCTTTGTCCCTCTTAAGAAATAGGGACAGAAAAAGCAGCAGAAATTCAGTAGCACATAGTAAGAGTCTAAGCTGGCTTGGTTGCTTCAGGAAAAAAAAACTTAGGAGATGGCAAACCTATCTAAGAACTTTCAGCATCTTGCTGGAAGACAGATTAATACTCCAAGAAAGCACTGCAATACAAATTGACTGACTCTGGAAAACAGCATTCAACATGATTAGGAACAACAGCCCATTTGGCTTCGTATTCTGTTTAAGTAAAAACAGCAAGGGCAACACTGACCCAAATATTCCTAATTTTCCTACCACAAAGGCACTTTAGAGTACTATATAGAGTCTGACAGCTGTAAGTGACTAATGGAGTACTTAGAATTTACAGCATTAGTCCTCTGGAAGCCTGTTTTAGGAAATAAAACCATTAGTGTTTGAGCTATAAGTGTAGTTTACTAACACATAGCTCATTCAAAAAACAAGGTGCACTGAATGCTCCACTTGCAGATTTTACGCTGAGACTTCCTCACAGAGCCTGGTTATATCTTCCCCAACCAGCCTCAGCTTCTTTGAAGCTGTTACACACATGAGTTTTCCCTCAGGTTAAGTTCTTCAGGTAGTTGAAGAGATGTTTTACTTTATTGCTATGTGTCACATGCTAAGTGATTCATTCCAAAGGCTACGATTTGACCACTGTTACACTCATCACAAACACAGATACTCCACAGGAAGCGGACACCTGACTAGCATTAAAGAATCCATAGCTAAGGAATTAGGGCTCTGCCTCTAACCTCATTTATTACTCTTGAATTTGACAAATTCTGGATGGAAGAATGAAGGCTAAAAATGCGCTCTATAACCAATTAGAGCATACACAGAGTTTTAATATAATAAAAAGCATTCCCAAAAAAAAGCTGCCAAATCCTTCACAGAATTTGAGAAGAAAGTTTTCACTGAACAAGTTAGAACTTTCATCCAGAGTTTCTGATACCCAAGATCCATTTCTTCCCAAGAAATTAATGAAGAAACTGTATACAAGTATCCACCTCAGTTTAATAGAAAGCTAATAATAGCCTTAAAAAAAGAAAAAAGAAAAACCACAGTCAAGGATTTCAGTGAATACATATTGTCAGCAACAAATCCAGTACATACAAACAACAAGCTACATACAGAAAATGAAGAACTGGTTACACAGAAAGTTACATGACATTTTTTAAAGAAGAAACTTAATATTTTAAGTTTCCTGGATTGGTGAAGAACAAATTCCTTAAAGCTACGAAGGTGTTCCAGCCTCTATCCCCACCAACCTCAACAGGCCGGGACAAGTGCAATACCACAGACACACACAGCATTGCAACTGATCCCAACCTGTGTAGAAAGGGGTACAATTTTTCCACACTCACTGACTGACTTGTCACTGCCACAGTCAGTTTTGCATGGATTTGCACAGCAGAGTATCATACAGCTGGATGCAAACCTGCAAAACTAACCAGAGAACAGTGTGCAATTAAACAACAAATAAATGGCAAGGCATGCTGAATATGTAGTTCTACAGCTAGCAGTACTTTAAGTGCTTATAATGCAGTAGATTAGTGAACACTACCTGCACTATAAGCACTTTAGTGCTACAAGAGCTGTCATCCACTAGACCACTGTTAAAATGAGGAAGGCCACAAAATATCCCACAACCAGCAGAAAGCATTCAAACTCCTTGATGTAGATTATAACAGGCCACCATCAGTTTTGCATAGATTTGCACAACTACACTCTTCTTGTAGTGCAACTATGCAAAACTAACAGAAGACTGCAAAGCAGAAAACTACTGGAACATCTACAGTCTTAACCTGAGTGACTGGATGAAGACATAACTTCTTATGCCAGAAGGAGCACTTAGGGCAGTAGATGCTAATCTACTTCACTATCTGCACTAGATGCACCTTAGTACAAAAAGCACTTGACACCACCACACTGTACCTTTCCAATCTCTGAAGTCCTGCAAGATCTCCTGAGGCAGTTGTCAACATAATGCTACAAGTGCCTTCACTGCAGTAGGTTCTATATATCACTACCTGCACTGTAAGCACTTTGACATTACTCTGACGCAACCAGCATTTTTAGTAATTCAAGATATGTTGTCTACCTTGCACCTGCTGAAAGAAAAGAACAAAGTGAGTGAGTATTTGATCAGGTTTTGAATTGCACACCTTTGACAAGAGAGCTTCAGAACAAATATTCACATTTTGTTTCTGGGTTAAAGATCGCCTTCACAGTAAGCTGAAGCAGCGCTTTAGCCCAATCCAGGACTCTCATGCAATACGAGGGAGCATCAAAATCAATCCTGATTGACAGCAGAACAGCCCAGTTGTGAAAATGGGTCCACTGCTTCCCCCATACCATTCTCAGAACACTTACACAAACTGTGACAACAAAAATAACTATTAGCTTTCAAAGACCAATCTACAATAGGGAAAGAACTCCCATCACCTTTCCTCAGTAAAAAAAAAAAAAGCCAATAAAAGTTAAATCAAATATAAACAAAGCTTATGCCCCATTTTAGGTAATCAGGAATTTAAAAATCATACTGAACAAATCCTATCATCAGCTTTCTAAAGTTCAGAAAATATCTTATGACATGTCAGGTGTCCTCTTAAGTTTTTCAATTACTCACTTTGCTGGCAGGTTAGAACATTTGCTGCTGCTGCCACACAGACCCTGCCTCAAAATACAATTCCTGCCATTGTATTAAGATTGGCCTATATAGCAACAAAAAGCAGTGTCTAAGGTAGTTGTAATATATACTACCACAACCAAATTATGTCCAGAATTTGAAAGCACATTTTATTCCTTCTTTCATAGGAATATGGCCTTGAAGGACCAAAAAGTCTCTCCTGCCAGATATTTAATATAATACTTCGAAACTACAAGAAAACTGTAACTTTTGTTAAGACTGAAAAAAGAGCTTTGCGCAAAGAAAAAAAATAATCCCAGATATCAAATTTAAACATTTTTAAGACTCTCTCCCCGTCCAGCTACTTTGGTTGGGTGAGTGCTTGAAAAACTTGTATTATTCTCCTCTTAACGAGGGCAATTGTGGACTGCTCCACGTGCCTCCAACCCCAAGGAACTCTTTGAAATTTAGTGCTCCTACCAAAAGTCTCAGGCTCGGCCTCAAAAGCACCGTTTCTGCCTCCACATGGTAAAAACTGAATTATTTAAAAAACAAACAACTTACCATTTTCTGTAAAAAGTTAACTTCCTCCACTAATATGTTACTGCAACATCCACAGAAAAGCTTCATTATTTCCTGACGCACGTGTCGATGCTGGGGGAAGGAAAAAAAAAAAAGAAAGAAAGAAAAAACCCCACCGAGTTATTTGCCTTTTTTTTTTTTTTTTTGTTTGCCGAAGAGCGAACAAAGTCATCGAGCAAGTTCCCGACCGCCAGGGCTCCCCAGTCCCACACTCCACCCGCCGGGAGGGCGCCGAACCCTCCGGTACCCCCTTCCCAGCGGCCAGCGACAAACCGCCCCGTGCGACACCCCACGCGCGGGCTCCCCGCCTCCACCCCCTTCTCCGAGAACCAAACCACCCCCCCGGCCCCTCACCGGGGCCGGCCGCTGCCGCTCCGGCGCTTCAGGGCGGCCCAAGGGAAGCCGGGTCGGGCCGGTGGGCGCCGCCGCCGGGCCCGGGGCCCGCAGGCCCTGCCCGGGCCGGGCCCGCTCCCCTCAGCGCGCAGCACGTGCTCCTGCGAGAACACAGGGGCCGGCCGCGCGCCTCGCGCCCGCCAGGGGGCGCTGCCGCCGGCAGCGCGGAGGTCACAGCTCGGCTACGGCGTGACGCCCCCCCCCCC
>JAOXJM010000001.1:157873911-157885186 GCA_026413425.1 Tringa solitaria
GGGAAGGGGGAATGGGAGAGAAGCAAAAGAAAAAGGTGCTAAAGAAGAGGCTCTGACAAAAGGCGGAAGAAAAACTTGAGAGCAATAAGGACAGGATCTCTCCAGGATGAAGTTGTGCTCTGACAATGTTTTCATGAATGTCCAATACATCCATCCGTACTTTAGGCTTTCCAGGTACTGGCAGATGTAATTCTTGCCTTCTGTTGACTTTGCATCCATGCAAAAAAGCATGTGCTATTTTTTTTTTCTGCTTTGTAAACATTCAGAATGACTAAGAGCATGGTGTCAAGCCTCGCAGTGCTTTATTGAGGCTCTCTTAAATACAAGAACATGCCAGGAGAGAGAAAGCAAAATGCCTGTTGTACCCTTCCCCAGAATCCCCTCTCCTCACTCCATGGGACAGTTTTTCCACTGTTGTATAGGAATGAATCCTGGTGCATTAGCGCAAGTAATTATGTACTATACCTTCACAGATGTGTAAGAACAATTACTGAAATAATTATTAGAGAGACATGGTTATCTTTCAGGGATTCTCTGTACCTGGGTTAGCTAACCCAAATGCTTCATACAGCTACCTGTCTCCTGGATTAATTAGAGAATGAAGAGGAACAATGATGAAGGAGTGGAAAAGGATGAAAATGGTAGATGGAAGGATTGGGACAACACGTGCTGTAGGGATTTGGGAATATGATGATTAATAGACTAAGGGAGAGAGAGAATTAGTATGGAAGAGGGAATTATGTAATAAAGAGAAAATGATGAGTGATGAAAAAAATGGGGATTTGAAGACTTTGTATGTTCATGAGAGCATTAGCTGAATACCAAGGTACAGCAGGACCTTTTGAATGTTACAATAACACCTGTAGATATTCTTACATATATATATGTATAAAATTATAATACAATACATGGATATTCTTCAGAATTATATCTGTAAACTCTTGATATTTGTATTTAAGACTTTTACATCTCCGGCTATCCCCTGAATCTCCAGGACTAAAGTTAAATTCTACTTCATGTCTTCTGAGTTTGCTGCTCTGTTGGTGGCCTTTGACCCTGAAATTATTCAACCAGGAGAGCACCACCCTGGCACCAGGACCAAAGTAATGCCTCAGAGGAACCAGTGCTAACGTTGTTTGAAGCACTTGTCAACTTTGTTGATTAAACATAACCCTGCTGTCCGACCAGAGGCCCGAATATTTGGGCTGCACAACAGACTGAGATGGCTTGAGAAACATCTGTTCATTGACAATGTGCCGTAATAAACGTTATACTTCCTGTTATTGCCTGCATCTCTACATGCAATGACTGTTGTACATCTAAGGCATCCTTTGATCACCCTTCCTTAGGGGTGCATCTGGAGCTGGGTATACCCAGGGGGTCCTCATCCCAAGGGAGGATGAAGCCGTCCAACCTGTGAGCTGCGTGCTTTCCATCATGTCACTTCCTGCCCTTATTTTGCACTTCTGCAAATGCTTGGTGTTTCTCATCTTCTCCGGCGCCATCCTCAGCTCCTACAAAGCCCTGTGGTGCAACCATCCGTTCTAAGGTGAGGAGCGGTGAGAAGGATATAAAAGGAAAAGATATATATACAACTGTATGTTCTTCTCATTTTAAATAATTTTAAGATATTATTCAAAGTAGAAACACACTTCAGGTATTTATTTCCTCCCCTTTTAATGTAGCTTTAGCTCAACCATCTTTCCCTGTCTATCACAGCAAAATACAGTAGTTTCATTATTTTCAACATCAGCTGGGCTAGTAGTGCACAGACTTTTAAAAAGCACTCTCTCATTGATGAGAAAAGTTGCTTAATAAATTCAATTGGATGACTGTTCGTATGTACATACTGAAGACCACAGTGACTACCCTTCATTGTGGGTCTGTGCTTAAAATACTACACTAAAATAAACATATATATTGATACATGTATACACCAATAAAAAATGGTAGTGATGCTGTAAGCATTCAGCCTGCCCTGGTCTACTGTAGAATATTTGGCCAAGATTTTAGGTTTCTCAGTAGCTTTGTGTCAGTGAGACTAATGGTTCTTGGTGACATCAGCGTGCACATAGATGAATATCCTTTGTGGGGTCAGCAACTTGTGAGTGTTTATGATTGTTCAAGCTGGGTTGAATGCACTGGCTCTAGAAGAGAGGGATGATACGACTTTTCATAAGAGGAAATTCTTCTGAGTTGCTGAACTCCCATTTTAGATGGCTTCAGGCATTGAACTAAAAATATTTTCATTATTCTAATCATGACTGTCACTAGATGTTACTAACAACAAGTTGTCTGTATCAGTCAGTTCACCTGACTTGAGGAGTACTCTATTGCTTGAAAGGCATTCTTGACTAACCACAGCCCTCAGTATGTGTAGACAACTTTTTGCATAATTCTGTGACTGTCCCTTTCCTCCTGTTCTTTCCTCCTACTCAAAATGGTAGGGAAACTGCTGAGCGATTTAGAAGTGAGATACTGGATTAGGTGCTGTCACTGTGCTGACAACATGCAGCTCACCATTCCCCATGTCTCCTTTTCTATGATTCATATTGCTTCAGTAGAAAAGATAATTCAATTCCTGCCAGAGAAGGAGGCTTGGACAAGAGCTATCTGATCACCTGACATAACAGTAGCAGGGTGGGGAAAAAGGAGGAAAAATGGTCCTGTGTCAGCACCTTTGATTAATGAGTTGGACCGTCGTTTGTGAAACATATTTTAGACATGCAGACTACTTGTGCAGATAGATGCATGCATATCAGAAGCAAATAAAACGTGTTTTCAACTACATTTAGGCCAATTCTATCACCTTTTTGTCAGGAGAAACCTTCTCCAGTTGTGCACAACACTGTTGTATCTCAGTTACATTTTTGCAGTAGTCTGCAGTCAGCTACTCTGAAGCTAGTCCAGATTCCTTTGTGAACAGAGATTTGTCTTAACTGAATATAGTATGTGTGTTCAAGAGCTGTGCCAAATTGTAGCATGGAACTTAAAATATTGAACTAGAGCAAAACAAATGTCACGTTCCGCAAGCTTTCAGATACTACAAGTCACTTTCACGCCCTTTACATATGGTGTTTATTAGCAAAGTAAATTTGAAAAAAAAAATGAATCTGGGTCTTATTGGTTTTACAGAACAAAATAAATCCACATTTTTTTTAATCTCATAAATTTATCTGAAAATAGCAAAGTATAGGAACAGTTATGAATATGAATGAATATGAAGGATTCAACAAATATTATTAAAAAATTAAAAATTCAAAAATCACAGCTTCCATATTCAGAGCACAGATATCTTTTTATTAAATGCTATAATAGGACTAAATTAAATTTAAAATTAATTTATTTAATAAATATTTATTAATAACTTAATAATTAACCTAGTAATTATTTGATAATTTTTTTATTGATTAAGATTAACTTATCCATTTATTTAAACATACTGCTAGCTGTTTTACTTTTAGAGACTTCTTCAAATTGTATGGCAATAATAGCTTTTTAACACAGGCTTAAAATTTTGGTTTTTAATAAGTTATGCATATCTTCAAAGATAATTTGGGCACCCGTAGTTTGTTTTAGTGGAAGAAAGCAAAATTCCACTGATATTTGGTGAATTCTTCTTGTTACAATAGGATTAAATTTTAACCAAGCTATTTTATAGTTTGAAGTATGACTGTAGAAATAGACACTGCTTATTCAGTGGATCTGCTCCTTGCATATAATCCGTGTCTTATCTACTCTATTGAGTAACAAGTTCTGTTTCATATAATCCTTATTCGTTAGACCTGAAGCAAAAAAAGAGTGTCCATGAGAGATTGAGGTATATTTTTCCTAATTTTTTTTTCATCATCAACAGAGCTGTTAAATGAGTTTAGTTTGTAAAAGATGCTTACTTCTTCAGAGACATAAACCAACAGCATAGCTTCATATATTTCAACATTCAGAAGCCACTACCTTAAGACTAAACAAACTCCCAAATTTTTATGCAACCAATTACATTTGCTGTCTTCGTCTTTTTATTTAGGGAAATTTAACTACATGTATTTCAAGTGATTAATTTCCTTAAGTGAGGGAAAGGGCATGAATAAAGTTAGAGACTTGCACAACAATGTGTTATAACTGTTAATCTTAAATGACAAGTTAAAAATTGAAGCCAATAATGATGAATCGTCAGCATTATACATGTGTGCATGTAAAAAGAAAGACTGAGCAGCTTTGAAAATGAATGAGCTGTTGCAGTTTCAAGTTGTTCAGTCATTTTTACAATCAAAAAAAATCTGACAATAGAGTTAAGTCCAATAAGTAGATTATGATCACTCAGAATTACTAAAATGAAAAAAAAATGTAGACATTAGACAGTGAAGAAATCTGACATCTTTCTTTTTGTCATGGAATGATACACTAAAAATTAAAAATATGCTAAATAATTTGGCTGATGTGCCAAATAATTTGAAATATTTAACCCAATGTTATGATTTAAATGGAACAAATACAAGACAAATGTGGAGCTAAAAATAAAATTTTTATGAAGAGAAAGAAATAAAAATATCCTTCTCTAAGACACATAACGGTTATGACTGTTAGATATACCTTTAAAAAATGTTTTGTAGAATTTCACTTTAATTAAGCTTAGTCATGTTCCTTTTGGAGCAATGGTAAAGCTATTTTTGACCCCAGCTGCACCATTTCTCTACATGAGCAAAAAATACTATATTCTATATTTTCAGCTCTAATCAAATGCTAGTTGCCCAAAAATAGCTTGGCCTCATTTTTTTTTTCTTTTCTGTTTTAAAAACCACGAGTCAAAAGGAGCAAGTCTTGTTCCACCTTGTAAGATAAAAAGTGTTTCAGTGATAACATTTTCAAGAAAAGTCTCAAATCTATGCTTTCTCTACTTATCCTCAAAATACTCTCTCATTTTATTTTATTCCATCATCATCTCTCCTTCCATCTGCATCACTTTCTAGGTTTTTTCCTCAAAAAGACACTTCAGCCCTATAATTAGCCCAAGCATAATGAACATGGTAATATTGTTTCTGGTACACAAACTAAGCTCACTGGCAGCTACTTTAGGTATCGCAGCATCACTCTGCATCATAGTACCCTGTGGACACACTTGCAAGATGCTTTTTTTTTTTTTTTCCCAAAAGTGCTGAGCACCAATAACTTGAAAGATGCCAAGTGCCCTGCTCCTAGTTGCCCTCACTGGGGTGTAAATACACTCGTTGCCTCCCTGTCTGCCCAAATAGGAATAAATCAGAAATCTGAGCGCAACATTTTGTCCATGGCACCTTACTTCATCGTTATGAAGTTCAGAGATGTACCTAGAGTATCTATTATATAGCTGTATTTGCACATTGATATGATCAGCATACCTAATTGTGTCTTTTCAGTCTCAAAGACTGAAAATGGTGTTTTGATGTAATGCGAAAAAGAAAAATACACAAATGTATTTTCACAATGCACATATGCGTATGCTATTGATAAAATGATGACAATTGATGACAAGAAATCTGCAGTGATAATTGTGGTTAGAAAGCTGAATATTTCTTTACAGATTGTCTCACTTTTATCTGATGAATGCAGCGTGGAAAAATATCCACACCTTTTATTTTTACAAAACAATTTCAGGTTTGCTCAGTTACACCAGTCAGCTTTCTCCAGTAAGTTTAGCTGGTGAGCAGACAAGTGATATTATCATTGTAAAAGTAATTTGAACTTAAACTCTTGTATTTTGTGTAGCATGAACTGGATATATTTGGCTTTGAAAAGTATCTGTGCCATTGTGGCAGCTGCAAAAAGGTTTACTTTTTATCACAATAAGGAATAAGGCTTTTTAGGACCTCTGAACTGAGAATTTCAGGCTCAGATTCTCATAAATAAGAAGCATAAGCAATGTGAAATGAGTTTTTACAATATGTACAAGTGATCAATAATTTTTTTCACTTTGTAATCTAAACCGTTTTAAGATGCTGCTTTACCAAAAGACGTTGCACTACTCTATCTTCTTCTACAGCCCAGTATGTAAGCAAAATATTTAATAGAACATTGACTCTACATAATAGCTTTTTCTGGCCAGTAACCATGGGACAGATTTATCAGTAGCATAGATTTAGTAGACTTTTGACACCTTATGGTAGCTAGCAACTTGATCCAATAAATATAAGAGTGTAGACAAAACTAAATTCCTTTCAGAATGTAGAAAAGGGTGTAGTCAAACTGATATTGACAATATTAAGTGAATTACAAACCAAGTCCTTATGCTCTATCAAACTGAGGAATCAACTAACTTAGACAACAGAAGAGAATAAGAATGTTGTAGATGTAATCACAATAGTAAGGAGAACTAGAGAGAACAAGGGAGAAATGTGGTGATATTAACTATACTTTTAAAAGATACAAAGATGTTTGTTTAGTTCATCCTTAATATCTTTGTTCTTTATTCTGATTTAGAAGATTGTGGTTAATGTGAGATGTGAGTTCTCCCATTTCTTTCCATATGTTCGTAGACCAAAAATAGTTTCCTCTTTTCATATGGATTTCTCCAAATAAGGAGTGTAGAAACTGTAAATTAACTTCTCATTACTACAGAACAAATGCATACTTCCAATATGCTGATTTGGGGAGAGAAGAGGAATGAGGAGACAGCTCTTTAGAAAACTCTGTTGAAATCTGTCTTCTAGAAATTTCCCACTTAATTACAGATTATTTAAATTAAAAAAAAAAAAACAACCAAAAAACAAAGCCAAAACCAAAACAACAACCCAGAATTTAATCACTTGTCTTTATACATATGAAACAAACAAAAAAAAATTAACCAACAAAAAAGCAAACACCAAAAACTCCATCTCAAAATGTCCCGCCTCAGCAGAAGGTCAATAAATTAATTCAGCTGGATTCTCCAATGAGTTCCATGACATTAGTAAATCCTTGATTCTGGTTAGAATGTGGTAAAACAATGAGGTGGGACAATCCTATCAAAAACTTTACACTGTGGGACAGCATAACTGAAACAGCAGAGGTGACCAGATGGGGTATGGCCAGAACTGAGCTATGGAGTTCACTGTAAAGAGATCCACAACAGAAAGCTAAATAGTTTTCTTGGTGTGTGCTCTTATCCAGACCTGTGGATCTCAAGAAATGATCTTTGGGAATGGCAGATTCTACCTTCTCTTTGTGGTTCCATAATTTCTTCAGCACCACTTGTACTTTAAGGTACAGGAAATACAACATCTGTTACAAGATGTAACATCTGTTGTCAACTACTGAAGGCAAATAGACCGGGCTAGATGCTCCAAATGATCCAAAATGACAGCATTTATGGGTCTCTAGCACAAATATATACAATTAAAATTAAGAACAAACTAGACTTTTATATACACTAGGACATTGATTTCTACTCTTCTTCTCTAAAAAAAGATGATACATGGATGGAATTTTTTCAAATGGCCATGCTGTAGCTTTATTGAAACCAAATCCTGAAGGGTAGTCTAATTAGGAAAGTATACATGTGCACATGCATGTACATGTTTAGATTTAATGACACCACACATTATATTATGATAGCATAGGCTTTAATGTCAGTATACTCTAGAAAGTACTAATGGTGGTTTTTTGGCCTCCAAATTTATAAATCAATATAAATTTCTGCAAATGAAGTTAATATTCAAATAGTTAAATATATTTTTGTCTTGTTAATTTGAATGTTTTGACCTTTACAAACAGCCTATTTTCCTGACATTCTGGCTTGATATTCTGCTTGAGTTCAAAACCAGCATCTGCTTCCCCATTGTTTTATAACAAATCTTCTGCAGAACAAGTGCTACATTAATTGCAAACATGGAGATTGAAAACAAGTTCCTCACTTTAAATGTCGATAAACAGAATTATCTATTATATTCCTGTTATTTTTGTCATCTTTCCTTACATGAACAAGAAGCATCTACTGTCTCAACACCTTTAGCCCTTTTTGTTGATCACCTTTTTGCTGATACTTTCATGATATCTTCGTCTTGTTTATTTTGAAATCCTTGAATTTTTTAGTGTGAACATTCTGTACTTTTCAACAATTTCAACACTAATTTTTCAAATAGATAATTTAATTTCCTATTTGTAAGATTTGCTTTCCTTGTTCTTGCATCTTCGTTTACATAATAATCTCTGTTTTACCTACTTCCTTGAAATGTGTAGAAGTTGCTGTATGAGCTTACTTGTGGCTTTCCCCTGAATTCATTGTGTTCTCAGTCCATGGCTTTGAGAATTAACGGTTCTCCAATTCTGAATTGCTGCTAAGTAGAGCTGAATTTGAAATTTGTGTAGTCTGCTATCTCATTATTTAATTCCATGTCTTACCAAATACAGACAGTTTTTGTGAGTATTTTTAGGTGCGTCTTCAATCATAGGATAGTTAAAATTTCATTTTAAAAAGTTTTCATCTTCCTGGATGCAGGATAAAACTTGGAGCCCTATATGCTGTAAAACTGAATGTAAATAAGAAAATAATATTACTTCTTATTACTTTGCACTAGTGTTTTGATTTGGTGGGGCTGTATTTTGATTCTGTACTTTGATTTTTTAATAATTTGGGCTTTCTGTATGATTTCAGGTTCTGATTGATGTTTCATCTTTGTGAGCTTGTATCTTTTATTTGGTATTGATGTCTCATCTCCTATAAATGATGATTTAATTGATAGATAGATATGCATATCTAATTTGATAAACGATCCAAACTTATAAACCCTGAAAATGGAAAAATAGAAGGCTTCTGATTATGATACTGGAGACTCTCACTAAGAACTGAGCTTCCCAGGTGTGCTGGACAGCCAGCTTGAATACTCTGTTCCTATACATATCTAGCTGGAAACAAATAGAGAATAAAAAAAATTACTCTCAAGCACTTCAAGCATTATATGCCATCAGATACTGTATATATGTATATATATACTGTATATATGTATATATATACATATATATCATTGCAATGTTAACCTATGCGGCAAAATTAGTTATATTAATATAGCTATCCTCACTGGCAACGAGATCTTGTTTCTGTGCAAAGATATCCAATGAAACTGAAAGGCAAATAGCAAGATTCAAATCTTCAGTGAGGAAAATCTGAGAAACTGAAGGCACAATTTAGATGCCCAAATGCTGATATAACATGAAAATGCATGCAGTTCTCTAAGTTGGTGTTGGATGACTCCAGAAATGTTGAGAAACCATCTGCTTTTTGTATGGATGAAATGGAACACATGGCTTATTCATCCATATTAACAATAACTGAACATCAGCAAGCTCAAATAGAGAGGAAATTTTGTTTTTATTTCATGCATGTAACTCTTTCTTTATTTACGGACAGGCAGGTGCTATTGACTGACATTAACCAGAAAATAATTACCACTGTTGCCAAAGAAGACCTAGCAAATGCTTTGCTGCACCCCGAGAATATGAAGTTTATTTATTCATAGTTATAAAAACAGAATGTAAAGGCCACATGCAAGTGAAATGAGGTAAAAGAATCCACATGGGTGACAGAGGAAAAATGCTCTCAAAGCATGTATATATTTCTACGTTTCTTAAAAATAGAATAGAAACTGGAATATTTCACTTGTTTTAGACTTTTTCTCATTTTCTATCAGTAGCTCAACTAGAAAATAAATAGGTGAATGTATGTCTGATCTGTTTTTATAGATGCTTGACACTGTTTGATTGTGATTTAATGACTGTGAATTATCTTTCTTTGATTTGGGTTTAGATATGCAAGCATGAGTCCAGATTTACCTTATCTAATACAATTATTTAAGTACTTGGTAAAAACTGATGGTAAAATAAATTCTAGTCCATATTTATTATTTAAGTTGTGGAATAGAACTTACAAAGGATGTGTTGCCTTCTCTTGACATTTGTTCAACAGAAACTGAAAATAAGAGTGCCAGAGTCATCTCTGCTTGTGGATAAATAAGTGGACAAATGAAACAAGTTAACCCTTAAAGCTTCAGAGCATGTGGGACTGCACAGTCTCAGTACACTGGAGCTTAACAGCTCCAGGCTACAGCAAGCCTGGAATTCTGGAGAGCTCTTAATCATGACTACTTTCCCACAGTGTTAGCATGGTTCGTGTTGAGTTGGTTATAAGTATCCGTGTCTTGTATTAAGTTAATATTAGCTTTTGGCATGTTACATTTTTGTTTGGTACAAAAGGCAATGTGGGTCATCCCAGTGTCAAGCTTCACAGAAAGGAATCTGGATGTCCAACATGAAGATCCTATCTTTATTGGAGTGGAACAAAACATAATAAAATAAGTTCTTGGAAGCACCATCAGAGACAAAGGTGAGGTCCAAAAATGCATCTTCATTTTGCTGCCAGATATGTTCCTGTAGGTGAAGTTCTGAAGCCTGAAAATGCTAACGTTTAGAACAAATAATTTAGTCCCCTCTTTTGTCTACAGCTATTTAAGACTCAGTCACAGAAGAATACTTACATAGATGACATTACGTTTAATAGAAGTCATTGCAAGCATGATTTCTATCATTCAATATGGTCATTGGTTCCTGCCTTTTACTAATGCTAAGTTAATATACCAATGACTACAGAATGAGAGACTTGTGTCCTTAAGACTAATAACAATCTAATCCTCAGCTTTCTGGAGAGGGAAAAAAAAAAAGAAGAAAAAAGAAAAGAAATATCACATAACTGAATAGTGCTGGCATGAGATACCTGCAGCTTTGTTGTCAAAATGTCCCCTTAGTGTACAAGAAAGTTTAGCTCATTCATAGGAGTGTAGGTCCTTCTGATTGACACCAAGAGAGCGTAGCTTAGTCCATTCAATTCCATTTCACATATTTAATAGTTAGATAAGAAGACATTAAGTTTTGCTACATAAAGTTACTTTTTAGGTGTAGATCTTGAATACTCAATGAATGCTATACTGCCCGTCTTTTATCCTACTGCAAAAATTAGGATGTACTACAATCTGTTTTATACAGAATGGTTCTTATTGAGGCCATTAATAAGTACTGATTTTTTGGTAAATTCCAACATTTCTTGTTTTGATGTTTTCCCACCCTGTGCAGAATTCATCTTAAGTTTTCTCCAAAATCTACAGGGTTCATCTCTACTTTCTAATATTCTTGTGAAGTGAATTTGCTGTATACATGTTAGATTTGTTGGTTGGTTTTTTTTTCATGAGGACTATTTTTCTATGTTAATGCTGCAAACTAGACAAAAAAAAAAAAAAAAAACAAAACAAAACCGATCATAAAGACTTGAACTGTA
>JAOXJM010000001.1:157900122-157910244 GCA_026413425.1 Tringa solitaria
CTTCCGGCCCAGATGATTCTATGATTCTATGATTCTATGATTCTATGATTCTATATATTCAGAGATCTGTATCTTGCAATCAGGAGACGTAACATAACACCTACTTCACAGAATTAATATCTTTTAACAGCACATGATATCTAAGGCAAAGTTATGGTCTTTTTAATACGAAGATTTGAAGTGCTTTAAAAATCCTACTCATACCTATTGAGCCAAGAGATTCAAAATAGGTCAACTAATTTATTTCATAAGTAGTTGCAGGACAGGGATGCTTATAAGCCAATAACTCCTGTATTAAGGTTTATCCCAGAGGGTTTTTCTTCCATCATAGAAACAAATGAATGCTTAATCTCATTCACTCAGCTATAAATGCATTTACAAGTGCTGGGGCATACAGCAGAAATATGCAACAGTAATAAACCATGTGTTGTACTGTATACTTTGTACAACAAAAATACAAAAACTTATTGGTAAATTATTGTATGTTTTTATGCTTTTCTTTGTATTCTTAATTCGTGTACAAAGCCAGAACTGCCAAACTTGACAAGCCTACAAATAATGGAATGACTAAATGTTGGTTGGAAGAGGTTTTTGGAGATCATCGGGTCCAACCTCCTACTTGAAACAGGATCGTTACCCCACTCCCAGGTTAGCTTTGATGTCTGAAACCCTCCAAGGATAGACTCCTTGATGTTGCTTGCAACTTCTTCTAGTCCTGAACAACCCTCGTGGCTTTTTTTTCCCTAATGTCCAAACTGAAATTTCCAAGATTAAATATGTAGTATTTACCCACTCTTTACATTATCTGGTACTATTGTCATCTTCGCAATGGCCCTTCAAATAGTTACAATTAATCATTAGGTCCCTCCCTGGCCTCTTCTTTCCAAGACCACAAAAGCCCAGCCCCTCAATCCCTTTTTTGTAGGGTATGTTTTAGGCCCTGGCCATCTCAGTCACCCATCACTGGAACAGTTTCTCCTGTAACTGGGGGGCCCTGATGCTGACTGTCCTATGCCAGCTTCTGCCTACCAGGGTCAAGTAGAGGGGAACAGTGACTTCCCTCGATCTGTTGGCCATCCTTCTTGTAATGGAGCCTAGCATGAGGTTGCCTTGTGGAAACACGCTTTGGGCTCACATTGGCCATGGCATCTGCTGTAACGCCCAGTGCTTTCCTGGAACAAGTTGCCCAGGGACCAGTGGGGCTACAATCTTAGGTGCAAACCTATGTCCTTCCCCTGATGGAGCCCCAGGAGGTTTCTGTCAACCCCATCACTCTTGAGAGCTTTCTGGCCCGTGACCTAACACGGAACAACTAATTACTCCAGCAGCATTACCAGATGGGAAATATTTAAGCAATTACTGTTGGAAAGCAAGAGTTCTTTGTTCTTGGAACGGAAAGCAGTGTGATGGACTGGGCGTGCATCAGCGAGCAGCACTGTTATGGAGCGTGGATCGGCTCTTCCCGGCAAAGCAGATGTTCCACTGGCGTTTGCCTTCCCGAGGCTGCAACTCGCCCAGAAATCGCGACCGACAAACACCGCCCGCTTGCCGCCCACCTCGCAGCCGTTTCCCGCTCCCCAACGCCTCGCCCCCTCCTTGGGACACCCCTTCGCTTGGGACTTGATGAGGGGATGACGGTACCCGCGGAAGGCGGGAGGCGCATCACCGCCCCCACGGCATCCCCGGCCCCGGGGACACGGCCCTGCCCGGTCCCGGAGCCCGCCGCCGCGCCTCCTGCTGCCCCCTAGCGGCCGCCGCCGGAACAGGCGGGACGGCGGGAGGAGAGTCCGGGATACCGGGGGCTCCCGGCTCCGCTCGGCTATTCCCGCGGGGGGTGAGGAGGGTACCGAGGAGGAGGGTGAAATCGCCCTTAACGGGAGGCGGTAAGGAATCGTTCCCTCCTCCCGCCTCTCCCGGTGAGTGAAAGGCTGCGAGGGCACCAGGCTTCCGTCAGGAGGAACGCAAAATCAAATGAAATCAAGAGGGTTCGGTGAAATCAGAGGAATTTAGCCAGGAGGGAATTTCGTCTGCAAATTGGGACTCTCAGTAGCCCCAGACGCAAAGTATTGGCAGGAAAATGAAAACCTGTAGCGGTTTTATACCTAAATTGGTTGACACTTGTAATAAGCAATGAAATTCCGTTTATTTGTTGCAGGAAAAGGCTCCCGTATTATTTAAAGAGGGGAGTAATTTATTGTGGACTGCCTCTTTAAAATGCTATATGTAAAGTTTAGTTGCTAGGTCTTTTTTTTTTTTTTTATGCATACCAGATGTAGGGAAAAAAGCAGTTTATATTCCAACAAGTCTACAGAGTGGATGTACATTTCTAGCTGTTAGCAAAACATTTGCTAATTACAATACTTATTCTTTCATTCTCTTTAAAACATTGATATGTTGCAGAGTGTGTGTTTTGCTTAAGTTTAACTGAATATTATGGTATCAGTGTTATTTTTCAAAGAAACAGTTCAGTAAATGTTGAAAATTCAACTAAAGTCACTAAATATCTTAATGGAGATTGGACAGAGCAAGTTTTGGTTTTGTTTTCCCTATGTGAAAGCTAGAGAAAGTGACATCTGAGTCGTGAACAGATGGCATAAATCAGTCAACACAAATCCTGCCTAACGTTGGTGTTACTGTGTAGTACTTCACTCAAATTGACATTAATTTTGGGCACCAAAATGTTTTTTTAAGGAAGTTTTTCAAGTAATTTTGTCCACGTGGTGTATTGCTTATTAGAATTTTTTATTTTTGGAGTGGCTGGGTAAAAAAAATAATATTTAACTCATTTGTCATTCTGAAGTAGATTGAACTTTTTGTTTTATTTACAAACTCAAGTTTTCAATAAAGCTTCTGGTACCTGGCTGATAAGAATTATCCAATGGATTATTTCTGTTCTTGCTATTGTACACTGGGCAGACTGGTGTATCTTTACCTTTGGTCTAATTGGGTTTTTTTGTCCTATTTAGTCTGTCTTGCCTTTTCAGTAGTACATTAATCAGTCTTTCTCCTATTTTTTCCCCTTGCCAGCCCACCCTCTGCCCACATGCATGGGAAAGGGGAAAATTGCCTCACGTATTCTTGTTCTCCCAGCAGGCGAGTAGGAGGTGTTTTATGATACCTTATTCCTCTGTAATAGGGAAGCCACAAATTTGCCCTACTACCTACACTTATTTAAATCTCTTTTTAATCCAGAAATCTATATATACAATTTAGGGAAAAGCTAGTTTTCAAGAAAGTAAGCAAAATGTGTCATTTTGGTTGGGATCTAGTTTGTGCATACTTACTGATTTAAGGTTCTATTTCCCCCCTTTTTCATAAACGCTTGAGAGTGACTGGAGTAAAGGCTCATCACAATTTGTTTTATTCCCCTGCAAGGTGCTGATGTGGTATGAAAGAGCTTATAGACCTTTCTCAAGCTTCAGAATGGGGGAGGAAACACAACTTTCACTGTCCATGGGGGCACAGCTTCTTTTAACACCCTTTTGCTGTGCAAAGCAGTACTCCGTCACCACCTGGGAACCCAGGGAAGCCAGAACTCACCCTCTGCTCCAGCTCCTGGAGCTCTGTAATCACAACCGCAATCTGCCCTATGCTCCCTGATACCCCCCCCCCAGTTCACATTTCTCATGCCAGCTACTCTCACTGCCAGCTATCACCTTTTTATTACCAGTCACAAGCTACTTGCTCTTTTCAGTTATTGTGAGCAGACCCCAGGCCTTCCGCTTTCCCACAGAGACCAGAGAACGAGGCTGCTTCTCGCTGCTTTTCTCTCTTGAGCTCATGGTACTCTTTCCTGTGGGCTGGCCCAGCAGCCTTCTACTTGCTCTTAAGGCACCTTCCAGGAAAACAAATGATTGAAACCCCCTCTGCCTGAGGCTGGCCACCATCACAGGTCCCCTGTTTCCAAGCTGGGCGCTTTAACCGGGAGCATCTACCCCCACAAATGCTCCTGCTTTTCCTGCGCTGCACCCCGGGAAGAAGATTTTGCCTCCTGAATAGAGAAGTGCTGTGAACCCTGGGGCCAGGAGCTTTTTCAGTTGCAGTTCTGCTCCTGCTGTCTCCTGCTGGCCTGCTTTGGGAAACTCACCATGCAGCATGGTACCACTCCATCCCTCTGCAGAGACACCAAGGCTTAGAGTAAGTGGAGAGAGACTGTCTCCTACTTTAGACACTAAATTACTCTTTGTAGGACCTCAGAGGTGCCTTTGGAGGAAGCTGTAGAGTTTTCTTCACTGGTAGACTATAAAAGAGTTTGAATTAATTTTTTTAACTCTGATGAGTGTTTCATATAACAACAGGTAGGAGAAAAACATTCACAAAAAATGTCTTGTGAGCGAAGGAGAAAGATGTCTCAATCATTCCAGCTTCTGACGTTAACAAACAACACATAGTTTGTTATAGTGGGTGGTAAATTTCAACAAAAGCCTCTTCAAGAACCAGATATGTTGGTTTTTTGCTACTGAATATATTCAGAGTACAGACTTCTAATTCATGTGCTAAGAATCACATTACTGGGTTTAGTTGACTGCCCATCATGTCCTGCAAAGTGAAAATTAAGAGGCGAGGCTAAGCAGTTTGAACAAGATCAAGAGGCAGCTGCCTGTCAGAGAACAACCTGTTTAGATCCTTTCATGGCTCAGTAGTTTTAACTGTCTGCTCTATCCACATCAGCTATAGGTACCAAGTATTATGCACTTAACAATGTATATCAGCTGCACAAGTACTGTACAGAACAGTCTCATCATATGAATGGTAACTTCAGGTTCTTGTGCCTGGAATTGGAATTTCAGAATATTTTAATGAATATTAAGGTAGGAGATGATTCCTTCTCACAGCACTGGGTCTAGTGGACCCAGACTAACATTAAATGAGAAGAGGGATGGTGATTTCAATGGGTTTGTCTTCTTTAGGGGAAGTCGTAGTTTGTCTGGTAGCATTTGAAATGGGAGACCAAGCTGCAATTATACTTAAAAAGAGTTATATTTTTCCCCTTCGATGAATAATCTGGAAGGGAAACAAAGTCATAGATATTGAAGAAATGAGGGCGAAAAAACAATAAATAGAGATTTTGAGTGCTCAGCTGTAACCAACCAGGAGGTGGTATGTTTTTTACTCTCGACTCCGAATGTTACTGCTTTTCTGAATCCTGTGTTCCTGATCACTGAGGAAATACATAGTAAAACTTTGTCCCTAAAAAGTACTGGTACTTTCCTTTTATAATTATTTTCAACCACTCATGAACTTGGAATATTTTACTCACAGCATTCCACAGCAAATGACTTCTACTTAATTTGAGAAAGGTAAACAAAATCTCCAGGTGTGATGAAATTCACAGAAGGTGTTAAAGCAAAAAAACCACCCTAACCAAAACCAAACCAAACAAACAAAACAAGACAAAGAAAAACGATAAACCCAAATATTTTTCTACAATGATAACATTTTTATGTGAAAAATATTCTCATTTGTGTAATGTACATGTGTATTTGTGCATGGGTGTGTGCTTGCAGATGTATGCTGTAACTGTGACAATTGGGATGTGCTTTCAATTATTCTGTGAAAGAAGAAAATAATATTTCTTAGTTCTTGGCTATTTTAGTCTTCTGAATTATAAACTGAAGAATGTGAAATCTAGGTTGTGTTAGAAAAGAACAATCTAGAAGGAAATGCAACCATTTTCCTTGAAAAACTGTGTAGCAAGAAAAATTATGCATGCATATTTTGTTTGCTTTAACTTTTTATCTTCCAGAAAAATTGTTGGTAAAATGCAGTGGAAATGAGAGCAATCTCCTATGATGTTAGCAACCTACCCACATTTTCATGGTTCTACAGTAAGATCAGAAAAAATCCACCTAAGAAGGAAGCTTTAACTTGCTCTAGTAATAAAATGAAAACTTTGAAGAAAGATGTTTTAAGTATTTTGAGGAGAGACAAGTATTTTATCATCAGCTTATTTTTTCATCAATCACTCCAAATTCAGTTGGTTAAATCCAAGATTCCTGGAACATCAAGAATTGGAACATAATGTAGGTAAAACAGATATATTCTTACCTCCTTTCTTAAGAAGAAACAGTCACTTTGATAATGATCTTCAGGTAGTAAAGTAATTCAAAACCAACATGCAAAATTTTAACACAATTTTAAGCCAAGAGTCACAACGTACCTCTTTATTTAAAGCACAAACTGAAATGGAAGAAGAAATATACAGCTGCAGCAACAATAACAGGAAACCAGAAGAAAAAAGGGGGTGGGTTCTATCTCTTGATCTGAATATACTCAAGACAAATGTAAATTTGACTTCTTTGGCTCTATGTCAATTTTTGGAAATAGCTTCTCAAGTATTTAGATCTGGACTGATTTGGGATAGTGAGTAGCAGGACTTTTCTGTTTGACTCAGAATTGAAGAAACAGCAGTTGAGGAGCCCTACAAAATGATCTTTTTGGTGCAATCCCAGTTTTCCTACAGCTCCGGGACACCAGAACCACAGAGACTCTCCAAGGACAGATATTAGTGTTTCACTTCAGAAACAGCTCTCCTTCTGTTTTGTCTCTCTCAGATTTTCAGATAACTTAAAATTTGGAAAAGTTTGGTGTCGCTCACCTTAGGAATGAAATAAAATATTAGAAAAGTCGATTATTTTTTAACCAGGAAATATGTTCTATTTAAGATTGGGACCTTTATTATTTCCATGAAGCCTTCCAGTTCTATTAGAAAGTGTAACTGCTACTGCAGCTGTCTTAAGGGATGGTAGCTATGTCCAAACTATAGCACCCCTTAAGTTTAAAGGTTGATTTTGCTCATTTCTCTCAAGCAAAAAATGTTTCTGAAGAATAAACAGGAAGTGTAAGGAACAAGGTCTACATCCTCCTGTGTTCAAACTTTTTTATATTCCTTGCTTTCTCTGAGCTGTGCATACTGTATATGTATGTAGGAGTGTGTAAAATATTAATACTCTTGAAACATCAGAATTTTGGCATAAAGAAGCATATATTCCAGAATCTACCTGAAACAAACAAAAACAGCTGCCAGAGCACTTTGTCATTTTCTCCCATATATTTGTATAAATTGCTCATACGCCCAGAAAGGTAATCACGAAGGATTGTGTGTCTCCTTATCTGCAGTGTGCAACATGAGGAATTAATTCTGGAGTGTCTGACTTCAGCCTTGACCAAAAATTAATAAGGACTGAAGGAAAGAAGCTATTGAGTCTGGTTACTGACACTTGCCTAGCAAAAGGAATATGGGTTCTGGCTAACAATCTGGGATACCTTTTGTGCTAAGGTTAAGTTTCTATAAAATTCACAGGCTAGTGTTCTTCGGTGTTCTTGGCTACCTTAACACTAAAAGAAATATTAATTATTTAATTTACTATACTACTTACGGTGTTTTCCTTGAAAATAGGGGAAGATGCTCAGATACTGTTGCTATGGACAAAGAAAGTCTGATTAATTTTAAATATGTTTGTCTATCTAGAAGATATTTCTATTTTGTTCTTTCATGTTAACTGTGAAATTCAGAGGATCTTTTTCTGAAGCAATCAATACTCATGCTTATAATGATAACAGGTGGCAAAATAGTAAGACAGAGCTGGAAAATGGGCAATGCTTCAGTGTTATGATGAGTGACATGGTTTTACGTAGACTTTGGGATTTCTGTTTTGTTTTGTTTTGTTTTGTTTTGTTTTAAGCTTGATTGCAGGAACAGAAGAAGTGGCAGGATGTCTCCTGTGTGCTTTTACTAGAACAGATACTTTTGCAGTGTCTTCAGTTGAACTGAAGCAAGGTTTAAGATAAAACTGACACTTTTTTCCTGCTTCAAAGGGGAAGGAAATTGGTTTTATACTATGAAAACTGGCTACTACAGTCAATTGCTTCAAATAAGTTTGAAGCAGACTGTCCTTAATTACAGATGCACAGTGAGGGCAACAGTACAGGTGGCATTTGAGAGCAGAGTCCCAGAGGAAGAGTGACAGTGCAAAGTGAAGGTGGTACACGAAACATGAGAAAGATACAGAAAAGAAGCCAAAGAACAATATATAGGTTGCCATGAAGCACTTTGAAGAAAATTATGCAAGGACGGCAAGAAGGGGAAGATTACGTGTGCCTGACACACAGAAGGAAATAAGACCTCATGAGTTACTTGGGAGTTTTGGAAAAAAAGTTTTTGTTAGAAAAATATTTTAAGTTCTTGGCTGTCACTTCTTTCACTGGCACCCTAAATAATAGCCAGTTATTTATTATCAAATGGCTAATTACTATTATATTTTGCATTGAATTAAAATTTGAAAACCAAGAAAATATTACTTCCATACTAATCTTGATTTGGTATGACAAAAGAAGAAATATATAGAATATAATGAGTTTGTTAATTTTTATATACATAAAATATATTATGTCTCTTATTCTTTCAAATCACTAAAATAACGGATGAAGAAGTAAGAGGTGCCTTTGGAAGCCTTGTGTAATGATACAGGTTTAGAGATGAGGTTTGAACAAGGTGAAGGAACTTATATTGCACTTATTCTCAGTGTGCTTCAGTCACATGTGATATATGTCTTTGCTTTTAGGAACATACAAGCTGTTTACATACTGGTTTTTCAAACCCTATGCTTATCCTCCTCTTTTCCTCTAGGTCTGGTTGCTTGCCTTTAGGCAGTACCCTGATTTTAAGACTTAATTCTCTATGTATTAATTCTCTATCTATTCCAGCGAGATCCTGTCACAGCATCTCAGTTCCAGCATCGAACAACCATGTCACTACAGCCAGAAGTCACTTCTGAAAAACTTGGTTTTGACTATCAGAGTATGCTCTTTTGGCCATGATTACTTAAGCCTGGCAAAGTAATGCTTTTAATGGCTATGGTTTGGTTTTTTCAAAACACCTGTGGTATTAAATTCATGGGTATTACCAAGACTGGGCAATCTTTGATCTTAAATTCACTCAGTATTGGAATATAAGCCATTTATTTTCTTCATGTTTCTCTTCATGTGTACAAATTACAGCAATCAAACCAAATCCTGTGTTGTTTTTAACAAGTCTCAGTGGATCAACGGCATGTACAGTAAGAACTGATTGTACAACACCCCTTACGTCCTACCATCCTTCTGAATGCCACTGAAAAAATTGCATGGTTGGAAGTGCTTTCCAGCAGGCATCCTGGTCTAGAGGGTGGAGAATCAGGACTGCAGAGCACATCATGAGTGGACTTCCTTCCACTTGGTATACAACTGTAAGTTCTATACAGTAATAGCAACACAGGAAAAAATGAAAAGTGTGTCTACAATATATACTTTCTAAACAAGGCAAAAATATTTTGGAAAATTATATAGAATTACGAAGTGTGGCAATTCCAGTATGTTCAAGACTGCTGTCAAGGCATTTTTAAGGTAGCTCCTGGAAATGCCAAAGCACATGTAGGCAAGATAACAAACCAATATCAACCACTTACAAAAGTACTCTTTCTTGTCCTACCTTGTTTAGGTGGGTACTGTATTCATTCATGTCCACAGAACTATAAGACAAGCTGTATCTAATACATCTAAAGAGACACAAAATCTAACAATTAGAATAAACTATTTAAGATACATTGTGCCTTTCCTTAGTATCATAGACTGCCTGTTTGTATTAAAAGACATATTAAACTCCAGCCAGTAAGTCTCTGCATTGTGTCTAAGATAGAGCTTCCCAGTTTCATTTGTTGTCTTTTTTTGTTTTCTTGATGTGTATTACTCACTGTCTTCTATCTTGAACTTAATTCCTTTACAGAATCATAGGATCACAGAATCACAGAATAATATGGGATTGGAAGGGACCTCTGAAGATCATCTAATCCAACTCCCCTGCAAAAGCAGGTCTTCTCAGAGCAGATTGCACAGGACCATGCCCAGGTGGGTTTTGAACATCTCCAGACACCCTCAAAGTAAAGAAGTTCCTCCTCATGTTTAGATGGAACTTCTTGTGTACATGTTTGTGCCCATTTCCTCTTGTCCTGTCACTGGGGCACACTTTATAACTCACTTAATTTAGCAATAATGCAAGAAGTCAATAAAAATGTAGACTTTCTATTTGCTTTAACTTTTTTTTCTTCTCTGCACCCCCCCACCCCAACCCCACCCCCCGTCATG
>JAOXJM010000001.1:157911729-157921974 GCA_026413425.1 Tringa solitaria
CAACTTGGTGTCATCTGCAAACTTACTGAGGGTGCACTCGATCCCCTCGTCCAGAGGGGAGTATTCAACATATGCATGCATATGTATTATTGCATGTTTTGTGCTTATGCATTTAGGCTTTTTATGTCCTACTGGTTTTGACAATATGGCACATCTCTTTGCCTAGAAAATACAAGGTGTATTTTTCACAGTAAAAGATAGGAATTATAAATAACACCTAACCCCTCATATTTTTTTTTCAGCAACATACATTTTTTCCTCTAGATGGCAATATATTGCAAGAAATATTGTCAATCTGTTTGCAGTACTTTTAACCATTGAATTTGACAGTCTCCAGAAGGTATTTAAAGAGAAATTACTCTTTCTTTTAGCTTGAAAAAATTTTTTGAGAGTTGATTAGCGTAACACAATAAATAAGGAAGAAAAAAGGTATAAAATTGGAAGAATTAAATAAGTTAAACAAAATCACCAGATACAGTACATGTAATACTTAAATACTTACCTGTAACAAATGGTCATATGGACTTCTATATCAAAGTAACCTTTACTAGTATTTCCCAAATATATTAGTGTTTTTTCACATACATTACTGTAAGAAAAAGGGCTTTTACATACCCATATCAAGACTTTAAAATTTCATATTGACTCATTAAATTTTCTTTTTCAATCACAAATTAAAATACAATATAGCAAAAATAATAGTCCAAAACTGTGATTGATACTTATATGGAAAATGATGTGAAATATATTAAAGGTAGCAAAGTTGTTGTAGATGTGATGATTAAAGAATATAGGAAGAAGTAATCTGTCAGGAGAGATAGTTTCATTCTTACACCAGTTGATATAAGCAGGGCATTAAAATAGGCATATTTTCAGGTATCTCAATCAATAAATAGTAGTAGTGTATTTTTCCCTTCTCCATACAATTTAATCCCAGAATTCTTTTGCTGTTCTAGCCTAATATAACAAAGAGATAGACTGTATTGTCGTGAAACCATGAAATAGAAACTCTGGGGTTTCATAATAGCAATGCATCAGCATATAGAAATCTGGAGCTTATATATTTATATGTATGCTTTCAGAAAATACTGTGTGCACCTACTGAAAACTAAATGAACCGAGACACTATTTGAATTCAACTATACTAACCCACTTGAGATACCCCTTTTCTATACATGAGTGAGTTTTATTTTTCCTCTATAAAAAGAAAAATAAATACTGATAGTTTATCGGAAAATTTTCACCTTCACTCCTTTCAGCAGAATCTGACAGAGTTGTAAATCAGCACAAAAGGTTTATTAACATTTATCTTCCCCTGAAACTTCTGGTATGGATTCCTGAGGAGTTACTCAAAATAAATGTTTTTCCTTTACTTTTGCTAAGTGAAGAGATGATCTGGTGGTGTGATCATGAGGACATGGAGAATAAGCTGGGGACATCAACCAGCTGTGAACTATGACCACAAGAAAGAATGAGAGGGGGCATAGAAATGTGGCTGGAATGGCAGTTTTATGGCAATATGTCTACAAATGTATGTAAGTTAGTCATATACTTTGCCTTGTGAAAATTGTGTGGGTATAGGAATATAGGATTTCTCATCACTGTACATCTACCTTCTTGAAAAGGATATGTGTAAAAAACTCATGTTGAACTGGCATTGTTTGCCTTCTGGGTCTGATTAGGAGAACGGGGTGGTACCTGAGGCTAATAAATACAGAAAGGGAAGGCACAGATCAAGACAGCTAGGCCTTGGTGGGTACTGATAGTGGAAAAGCTGCAGACGTTTCCTTTGAGATGAAGAAAGGATGAATGGGATGTGACTGTTGACTCCACAGATTTTAAGAAGACTCAAGCAAGGAAAAGAGTAGACAAAAATGCTAGCTTATTTCACTGTAGCACACAGATAAAAGCTGCAGATATGTGAGACTTAAGAGTGCTGGAGAGAAGTTTGCTGCTGGTTTCTTTGAGATAAAAACCTGAAGGTTAAAAGACTGGTGGGGGAGCTGAGCTGTTCTCCCTGCTAACATAGGGAGAGCTATGCATCTTTCTCTGGACAAAACACTGGTGAAACAGGGAAGTTAGTGCAGGAAGAAGGGGAAAAGGTATAACTCCAGGGTCCCTCTCAGCCAGCTAGAATGCAAAACTCCCCTTTGAATGGTAGCAGTTTTGGAAACTGTTGAATACAGTGAGTTACTGTGGTGTACTCAGACTTCTGGAGCCTGTTTGTGGTGTCCAGCAACAATACACTGCAAGTGCAAGCAACACTGGAACTGAGCTCTGTGGTGAAACCCTTGATGTTCTGTGGAAAGAGACAAGATGTGACGTTGCTGCAGTGGTGCATCTTTTGCAGAAAGTATTGGTGTTTGATCAGCAACCTTAATATGATTCCTGCAATACTTCTCCATTCTTAAACTCCTTAAAACTCTTGTGTAATGCATTAGCAATACTGTACTTCCCATTAAGAGTTAATGTTCTGCTCTCGCTGCTGTTAGTAGTAAGTAAACAACAAACTATCCCTTAATAAAACCTTTCACTTGATAGTAAAGAAAGATGCACATTTAAGGCAGAGCAATGAAGCTCTTTGTATGAACCTGCAAGGCTGTAATGATACAGGTGTGTCAGACACATGTCCTCTCTCCTGTAGCATGTGTCTGGGGGGTTACTTCTCATGGTATAAATGTAATAGTGAGCAGGTTTGAGAACGAAAAAGTCTAGGGTAAAGGAAATGTCCAGCCCCTGGTCTAGAATAGAGACATGTAACTACCAGCTGCCTGTTCAACCCACTGTCTCCTTTCATCCTCCCATGACTCAAGAAACTACTTTCTGCAGGGCTTAGGGTGGTACAAATACCCAGGCGTGGTGTAGCTCTTACCGTACAGCTTTTCCTTTGTTCATAGCCTAAGGAAAATGTATTTGGAAACCTGCTGTTCTTTGGTGATCTTCAGCTGCTAGATCAGACCTGTAGGATAACTTGCAAGCCACAGGCTTCTCCTGTCAGTACTGAGACCCCCTCATTTTTTCCTGTCTCTGGAATTAGTGAGCTTGTAACAAAAGCATCAAACTGTCTTTGCCATCACCGTCTTTGCAATTATATTGTTTAAAGAGATTAGATCAGGGAATTATTATGCTGAAGTGTTAACGAGTAATTATAAAGATATATATATACACATATATAAAAATCAGGGGTGGCTGCATAGGAGTAATGGTTGGAATTCATCTGGCTAAACTAGATTTCTAAGAGGTAGTCATCCACTGTCAAAGCTGTCTACCTCAGACTTCTTTGATCCGTACTATGAAAAAAGAGGAATATCCAAAAAGTAATTAATTTCATCCTAAATTAAGCATTTAGGACGGATTAGACCAGCAAGTGACCATACTGACTAGTTTCAGGCACTAAAGTTAGGTGAAGTGAATGTCATTCAATGTCTGCTGTGAACAGCCCCAGTCTGACTTGGTATGTGTTGTCAAAAAAACCTGTAACTGCTCTAAGATCTATACATATTAGAACTTTTTATTACAACTATAATGAAGATACAGCAGAGTTACAGCAGTTTAAAGTGGGGGAGAGCCGCTTTGCAGTGTTGGCTGCATTACATTAAGTCACCCT
This sequence comes from Tringa solitaria, assembly GCA_026413425.1. Taxonomy (NCBI): domain Eukaryota; kingdom Metazoa; phylum Chordata; class Aves; order Charadriiformes; family Scolopacidae; genus Tringa; species Tringa solitaria. Next base: position 157,915,337 of record JAOXJM010000001.1, read on the forward strand.
GTTTTACTTGGAATAGTACTATTTCATACTATAGGCTTGGTAACCTGTTATAAACTGAGGGTTGCACTAAGGCAACTGAATTTGTTAGATATTTTCATATGCAAATTTCTCTAATGAAGACAGACCCTTAGATGCTGTGAAAATAATACCCCACTGCCTTGAAGCTTTTAAACTCATTTCCACCTGTGATAAATTTGAACATAAAATGCTGTAAAACAGCAGTATCTACTCAGCACTTCTTTTGAAGAGGGGTAGTAAATGACAAAAAGGGCAAGGAAGATAACAGCAGTGATATTTCCTTGCTGCAAAAAGGTTGCACAGAATTTAATTAACTCATTAAAAAATTGGTTCTTTACTCCATATTCAGAGGAGAAACTACTTCTATGAACTATTCCTTAAGAAATCAAATCTTTTATGTTAGTGCTAGAATAGTTACACAGTTATTCACTGAGAAACTTCTCTTTTTTCCTCTTTAAAAAAAATTTGTTCTGATCATTTCATCCTTTGGATTCCCTTTCAGGAACTGATTTTCTTGTGTCACCTCTGACATGACAGGGAATGAATCATTCTTGAAATTCACAATATTTTATCTATATTTTTAAAGATCTCATTTAGTTTCTATACAGTCGCTAGAAAGTAAGGAACATCTTTAACTCACTTACAAAGAAAGTAAGGTGGATGCCAGAGCATTATGTGCAAGACTAGGATACAGTTGAAATCATAAGAATTAGCAAAATTACATACAGCATTTAAGGAACAGATGTTCCTCAAGGAACATCATCATCAAGAAGGTGGCTGCTGTTAGAATTGTGGTCTGTACTAATATTCATCTGTGGATTCAAATCAATGATTAAAATCCTAGACAGCTTTCTGCAACACCACACCAGCAAAATTCTTCTGTTCTGTATTTTATGTATAGGCTCATTCAACCTAGTCACTGAATTTAGGAGACTGACTTGCCTTTGGCATTTGACCAGAGTCCTTATGAAATCCCAAGCCTAGAGCAACAATGTTCATAGCTGAGTTGTTTGAGATGATACCAGCTTCTGAGCCAGAGGATTAAATACAGTTATCCCCACCCAACAAGGTAGATAGGGTACAGTATGGCCCAATTTATGCCAAGTATTTGTACTCTGGATGCTTAGATCTGAAGTTTGCTTTGTGCAAGTATTAGAACTATGAATATTTAATGAGAAAATGACAGCCTTTCCTCTCCAAAATTAATGTCTGTCCTCCCCTAACTGCACAACAATTTCCACCACTTTTCTTTTGCTGGTACTAGTGTTTGCAAGACCGTTATCAAATCAGGGATCTACTCTGTCAGAGATCTGGCATTGAACAGAAAGAATTTCTTGTTGGCCTGAACGCTGTTGGTTCTCAGAGCTGTCTCAATGCCTGAATCTTTATGTTTGCACAAGGAAGACAGTTGTAGTGAGGGTAGGATGACCTTCTCATCAGCACAGTCAATTTAGTTTCGATTAAAGCAACTGTGTCTTTAGTCTGCACCAGCATAGTTCAAAGTTTCACATAGCCAGTGTGTTCTTCTCATCATATTACTAAAACTCCTGTGGAAAAGAAGTGTTAAAACTTTCAGAGTAATGTCCTTTTGCACATTTAAAAGGAAACTAAATCAGTCAAACGTTCTGACAATATACCTCTAATTTAAAGAAAAACACAAACCCAGTGGGTCAGACAGCAACCTCTTCCTCTGTTTTCCTGTTTGGGCTTCCATCTGTCTACCAATATTGATTAGTACTCAACTCTTACTTTTCTAGGGTAATTATATATGACAGATCATTAGGACTGCCTAGAAGGAGTGATGGAAAATGTTATAACTTCAGATATTTTTTAAGACACCATTTGCCAAGGAGTTCTGTTTCCAGGATTAAGAGCCAGATAATAAGATACAAATTATTCTAACATCAGACAGAGACAGTAAGTAAAATGTATTGGAATAATTCAATTTTTTTTTCACTGAGTTGCTATCAGTTGATGCTTTCTTGCTTATTAGGAGGGTGGGGGGAAGGGAAATCCATTATCCATACTTTACAAGTCAGAATATTTGACTGTGTTTCTATAAGTTATTTGTAATGATCTGGGCCTGAGTTTCCTCAGCTGTAAAATGGGAACAATTTTTCACAGAGGTATAAGGAGACATAATTAACTAATATTTAGGAAACACTTTAAATTCCACAGATGGAAATTTTTTTCAAGTTAGTGCAACATGAATAGTGTTCCAAAGAGCTGAGTATGTTACTGGGATAATATTCTGCCAAAATATTCTGCCAAACATGTAGGTATCAATCAATCTGTAATCTGTAAAAGTGAAAACAAATTCAAAATTGTTAAACTCTGTACATCATGGAAACTAACTAAATTAACACAAAATGGAATGGCATGCTCCTGATACGGAACAGAAACTACCAGACGTGACTATTATGAAGGAAACTTCACCTTCCATATGTTGAGAATGGATTTCTCTTTTAGGAGACATCAGAGAAGTTACTCTCTTTACAGAACAGACCATCATTGGACAATATTTTAACATATAATTATAAAATAAGAGTTTTACTTTGATTAGCAAAGGAATAGGAAAAGATGCATTTTGTCTCTAACAGGGCTTAAATACAGTCTGTCCCACCTAAGTTTAAAAGAAGTGCCTAATTGAGAGTGTAATTGTTTAAACCTCCCTGAATATCCAGTCAAGAGAAATAAATATCTCTCAGGACAAGAGTGATTGTAAATGGGTCGAATCATCCTTTAAATCTGGCATTTTCTCTCTACTTTGTGTATAGGGAACTTGTATTCCTTCCTGTATTCCTTCCTCCAGTCCTGTTTGACTGTGTTCCTAACACAGTGCCTCAGTTGCTAAATCTATGTAATGAAAAATATCACTTATTATAGGTGAATAAAGCAGTGCTAACAACAAATCCCACTGTTCTACCTGTTTTTAAGAGGCAAAATATTAGGAAAATAAAATACAGAATGTAAAACAACAGTAACAACAAAAACCTGAGAAAAATGTCAGCTTTTTAGTTATTGAGATCTACTTTATTTTTATAGTCATGTCCTGTTCATGGCAAGGTAAATAATTAAAAAATATTAAAAGAACCAGACACAGTGTAAGCAATGGGTGAAATTCTGTGCCAAAATTCTATTTGTATATTGTTTTGTACATAATGGCATAACACCACACAGCTCAAAAGCACACAGATGAGCCTTTGGTTTGTCAGGAGTTCAGGGAACAAAAAAGCAGCCTGCAGCTAGCTTCCTCCACCTATGTCTGGCACAAACACATTAGCTAAATGCTGTATTTTATTGCTAAATAGAAAGAACCAAACAGTGAAATTTTAGGATCAAGCCAGAGCTAAAGCTGGCAGCAGAAGAAAAACAATAGCATTCAAAGAAAAAACAACAACAAGGAGGGAGTAACATGGTCCAAAAATGAATAAAAGACAAGGGACCATATCCAAAACCAGAATAGGTTATAAAACATGGACAGAGATAAAATATTCCCAGTGGAAGTAAATGGGAGAGGCCCTATGTGTCATAATGTGGCCAAGTAGAGAATTCTGCAAATCATCCTTTATACTGCCACCAAAGACCACTTTGTGTCTTCACTGTTATCCAGTTCTTGGCATTGTATGTTTATTTCCATGCTTTTTTGGGGGTACTATTTTAGTTTTTTTAATCCCTTTTTTATTGTCAGTGGTCGTGGGTTTTTATCAACAAAGATTTTTATCATATGCTGAGTATTGGCCTCATCGATTGGAGCAGAGCAAATTTTGGATATGTTAATGTGCACTGAATGAAGTGTGTGAGTGAAGCCTTTGCCCCTCATTTAAGACAGTTTTAATTTTAAAGGCCTTTTAAGATCCCTCGTAAGTTACCTCCCCATAATAAAACAGAAAGAGTCCACAGCTCAAACATGCCTGCATGTCAGCACAGACACAAATGTGAGGCTGTCTCACAGAAATGTAAATAAAGTAGGTATAGAAATTGTGAATATTGTTCTAGTGAAAAGCTGCCCCTGTACAGATACAGTTCAGCAAAATGGCTAATGTAATATTCGTTTGCCACCAAAGTGGTTCTGCTTCTCCTACCCCCATCCCTGTGGTCCCCTCCTTGCATCCTCACTAGCACTTATCAGACGTAGTGAACAGCTTGTTTGACAAATTAACAGAAAATTAAATGATAGAGAAGAGAGTAGCTTTCAGCACGCACTTTTAGAGGCTGAAATCAACCAAGTGGGCACTTCCATGGCAAAAAAGGGACGTGCGCTGCACAGTTGGGTGTGCAGATAGAAGCCAAGAAGAAAAGCTGGGTGTTCACAGCCACCTCCTGTAGCAGCAACTGGTTTAGCTCTGTCACTGAACTGCACCCTTAGAGAGAGAAAATCCTCAAGAGCATAAAAGAAGGAAATAACAAAGCATGACATAAAACCTCTGATAATGTATCTGCCTTTGAGGAAAAGCTAAAGAAAGAGAGCATTTATGTTGAATGCTAGTAGTTCCAACTTTCTAACTCTAGGGAGGAAGACTTTGTACATCCTTTATAAGAAAAAAATAGGATTACACCAAAGAAGTGATTGATTCTACCACCACTTTCTTTTCTGAACGGAAACAGTTTATATTTTGTGGTTTTTTTCTACCTATTTATCTCACAGAAGGGATAACAAAAGTGTCACTGATTGGACTTCTTTTAAAAAAATAGACCTGGAAGCAGGTTCTGTTGAAACAAAATAGATAAATGATTCAGGGAAAAAGCCTGGGGAAATCTGAAATGGGCAAAAGAAGCTAAATATTATCCACATGGAGACCAAATGGAATTAAAGGCAGTCTGACAAACCCATCCCTACAACCCACTCCCCATCCCCCTCTCCCCCCCCCAAAAAAAAAGAGCAAGAAAAGATGCAAGAAAATGGAACAATATGATGAATGGCATCTCCTTTATTTGTTTACGGGATATGTATATTTCATGCTTTGTGAAGTAAATTTCTCTGGGTGGCCATTTGGCCTGTTTTCCCTGTCCAGGCAGAAGCAGAATGAGTCAAGGCAAATCCCAGGGTAGTGTACCATCCCAAAGAGCCACTCGACAGGGTGTACTTGGGTAGGCAGCTTTTACTGTGCAGTATTATGAAAGAGGAGAATGAAAGAAAACACATAGGGTGATCCCTAAGGAGGGAACAGATGAGTTGCCAAGCTCAAGGCAGTGGTCAAGAGGCTTTCCTTAGGGATGAAGACCTCAGAAGAAGTGTGTATGGTTTTTTTGCAACCAACAAAATCCACTGTAAATTGCTAAGTTGAGAGCAAGAATGAAAGATGTTGTAGGCAAAACTCTTTCTACACTTCTTCTCATCTGACCTGTTGAATGAGTTCTGTATTTTAATGAAATATCTTGTTTGACTTGGTGTTCCAATGATATGGAAGACGTATTTTCTTTAAGAAAAAATCGTCTTAAAAATTCTGGCCCACTGAAAGCATTTTCTCTAGTTGGCCAGGGAAGTACAACTGAAAGAGTTGTAAAAGAGTAAAACAGGCATATATAAAATAGGTCTCCAGCAACATAACTGCCATTTAGAAAAGGTTTTCTCCAAAGAACAGCTAGGAAACATGAGCTGCAGGAAAGACTGATGGAGTTGAAAAGTCAGACAGCCATAGATCTTCATGGAAAAATGAGCTACTTGGTTTTGTATTTGGACCACCTAAAGAATTTGTGTAGGATTGCATTTTTTTTGCAACAGTTATCTATTTTTTGTAAACTGAGACCTTGCCGAAGCAGGTTCCATTTGCAGTGAATCAATTTTACATACTCAGGTAGAACTGGAATTGCACTTTGAAATTGAAAATTGATTGAAAATGAGATTAGGTCACTCTGAGTTGTGAAATTTGCTAAGCTACAAACCTTAGAAGTACAGCCCTGTGACAGAAAATTATTTTGGTTTTTTGAGTGAGTAGAAAAATCATGTTAAATTCAATTTGTGGAATAAAGGAGGGTAGCAATAATGGAAACATAATAGTTAAGAGTTGGTAACTGATGAAAATATATCCACGAAAAGGGTTGTTAAAAATATAGAGTCAGCCAGACCTGAACATTATTATTTTTTAAGATATCTTACAGCAACAAAAACTGGAGGAGCAGAGGCTAGCCAAGAAATTTCCTTCTGTCATTATTTGCTTATTTAAGTTCTTATAGTTGAATGATAATTATAGGAATATGTAATGACATTTTAGAAAGCTTAAAAAAATATTGGGCAAGTGCAAAACCTGAAAGTTTTAGATCCTACTTTGTTAATGAGCTGCTTAATAATAGCTATGAAAGAAATCATTCAATTGGTCATAAGTGGAAAGAGCAAAGCTAGAGCATGGGCTGCCTGAAAATTCATATTTCAAAGGAAATTTGACCAGATAAGATAAACCATTTTACATTCTCCTCTGGGATCTTCAAGGTTCAGTGGGATGTCTGAATATTTTATTGCATGCTGGAGATTCTCCAATCCCTGCCACAGTCACTGGAAGACACTTGTGCCTTCTGTGATGCCCATGGTACCTGCGATTCTCCTAGCCTATATTATTCAATTGAGATAGAATCATAGAATGGTCCAGGCTGGAAGGGACCTCCAAAGGTCATCTAGTCCG
>JAOXJM010000001.1:157923047-157934645 GCA_026413425.1 Tringa solitaria
TCCTTCCTTCCTTCCTTCCTTCCTTCCTTCCTTCCTTCCTTCCTTCCCTCCCTCTCTTTCTTCCTTTCTTCCTTACTTCCTTTCTTCCCTTCTCTTTTTCATTCTCTCATGCTTTCACACTTTTTCTGCCTTTCTTTCTTGTTTTCCTCCTTCTTTCTTTTTCCTTCCTCCCTTCTTCCTGTACTTTTTTCCATTCTGCATTTCTTCCTTTCCTTCTCTTTCCTCCTTATCCCCTAAACTTAACTATTTAGTAAGCCACCTATTTTGCTGAAAAAGTGAAGTATATACTTTCCTACCTTTCCTAGTCCAGGAAAGTAGAGACTATTATATGTTCCATATATGGGATGACGAAATTCTGGTTTAAGGTCAGGAATCTCTGAGAATCCAAATTGTCAAAGCCTTAATGGGTCTATAATGGGTTAACTCTTTGTTTCTCTGACTACTTTTAAAGCTGTAATTATTTAAAAAAAAAAGGAAAAAAAAAAGAGCATTGGTTGCAAGCTATCAGATCACAGTATCTTTACAGTTTTGGAAAAGGACTTCTAATAGCAGCCTAGTGTAGTATTATACTGTTGATCACAGTGTAGAGGTCTTTTTCATTAATACACATTAAAAAAAAAAATAAATAAGTTGGAGGTTGGGCAGTGAAGGAAGACTCTCAAAACACATTAGATATAAAGAAGTTTGTAGAACTTGTTACAGAAATGGACTGTGTGCATTTGTCCATGTTGCATAAGAGAGTGGGAGAAAATGCCTTAAAAGATTAAGTTTTGGATTTGAAAAGACTGTTACTAGCATTCTTGTGACTATTTCAGGAAGCCTTTTGTATTGAAAACAAATATTATTACTTATAGTTTGAGAGCAGTTGAAAGAATGGCGGATTTTTATAGCACAATTCTAAATTGTCCTACTTTAAATTATTATGATATGAAAGAGAGTTCTCAGCACTTCTGAAAGCTTTTGCTTTTGCTGTTTGCATGAGAGGAAGTTTGTGGTCAGGGGAAACCATGCATCTCAGCATGGATCTTTAAATGCAGAAATATTGAGAAGAGCAACTCATGAAGAGACTGGAAAAAACCTATATTATTTAATTATTAAAAAAAAAAAAGATATATATACTATATATATATATATATATATATATATATATATATAAAGACCTGATATAAGGTTAGCATTGTTGGGACACTAATTGTAATGCTCTGAGCAAGAAAGAAAGAAACTTCTGAATGAGATATTTACTCAGGAACAGAAAAGGTCCATTTTTGTTTTATAATTACAGAACTGAAATTTTTCCTGCTTCATCTTGCTTGCTACAGGAATGGTGTTCAGAGAAATTAAAACTTGCTGAAGACAGGAATGTGCTAACAAAATTGTTTCAAAAATGATTGGGCAAATGGTCACCTAGAAATCACTAGGGTTTGGGTTTTTTTTGATCACATTGACATTATGCTGTGATGGTGTTTAAGAAGGCTCGGCAGTATTTGAAGGGTTGAGCTGGCCCCTTTTCTTGAAAAGGGCACAAATTTGTAGGGCTGATATGCTGCATTTCTCTCCACCGTGTTTCCAGTATACAGTCAATAAGAACACTTGTGTGCCACGCGACTCCCAACCCATGAGTTGGAGCAAAGGAACCTGTCAACTCCTCTGTGTGAGATACTGAAGGCATCAAAGAATTTCGGACTTTGAAACAACGTCCTCTTTACAGTTGGAGAAGTTCATGTCTTTTTGAAGGATTAAAGAGTCATAATGGGAATATTTAAGTGCAGGTGTAGCTTGCACTAGTGTTGGAAAGGACATAAACACTACTGAACTGAGTATGTAACATGATATTGCAAGAACTGATTGGATCCTGAGCCTAAGCATGCGGGTCTATAGGAACCATCTGAAGTACTGATAATCAGTGTGGCTGAGAACAGGAACTGAGATTAACTAATAAAACAGAGGTCACTTTCTAAAAAATAATCTGTCTCCATCAATAGATGGTTGGGCATTAATAAGCATATCATTTGGGCTTGCTGCAAGGGGAAACTTCTCAGTCTATTATTAGGGAATCAGAGGGAACTCTGAAAATTTCAATGTTATGAGATTGTTATGAACAAAGGGTGCAAAATATCCCGGCAGAAAGACAATGCAGTTGTGTGAGTTGCTGGAATTTATTAGGTGAGTTCTTTTTTATTTCTTTTTGTTGCACAGATCAGCAAGGGCTGTGTTTCTCAAATTGAATCATGAAATCTCCAGAGTGTTACAGGAAGCTGCTAAGAAGTCACAAAGTGTTAGAAAACTTTAGATAATTTTAAAAGGGAAAATATTTATCTTTCTAGAATTAGCTCAATTTCTTCAGAGAGAGGAAGTAAGTAATTTTAAAACAGTTAAAATACCTCCAGTTGCTACCAGCCAGGTAGCAAGTTCAGGGAACCATGGATTTACACCTGCAGTCTGAAATTACAGCTCTCTGCCATGCAAGAAATGAGTTGGAAGTACTCAGCATCACCTTTCTGGTTATTGCATCTTACTGACAGGAATGCCCCAGACAGAGTAGTCCAAGAGGGAGTCATGTCTGAGCAATGCCTTAGACATCATCATTTTAAAAATGAAGAGAAGTTGGTTGTAAGAGGTGTCATGTGGAGGCTGCTGTGACTAGAAGATTAGGAGCACATGTTTGTGTTTTTCGTCTGTCTGTTGTGTCCCCGTCACCCCCCATCATACTTAGACACTCTTTTGTGATGCAACAAAACAAAATATAGTGTTTGTACTGTCCTTAATACGTATATGGCATATGTATTTTTATCTAAATAACTGTTTTGTTCACTATATTTTTTGGTTTCCTATAGAAATAGCTTTTCATGATTCCATTTGTAGAAAATAGTAAATGTCACTATGGTATTTATCTATGTGCTTATTTTCAGTCACATAATTTTATTACTTTCCTAAATCTAGATTGTTCTTCCTCACATAAAAACCTCCTTTTTTTTTTTTTTTGGTAGGCAATCCCCTTGACTACAGTGGAATCAGTTATGATGAACATTACTATTCAGAGTGAGTAAGGGTGTTACAATCTTGTCTTTAATGTATTTTTTTTTCAAAGCTTATTTAAAAAAAGATCTTGGGGTTTTTTTTATTACTACCTTGGGAAAAATGATCAGAAGAACAATTTTTCAATTGTGTATTTCAAATTCTTTCTGATATAGCTAAGGAAGAGGGGAAATTTTCTAACATCATTGGTTTTTTATATGCCACTGTGGTGGGTTTTGTTTTCTTGCTTGTTTGTTTTTAAAGCAGTCCTTGATTCTAATGTATTTGGTTGATACAGTAGTTATTAAAGACAAAAATTAGTGAAAATGTTAATGTTTTCTAAGTGACTACCTAGGGAAAATGTAATAACCTTTATTGTTAAAGCTCCTGCATTGGCAGAAAGAATAGCAGATAAACTGGAATGTGCCAGTACTTCAATTCAGTTAAATTGAAATGTAAAGAGTCCAAAAGAAGCTTTTTTAGGTTTTTAAAAAGCTAGCACTTGGGTTCGTACCCAGCTGCAATGGCACAGTGCAGTACTGTCTATTATTAGTGCCAGTTTCAACGCCATTGCACAAAAAGGTTACTGAACATCCCTAACATCATTTTGGTCTGCAAAAGGAACCCCTCACTCAAATCAACATGTCTTCTCTTCTTGTTATGAAGGCAGTACAGTGAAAGCATTTGCTAATTCATTGTCCTTCTGCTGTGTTTAATTAGCACTTTCGTCCCTTTTTTCTTTTGTACTTAACTCTTTTTCTATTTCCCCTCCATTTTATACCTTAAACATAATAAGGTTCAACGTGATAAAATGAAGTGTTTAGAGACATTACCTTCCAATTGTATACTCCACACACCAACATTTGACTTGAAGGATTTCTGTTTTAGTCATTAAACTGAATGGTAATCTGTGTATTATGGCTTTTTGAAAAAAGAAGCCTCTGGCTCCATGCGGGAGAATCAGAATGGGAGAGATTTGAGTTCTAGAGAGTTAGCTGTAACTGCTAGGTCAGTGACTCAAATATGTAGGTGAATTTAGCTGGGTTGGATCTAACCCACTTGTTTATCCTATAGTCTGACATTGTCATGGCATTATACTGAACAGAATCGCACTTGTTCCTGAGCAGGTGCAGTTTACAGTCAAGCATGTAAAACGGAACACAGACCATTTTCAGTTCAAGTTCACAGCTGCATACGCTGGAGGGGCTCAATTTACCCATATTGCTTCCCCTCATAGGTGAGCATGGCTAGAAACAGGTAATTTACTGCCTATGCCTCCCTGTTCCAAATGGCACTGTGCCAGCAAAGAACAATTTTGTGTTGGAATTGTATCTCATTGATTTCAGTGAAGCCCCATTTGTCATAAAACTGGGAAATTCAGTTGCAAATCAGGCTCAATATATTCTGTCACTGAAAAATTCAGAGGCTTGTCCTGCTGTACAAAGTAGGGAAAGATGTGGAAAAGAAAATTCTATGGTTCATAGGGTGACATAGGAAAGTTTTCAGGATGCTTAAAGAGTGATTGTATAACTTATAACGTAAAGCAGTCTCAATATTTGAGTTTACTTCAGATAGAGGGAAAATAAAACTCTGCGGCAGAATTTTAACATTGTCAGGTAGAGTAATGTAACCCTATCTGAAATATCAACAAAACAGCAGTTGCTCAAGAGGTTATGAATATCCTACTTCTGCCCACAGATGGCTGATGGTAATGGTAAGTCAGTTTTCCCATGGTTTGGTATGTTCTTTCAATATTATCATTGTAAGTTGGAGTCTGTTGTTGACCAAACATTAGTCTATTTTAAAGGTAAATCTCAACTATGACTTGGAGTGGGTTCCAACCATGTTTTCTGGAACCTACGGTATGAGCAAGTCCTAGGTAAGTTTTTGGGAACGTGTAGGTTTCAGATAGCAAGGCAAGGAAGATTGTGTATGTCTTTCTGTTAAGATATATTGTAATATTATATTCAATATCCTTGTCTTGTATGTGTGATTTTAAAAATCAACCAACAAACAAGCATAAAAACAAACAATGTTGCTGACAAAAGTGTAAATACACAAAATTGGAAAGTTATGAGGAAGGCACCTATCCTTGCTTCTGAGGAATGGGCATATGCTTTCTGGTTATTTTCTGTGCATATGTTTTTTTCTGTATTTATTGAACACTAAGTACATTGGGACCCTGACCTTCTGTTGCTACCATGTATAATCAGCTGTGTTTATTTAAATAAGGACCATAAATATTTATGTCCTTTATATTTTGGTTTTGATGATACAAATTCCCGGTTCATATTTACATTCACATGCTTACATAACAAGAACACAGAAAGTCAATGAGAATTGTATACTTACCTGTATGTGTACTTATACTTCTATTACAAAATATGGGTTTGTATTTTGAACCTAGTTTTTCTATTGTTACATCTAAACTATGTAATTTTAGATCCTAATTTTACTTTACTAGATGATTTGCTAAGAGCTTAAGTGGAACAGTTGCTCATTAGTGTGTGAGGCAAGGGTGAACAAGTTGATTGAAAAAAGTAATCAAAGAAGGCAACTAAATCAATTATGATTTCTCTGCTTTTCTGTAGTTTGGACATATTACTGTCCAAAAGTAAAGGTATAAATTAAGCTGGATTAAATGCTGATTTATTTGGAAAGGTTTCTTTACCTTTCTCCCCACTCCAGGTCAAAAAACATTGATTAAACGTATTGAGACAAAAATCCTGTCAGTTCCAGTGTTCTTTAGGGGAGTTCCTATGGAAAGCATCTATGAAATGGCATGACTTATTTTTTTCATAACACTAGCTCTACCCCCAAAGTGATACAATTGGGAAATCCCATCTGTGCATATCATCTGCTGCCAGTTAAATTACTTTGCTCAAATTGGTTTTGGTTATATCTATCAAACTTGGGCTTAATGCAATTCCTGAGGAGGTGGTTAACCTTAATATCAGTTACTGGCAAGAATTTAAATTACCATTGTTCACAGGGTACTAGGACAGATTATTTTATAGGAATATTTTAGGTTTCCTCCAGTTAAACCTAATACTGAGATATGGGTCCAAACCCACAGATTTGAGAAGGTACGAGTTCAGCTTAGTTACAAAAAATTAATGACAATCTTCTCTGCATTTAGAACAAGATAGAAATCCTTGAAAGAATTGTTATATTAATATTTCAAATATTTCAAAATATATTTAATAACTTTAAGTTGCTGAATTGAAGTTTGGCAACATATATCTCACTACTCTCAGAAAAAAACTATGATTGTTTTAAGCAAGGAGCAGTTTAATGGTCAATCTTCAGATAAAGGGACCAAAAACCTCACTTACTGACTTTATTAAACTGACAATGGCCAGAGTCAGCTGCTAATCAGCTGATAGACCTCCTTGAATCCTCTGAGGTTGGATCAGTTCCTTTTTCTGGATAACCCAAAACTGAACGTCACAGCAGATCCTTATTTCTAAAATTGGATGAACTAACACTTGATGGTGTGATTGACTGGGATGTCAATATCATTTATAGATATTATCTGCTATCAGATAAAAAATTTGAACCTTCTTATTCCACTAGGGCTCCAAAAAGCTGGCAGTGACACAGCACTTACATATCAGTACTATATGTCAGGTAGCCTTCTACTTTATATTATCTTTTCAGATTGTAATAACCATGAACTATTAAGTCAAAACAGAAATTAGATGGTAAAAAACAATCCCTTTACCAAAATAGCTAAGCACAGAATGAATGAACAAAGTTATTTAAAATAGATGAAAAGAAATAAAAAAGAAAAATTGTTCTGTGTATTTCATCTGTCTAAAAGATTAATTAAAAGGATGATTTATGGATGATCATTGAATACATTTATAAATTTTTTGTCATTATTTTTAGATTGAAAGAAGTAAAATATTATTAGCAATTCATTCAAGTGAACGGGACTTAATTTCCAAAGAACTCTCAATATAAATATAATACACTGAAAAAGACACTATAGTGAAATTTCTGAAAAAGAAAAAAAATGCACACAGTTTGATAAAAGAAGTAAACATCTACATCAAGCTACATACTGCTCTGGAAGGAAGTTAAACTGTTGAGGTTCACCCAGAGGGATGTCAGAGATGTAATCTGACACATACTAAGAGGTCTCCCTCTGCGGAGGCCTTTGAAAGAAAATGTGTTTCCTCTCATTCTCTCAAGATTATACAATATTTAGAAACAGTCAACAGTTCCAGCTTTAGTACTTCCAGTTGGTCCCTGATGTGGGTTACTCATGTATTATTTAAGACTTGCAATGTTAGTACAGCAAAACTCTGAAAAAATAAAAAATTCAGGATAAAAAGTAGCTAATGCAGGCTGGAGTATGAATGTAGGGAGAATTGTACAAAAGATTCAGACTGAAACTGAAAATACTCAGAATTAGTCTTTTACTTCTTGACAGCTAAATGTATTAGGCTGTGGAACAGTCTCTCAAGGGAAGCAGTGAAAACTCAAATACTTGGTATTTTTGAAAGTAGGTTTGCCAAATATGTAGTAGATGTAAAATAGAAAACAATACTGCTTGGGCAAGCAGAAAGACTATATAACTGTCACCCAAAATGCTATCCTGTAAGCTTGAGGAATTCAGTTTCTGTTAACACAGGCCCTAGTGTATACCTTTTACTCAACTGAGAGCAAATAATGTAATCCTGAGAATACAGTGATGAGTTTTACAGTTTCAAAATAGCATGGATAGAACTGACCAAATCAAATGGCGCAAAGAACTTTTTTACACATTTGAAAAAAACATGCATGTGGCCTCATGTCATAGATGGAGAGCAATGGGATTCATCACTGGCACACTTCTCCATGACCTTTCCTGTACAGAATATATACCAAATGAATTTGGCAACATAGATAAGTTGAATAGTTGTTTAAAATAATTCATTTTAGCGGTCACTTGAGACTGTCACTATTTCTCTAAAGTGAAGTTTATGTCCCTGTCAGTGAGAACAGACTCATGAGTTTCTTTTGCCTGACACCAAGACCCAGTTTTTCTTACACACTTCCACAGAAAAGTACCAACAGTCTCCTTCTGGTGAGCACAACTGGCAGGTCTTGTCAGCTGGCCAAGACTTTTGCAATTGTTTGATACACTTTTTTTTAATTGTAGTTTCCCAGCTAGCTTCCCATTTGTAATGCACTCAGCTGCATCTTCGTCTTTTTACACCTGTGTTTTCTTAGTCATGCACAAACACCCTCTCCTGCACTTCAGATAGGATTGACGCTTGCTTGCAGAAGTTTTAACAGCCTGCAATCAGCCTGGAGTTCTCTAACACACTGGTAATGTAACAAGCAAAGTTTCATAGAAGTCCTAAACAGTACCAGGTTAGCCTCTGCAAAGTGTCACTGTCACAGTCCCTAATTCTGAAAATTCTGACTCTTAGGCTTTGTCTCTCATGAGGAAGACATAGCCACCACTGTCTTACTTAATGTCTTCAGCTGAAACTCTGACAGCATGAACAAATATTAACAATTTTAATGTCTTGTCCATACATTGGCATATTACAGGCAGCCTTAAGCATCCCATCATACTCACCAAACCAAGCAGTCAGTTCTGAGAAAAGACGTGGGTTGCAGGTAGAGGTAATATATTTTCTTCGAATAGCCTGTATATTTGGAAAAAAACCCAAAAAACCAATGTACAAGCCCTTTTTAAGTCTACTGTAGAAGCAACAGACTTCAAAGCTAAATATGAGTTGAAGACTCCTGCTCAGTTTCTTTTGTATTGATTTCTCTTTACATTTGTGCCAAATTACTGACTAAGAGTAGCAGAAAAAGAAGACATAAATGAAAAAAACCACCCCTCTTTCCATTTTTAACAGCTCATTTGGTCCATCTTTTGTTTGGTTCCTTCTACTTGCTCCTGCTATCAGCTGTGTTATTTACTCTTTGTCTAGTGCCTGCTTTAGCATTTTGTGTGATTGCAGCAGATTCAATTCCTTAACCTGGCAAACCCCCACCCTACAGCCCCTGTTATTTATTCTTTTCTGAAAAGTTGGGTTGTTTTGTTTGTTTTTTTTCCCCATTTAAATGAGGTGAATCAGTTTATCTTGTGATCAAATCAGCACCAACACTTGTTTTAAGTAAGCTGTAGGAGAGTGGGGTGGTGCAGATGCAAGGGAATAGCAAAACTTTCTCCTTTGAGAAAGAGAAAGCTGTTCAGCTCAAGCCATCCTGCGAAACCATATCCTGAAATATGGGCAACTGGATGTTTCCCATGAGGGTTAATAGAAACGTTTCTGAAGATTGTGAACATAACTTTTGCTGTATATTCAGGATAAATGGGAGAGGTAAATACATTGGTTTGTGGAATAGGTTACTGAAAAAAAACATAGGATCCAGCATTTTTTGCCTTTTTATTGATTCCTTGTGTTTCATGGTTATTTTTCTTCATCTTAGAGAAGGAGCTATATTTGTGGGAAAAAAGTATAGACAAATTGAAGATTTTAGATGTTCTTTCCATAATATTACCTCCTTTTTCTATCTTCTGAAAAATTGATTGAAAATATTCTTTTCAAATCTCTATTCAACGTTCTACTTCTCATCCTTATCCTGTATTTCAGTTTTCTTTGACCGTAGCACTTTTCTATCTTTTTATTTTTCAGTGAGAGAAAAAGGGAAAGAGTTTTTGTTCTCTGCTTTCATTTTTATTAAACTTGTCTCATAACTTTCTAATGGAAAAATGAAAGTGAATGAAGAAGGAAAAAATCCCCTTTAAAGCATTATCATTTCAAAATTAGGAAAATTAAAAATAATTTAAAAATCATAATCCTTCACAAATTTATTTTGTGTAATTAGTATTTAGCTGTATTATTTTGTTACTTAAAAATAAGATGTTCCCATTCCCCTCTTAGCTTTTTCCTGTGTTTAGAGTAAGTGTGGTAATTCAGGATGTCTTATTGTTGCATATATACAGCACCCAGCACAGTGAAATGTGGATGATGTTCAAAACCTTAGGTATGCCAGAAGTAAACTATTATAAGTGACGCAATAGTAGGAACTATAATCTTTAGTTATGTTGTAGTGGACAAGAATTGGTAGAAATAATAATGTAGAAGCTACCTATTGAAAATGAGTGTAACAGTCTATGTAAAAAGTTCTATAATACTTGAAATAAATTATACTTTCAGAAATATCTAGTTTTACTTAAAGAAATTCTGAGTTAGTATTTCAAGCCACTACATTCATATCAGAATTTTGCACTTACTTTGAAAGAAATGCCATGAATTTGGACTTATGATGCTAATTAAAGAGAACTAAGAAGCACATGGAACTGATTTTTTTTTGATCAAATGAACATTCACAAAAAAAAAAAAAATATACAATTGGTCCTGAGAAATGAACAAGCTGAATTATCTTTTCATCGAAACATCTTGTGAGTTGAGCAATTGCTCTTAACGTAGTAAAAGACTAAGAAATGTTTGCATCAGTTTTTATTTCAATATTATTGTAGTTTAGGCTTAGTCAGAAATACTAGTAAGTGCTTTAGGGCGATACTAAAATTCTGGTGCATTCTGTTGCCACTCAAACTTGCGCTGCTCTGCCCCCTGCCCTGTCCTGTTCCCTCAACAAAGAGCTTGTTTTTACTCTCCAAAGCAGCTTCCTGCTTTTCATGAAAGCACTTCTTTCAGCCAGCACCTTAATATTCCTTTTTCTGAAATAATTTGTATAGAGTGTGGAGTTCCTTTGAACAGCGGAGAGAAGCCATACAGAGAGCAGGGCTGGGAGAAGAACAGAGATAGCTGCCATCTGCCACTTTAGCTAAACTGAAGCAAATTGAAAAGGCTCTTCAGCACAAGTTCTTCTTTCTATTTATTTGTTTAAGCTCATCTTATGGAGTAAGGAACAAAATCCCTTTAGTTAAAAAAGTACTTTTTTTCTGACATTGTATCTCGTTTTTACGGATCGGACAGGGATATTTTAGGAAAGCAATGTATTGTGTATGATAACAAATTTAATTGGGACTAGGAGTAAAAGATGTGATCCAAAGCCCATTGACATAGCTCAACAGAATTTAGTTTTGCTAAATTGTTTACAAACAAATCCAAAAGCTCCATGTTTTCAATTTTAATGTTACAAAAATGAGCAGGAAAAGTAATCCTCTGAAGAAGGGACTATGCAGTTAGGGTTAACACAATGACAGAGCACTAAGAAATGCTGCAAATGCTTGCATTAACCTACATGAGTAGTCCTATTGTACTTATTATGCTTTAGAGCAAGTAGAAACACAGAACATATTTATGTCTTTGCAAGAACACAATGTGTTTGGGACTTCGATCAGTCACTAGCTGTAGTCATTGTGTGAGTCTTTTGTCTCTGTGAGTCACAAAAGACTAAAATCACTGAAGGCAAGGCTCAGCCTTATTCCATACGGTTCTGGAAGAATTGTAATTATCCTTTTCAGATTTGTACTTCAGATCTGAAGAAAATTAAGCAAAATGCATGTCTTGGTCAAATGTATGGGTTCAGAATAATATGAGATATTATATTATATGATTATATTATATATTATATTATATTATATTATATATTATAATATATTAT
>JAOXJM010000001.1:157982202-157992709 GCA_026413425.1 Tringa solitaria
CACTCATTATATGGCACTTAAGAATTTTTGACTGCTGTCCTGAACAGGTCAGTTGCTTTGATGAGAACTAGTATTCTCAAATATTTTATTTTATAAAATTGAAAGGCTTACACTTTCTCTCTCTTTAGTTTTTAGGATATCAATCCAGTTGCCCCATCATGTACTAAATAATATGTATCAGTGATTTCTGAACCAGTATAACAGCATGAACGCACAGAGTGCTTGCTTTTCTTAAGTGTGAAAAGAAGTCCAGGTTTATTCAATGGGCAGTTTTTTTCTGAATACAGGCCAAAAGTGAGCAGGAATAACGCATGAAGAGTTAAACCATGTAGGGGTAAGGCATGAATGAGAAGCAAACAGACTGGGACTTTGAATCTGCTAAGGTTTTGCACTATCCACTTTCAAGATCTTAAAATTAAAACTGTACAGAGTATCAATCAAGTTTTGAACCAATCTTCTTTTCTCAAAACAGGTTCTCCTTCATTGAACACATTTGGTAAATTCTTTTTTCATTGGTGGAACACTGGGGCATACATGAACTGTCTTTTAATTATGTCTATTTAATTAAGATTTTAATCCTAATGTTATATATTAATAATACAGGTCATTTATCAGCACTAGTCCAAACTTGATTATATTCTTAACTGTCTCAATCAATATAGATTCAGGAAACTGGAAAGGAATCACAAGCCAATTAAAAAATGCACATTGTTCCTATTATACTGCTGAATGACAAATCTGCTGGCGTGAAGGTCAAATTTCCTTTTGTGAAAACTTTCCATATAAACCTTTTGTTTCTTATTGGCTTCTCTTTGGTTATCTCTAAATCCAAGAGGTTGTGTGTACTTCTAGTTATGCTTCCACAACTGTGTCCAGTAAATACTTAAACACCTGATGCTATTGAAATATGAAATTAATAAAGAAACCAACTGATTTGTGATTTTGTTACTGAGAACAGTTTGGGAGGATTTTAAGGCTGCCTCAGATTTACTGCAACCTTCTGCCCTATTAACACAACTAAGTAGGTCATGATGAATGTGCATGCAGATACATACACATCCTTTTTAATCCTCCTTCAGAATTCTTTTGATTTTGGCTTGTTAATGTGAAAGTGAAAGCTATAATCAGAATTTCTTAGATTTCCTGTGAGGAAAAAGACAATGCAAAACTGATGCAATGTACATGCAACTCTTAGAGGTAGAAAAAATATCAAGCAGAGGGATTAAGCAAAATTACATTTGTAGCCATACTACAGTAAACTTGGACTAATTCTGTCCCTTTGAAAGAAAAAAAATCCTTTATCTTTCTTTGAAATTATTGAAGAATATTTTTAAAAAATATTTTTCCTTCGTAGTTTCCCTACTGGAGACATTTGGTACTCATATATTATATCTCGCATAATAGGATTATCAATTTGAGCTCTCTGAGGGTCTGGCATCATAAAGAACAACTAAATGGAGCAGAAAGCCTAAATCTCTTCAATAGCACAAATAAGCTTTAATATCCAATTCTCTTTCTGATGCAAGTCATCACTAAAGTACTATAGTACTTTACAGGAAAAAAATACTTTACAGGAAAAAAACCTAATTATGGGAAATCTCATGCGTCCTCTCCTGTATTCTTTGAATAGGCTCTCTCTTTCTGTCCTACTATTGCAACTACCTTGTTCTTTCTTCTAGTCCCCCAGTATTAATTTTTCTTCAGAACAAATTAAATCTTCAACTAGGAGATTTTCTTTTCTGGTGCTCTTACTATATTTCTCCTTGTCATCTCTTTGAATATTTGGCTCTTTGCTTAGCTATACAGAGGCATCTACATCCTTTATTAGAACTAAATTAAAAATAGAATTAAATAAAATTAGAATCAATTCATTAAAATGAGATTTAAATTAATTACATCTAAACTAAAGATAGAAGCCCAAATTTTATATAGGCATTGTGATGCTTTGTTTTTAGAAATTTCTACATACCTTATGACAATACTATGGAAAGATACAAAAGAACTCAGGTCAAGAAGCAGTATAGTGACATTGCTGCAGCAGTTAGTGCAGGCTAACCAAGCCTGTGAAGCATTTTGCATGAGTCCAAATTGGGAAAAAAAAATGCCTATACTGCTTCCAGTACTCAGCATAATTAGGTACGGCTGTGTGTTGAATTGCTGCAAGCTGGTTTTCTGCCGTTGAAAGTCTCTGAGATACACGTGTCTGTGAGTATGCCTGGGGAAAGCTGCATTCTGAGGATGAGTTTAGCAGAAGTCATTATAGAGAGGAGAACATATAAATTAATCAACAGAAAATATTAGAGAGGAGGATTGGGCCCTCAGGCTTTTCAATGTCCCTCAATGAAGCTGCAAAACAGCATTTACTATAGTCGGTTTTGAAGATCAGAAAATTGTTTTCCAGCATTTATTTTGACTGATTTGGAGTAGGTTCTTGAAACGTAGCTTCAGCCTTCCAAAACTGCTCCCTATTTGCCAGGATAAGGGGTGGTGTTTTGAGGCAGCTTATTCTTAGTGCATCTCCTTGGATGAATCCATTCCACTTCATACAAAATATGTAGTATCTGGGGAACATGATTTAAACCTCATGTCTCCTGTGTTCCAGCTAAAGCTTGTCAACTGAAGGACAGACTACAAGACTGTAAAATCAGTTTTGTGTTTCCTTTTCATTTTTCTTGTTGGATATTTTTTTCCCCTACTAAGCAATTTCAAGAAGGAATTTTAGGAAGAGAATTCTGCCTTAAAATAACCTGCATTTGTGGTCTGAGGTTGTTCTACATCACCTCAGGCAGAGCTGGGAATTAAACTTCTGAATGTCATCGCAGGAAGTCATGCCTTCCCTGGTTGTGTTTAGGAGAAGCTCAGTGCAACAGGTAGGGTCTCACTGGCTACTGCCAGTCACTGTTGAGTGAGAAATTTTCCCCTGGCCTAACAAGATGGGTGGCATTGATTGCATTTAGGCTAGTGAGGGCTAGCCTCCTATGTGGTGGATTTACCCTTAAGGGAGTTAGTTGGGATGGTACAAAACATGGCCAGGGATTAAAATAAGGGATGGTTTTGATACTCAAGGGCCCAGCCCTTGAGCTGCTACCTGGCCCTTGTCTACCTAGTAGCACAGATGTCCCTGGAGTGCCTCTCTCTCTGTGCCTTCCAGCTGCTTGAGGAAGAGCAGGTAGGACAGCATGTAGTTTGTAAATCCCTGTAGGACATAGCTATGTAATAATCTTGACGGCCACGAAGATGATGTTGCCTGGGGATTTGTGGGCATGTCTGGAAGCAGAGGCTCAGCTTCCAGCCCACCTGCTTTGCAGAAGCTGTTTGCATAAGTAATGCAAGAGCCCTGAGGATGCCCAGCAGCTGAGACAGGCTCCTGAGGACCTACTTTTTAGACCTAGGCAACTACTGACAGATAAATGGCACTTTTGTGGTTTTATGAGCCCCAGCTAACACTTCAAGTTATTGAGGTCTGAGCCTAGTAAGCTTTTCAAAGAATCTAAAATGGGATTTAGGGCAATACTAAGAAATCCCAAGAGACGCCAAAATATTTTGAATATATGCTACCTTGGGTTCTTTTTAAAATGTCACCTTAGTGTGAATTGCTATCAGCAGAGAACAAATAATTTTGATAACTCTAGTGCAAAGCACATATTATATTTGGGGTTTTTTTTTGTTTGTTTTGTAAGAATAAAAACTCCAACCGGAAAAAAATGCTTTTCTGTTTCACACACAAAACATTGCTAGTCTGAGGCTGAAGTGGGTGCAAGGTATCCATTTGAGTCTAATTACCCAACCAGGTTGAGCACAACCAGTCCAACAAAACCCCAGCTGTAGTTTTTAATTGCCTTAAATGAGCTCCTAAATAACTATGTGAAGTTAAACCACAGCACAGAGAACACAATATAAGTACATAGAAACTCTGAACACCCAGGGCTCTAGAGTGCTCAATTAAACTTTCCTTGATTATTCAATAGAACAGAAGTGTGCAAATTAAAGGCTTTCATGCTACAGCAGGCTACGACCTCATTCTCAAGTTTCAATATTGCGATGGAACTTAATTAAGATATTCCCCATACAAAGCATAACCCCAGAGGTAAGTTTTGTTCCAAATACTTCATATAGGCATCTCTCCTGCTGTTAAGTGAATGGCTTTGGTGAATCAAAATAAATATTGTTCTGGCATAGGCTCACTTTTATTGTGTACACTGTGAGAAAGTAACAGTATGAAATCATTAAAACATTTAACTCACCATGCTGAAATACAGTTGCTAAAAAGCCTTGTGCTCATTACATTCAGACTGTAAAGTGTCTTAAAAATAGTTTGGTGAGGACTCACACTAATTCCTGATTCTGTGATAGACATCCAGTTTGAATAGGAAGGAATTGTATTCCCTGAGGTATGGATAATTGCAAGTGTAAAATTTTTGCCCCATTTTAGGTCAGTGATAAAAAAAGCCAACCAACCAAAAAACCAGCAAAATCAATATTCAGTAGAAAGAACAGTTTCATCTCAGAATATTTGTGGGTTCATATAACTGCAAAGTACACTGGAGTCACTGAGTGGAAGGCCTTTTAAGTTCAATATGTTCTTAATTATATGAACAGAATGCCAAACACACTGGACATGGTCATGTAAATATAGTGGTTTTGTCATTTCTACTTTATTTAGAACCACTGAAATATATTAATCGCTCTTTTTAAATTGCCTTATTAAGATAGAAATCTTAGACAACACAATTAGTGTCAGCGCCAAGTTACTTTTCATAACAGAAGTCTTTTTATACTATTGGAACAATTTGCACACCTCTAAATGTTTAAGTTATATTCCAAATAACATTGCTAATCCTGATGTAAACAGTACTGTTAATTTGCTTTAAACAGGTATTTCTAACTAATTATAATTTCTAATTATTTCTAAATAATTATTAGTGAAATCAATTATCAAAACAAAAAAGACCTCTTAATTGTATTATGCATTTCATTTGATCACATTCATCTAAGCAGACTGAGAAAGCTATCTTACTTTAAATTTTTGCCTCAATCATCATTCATTAATCATTTATCTGCTGCCTTAGATTATTCCAACCTGTCTCAGGTATTTCCCTTGTCTTCTATTATCTTATCATTGTCTTTTATCTCTCACCCAAAAAGTGACATTAGAAGCTGATGGTTTGGTACCACTTACTGACTTAACATCAGTTCATTTTTTTTTCAGAATGAAACTTTCAATTTCATTTCAGGAAATTAAAAAAGAAAACAGTTCAATATTGACACAAGAGCTATTTCCTTTGTCCCAATAGTTTCTTCATGTGATATGTAAGATTAAATCACCCCTGAGGTATCTAGAAGTTACACATCGTAATCTCTGATTTTTAGGCACCTGTGTTGTGTATTACATATAACTAATGACACTGAAGACAGAAATATCAGTTTAGCTTAAATACACTTTAACAGGCTAAGACTAGGTATGGCTATTTTACTTCTGAAGATTTATCATTGAATGCCACAATATCGCAAGTTGAAAGGGACCCAGGATCATTGAGTCCAACACCCTGTTCCTCGCAGGACTGCCTAAAACTAAACTATGTGACTAAGAGTGTTGTTCAGGTGCTTCTTGAACTCTGACAGGCTTGGTACCATGGCCACTTCCCCGGGGAGCCTGTTCCAGTGACCGATCACTGAAGTTGTCCTTCATAGTGCTGGCCAGCTTGAACCCTAATCAAGCTTCAGCTGCATGAATTTTCTCCCCACACTAGTGATGAGCATCTCTGCAGTCCTCTCATGTTGCCTGTTCTTGCTTCCAATGTCCATACACTTTCTATTTCTGCCTGAGTTCTAGGAGAAGATCCTGCTCAACCAAGCTGGCCTTTTACCCTACTTGCTTGACTTCTGAGACTTTGGAATTGCCTGCTTCTGCACTGTTATTATATGGCTTTTAAAAAGTGACCAGCATTCACAGACCCCAATACTTCAAAAGCAGATTCCCAGGAGACCTTACTAACTGGCTCCTTCAGCAGCCTGGATTCTGTTTTGTGTTTAGTATATTTTGTAAAAAGATTGTTATGTTTTCCCTCAAATAAGTTAATGGATGATAAGATCCAATTGCATAAAAATAAATAAATAACCACAATCGGATATAGTTTTTTGATAGTTCTCTTAAATTTGTGAACAACAACAACACACACAAAAAAGACATAAAATAACTAAGGTAACTTTGAAATGCTTCCTGACTCAAGACTGAAAAAAACCCACATAAAATTGGCCCAGTTGATACAATAAGTGTTAAGGCATGTCGGGTGAGTTCAGAGGAGAAGCATGCCCACTTCTTCATAGGTTGAGTATAAAGATTAAAATTGGTATTTTTGGTAAAATTGGTATAAAGATTAAAATTGGTACAAGGAATAAAGTTTATAAAGCTGACACTGCTTAACAGTAGCAAAGACATGAACGCATAGTGACTGTGCACCAGTGTGTAGGGGTAAATGGATGCCAGGAGCGTTTTAGGAGGCTCTGTCCTGGTTTGGGGTGTGCTCTTGGCAAGGTCAGCTCAGAGGAGTGTCAAGAAATGGTTGTTGTGGTCCCACCTGAAGCCTTTTCTTTGGAGCAACCAATACAATCAACAGCTGATGTCCGTACTTTCTCACTTAGTGTTTGGGTGTTAGGTTATGTTATCACACAACAGCACAGGCCTTTTCTCAGTCTGTTCAATCCTGCCAGTATAGTTTACACGCTTTTTAAAAGTAGACTGGGCAGAGAAAACAAAGTCAGAGGAGAATTAGATTAAGAAAAAAAAAAACTCATAAAGAACAAATAAACATTAAATTTCATTTATAAACAAATAAATACAATATTATAAATACACATAAACAATATATAAACAAATAAACACTACATTTCATATGTATTTTTCATCCTCTTACAAAGATTTTTTCATCACCACATTATTTAAAGAATGTTTTGTCATAATCTGTGTGATCTATACTCACATTCTCTATAATATGACTAATGGATGTGGACATTAATCGGTCTTCCTTTCTACAGAAGTGAGATGCCTTTCTCTTCACCAGCTTGCTGTGGTGGTAGGGTAGTCAATCAAAAGTATAAAAGTCCCTTTTCAATCAAGCAGTGTGTGCAAAATGACATTTGCAAAGATAAGAAGCTGAGGCTAAAAAATCTAACCTTTTATCTGGTGTATGTTTGGATGTATAAATTGTCAGCATTGGTCATCAGACAACCTGTCTCAAGGTACCCTGATAAAACGTGAATCATCCTTATGACTTTAGCCCTATGAGGTGCTGGAGTGGCAGTATAATTCTTCTAAATGTTTCGCCAGCTGGAAAATAAATAATGTAAAATACCTGGTCATTAAAATGTCTTCTGGAAAGAGAGACTAATACTTAGTGAGATATTGTATCATTAGGGCTTGCTTGGACCAGAAAGAATTAGGGAGGAAAGTACATTCATTAAGTCAACAGATAATTCTCTAGGAGACCTTTCTTTTTTGTTTCCTCCACAATATGATGACTTCCTTAGAAACTGTAGTTGAGAAGCATTGTTTAATGTTCAGTCAGTCTAATGAATAACTATGCAATAGCCACCCAACTGATATTTAAGACCAGTGCACAAATATTCAGTAATTATTTTTATTGTGCAATTTCATAGTACCATGAAGCTAGCTTCCAATTTCTTTTATGAGTTAGCAGTAATGTAGTATTTTCAGGAAAGCAAATGAAAAACAAGCATTCTTTGTTAATATGGAACTAATACGGAAGTAATGTTAAAGAACAGCTGTTCTCTTACCATTTTCAGCTGCCTCAGTTACAACAATCATCCCTTCTAATTGCTAAACACCTGCCTTTTATTATATTCGATAGAAATTCTTAATTTCATTTCATTTTCAGTCTCTTTGCTGATTTTTAGAGTGTTTTATTTCTCTAATGACCATTTACACGGTTTATTACCTTAATTCCTTTATTTAATCTTGAGAACCCTAAAAATTATTATGGGATTAATTGTGCAGTGAGGTGATGTTTTCCTCTTATAGTCTAAACCAGATACTTGCTCTACAGTCTATCCAGAACAAAAAAGAAAAGAAAAAAGGTGTCCTGAGAATTAAGAATTTCTTCTCAGTGATAATCATAGATTAGTCTGAAGATATAGCCTTGCTCCTCAAACTACTGCCAATGTAGCATATCACTGTTGAGCTTTTTGAATGTCTATTACAAATAGAAGTAAGAGCTGCAAATTTCTGGGAACGGCCTCAGCAAGCCTGTGCCAGGCTACCTGGACACACATCTGTGCTACCCCAAAATGGACACTGTAAAGCTGCATCCATAATTGCAAGGCACGCAAACCATAAATCATGTAGGACCCTGCCCCTGGGCCTGCAGCACATAAAGCTGTTCAGGTGCAGCCACAGAATTACAGGGAAGTCACCCTCTTAAGTTCAATAATATGACCGGTTTCATATCTTAGTTACTTTTGCCTCTCATCAATATTTTCTCTCAGGCAATGGCCTTCTCACAGTATCAGGGAAAAGAAAAATATGAAAAGTACTAATTGCTTTCAGGGCTGATATTGATGTTCTACTTCCCCAAATTTCTGAATGAAGATACAGAGTGTTTGTGGCAATCTGTTTTTGAGCTCTACTTTGTCTTCATTACTGCTACCATTTTTTTTTCAGTTACAGACCTTATTAATCAAGCCAAAAACCATAAGCTGTACCTCATTAACTGAAAGTTCGGTCTCAGTGTTTTTAATAAAAAGCTTCACATCCCCTTCTTTAATCATCTTCAGAAGTGGTTAATTCCTTCTAGAGATGCATTTGTTCCTCTTCTGCTGTCTTTCTGTTTAAGATGTTAATGGTAGTTTCATTATTAATAACAAGGAAATTTCAAAGTCTTTAATGTTGTAGTTATGCAAGTCAAGCTGAGCTTTTATCACAGCTAACACTGGCAAATCTTAATCCTAGGCAAAGTCACAATGCCGTAGCCTGTGGGTGACTGAAAATACTTTATTTCCTTCTCTTTTTGTGGCTTTTACTGGTCGCATAGCTGTTAATGACCTGAATGAGAGTTCTCCATAGATAAAGGTTGCCAGAGATAACTTTATCTATCGCCTTCATCACAAGCCTTTCTGGCTTCTTCAAGCCAGAAAGTGACAGATTCAGATGTTCAGATGTTTGACTTTTTTAGATATTGCAGGGTGATTACTGGATGGTTCAATGCTTAAGTTGCCAAGTACTCACTCCTTTGAGCATACTCATGAAACTTGTAAAGAATACTAAATTGGTCTGCTACCATGAACAAGGTGCTGAATAAGTCACCAACATACTGAGTACTATGCCAGTCATCTTGCCTTGTGGGATGTGAGGATATGTTCTGAAAAAAATAAATTGATTATTTTCAGAAATGTCTAAATACATAAATGTATTTAGCTATCTGAAAGTTTTCAGTAATGTCATATTTTTAAATAATTTCTGATCAACCACAGTTCCATTTAATTAAGAACTTGTGGAATTTTGCATGTGATTCCTTACTGGAGAAAGAGGAGGGGAAGGGTGAGAGAGAGAAGTGGGAGGAGAGACAAGGAGGAGGTGAGAAAAGGAAATAACAAGAAACTCCTCTCAATACATTTTCTCACTCCTACTACTGAGTAATACAGTTTGGCTTTGAAAAAGTATACTTTGAAAAAGTGCACAATGTTGACTGTGATTAATGCTCACCAGTAGGTCTAGCTAACATTTTGGGGACTGAAAAAATGGAGAAATCTAGTGCAAAATTGATGCTGTTGATAAGTGTACCCCTGACTCAGAAGTGTGTTATAATAACAGGTTGGCTTAAGATAATTGAGAAAATAATTTTACCCTCTGCTGTGTTCTAAGTAAAAATGCTGCCAAAAACTTGCTACCTGCTGTCTTTTAATATAGTAATTATGTCTGGGCAGGTTTTTTCTGCTATTAATCTATGCCTTGAAAAGCCTGATGCCAGTATGTAAATATTAAATTTTCAAATTGGGTGTCACATAATTTAACTATATTTCACCTGGTGAAGAACTGTGAAAGTTAGTTGATTCAGCAGATAAGAAAAATATGGTGTCTGTTTTTACTGAACCAAGTAGTAACTAACTAAAGTTGATTTCTTCCTGGTCTTAGATTTGAGCCTGCTTCTCTCAGGCTGCACTGAATGATTTACCATTCCAAAGGGTTGTGCTTACCTGTTTTAAGAAGGAAGAGGTAGGTGAATGCTGGTGGTAATATAAACTCTCTCTGCTCTTACGAAGAAGCTGTATAAATGTTTTTTTCTATGAAACATTTACATGCACATTGGTGCAGGGTTTTTTATTTAGCCCAATAACAAAGCTGAAGGATCAATATTAATTCTTAACTACATGGCACAAGATTGTGAAAAACTCACTGTTAACCTTCCACTGATGGAAAAGCTCCAGGCATGCTGAACGTAATAGGGGAGCTTCAAACTGATTATGTCTCTAGCCAACAAATGCATAGAGACCA
>JAOXJM010000001.1:157992842-158007402 GCA_026413425.1 Tringa solitaria
ATAAGCTTTGTAAAGCTTAAAATCATTGTCATGATTCTGCTTTAATTAGATTTATAGTGTTTAAAACAGCAAGAAAAAGTATGCCTTGAGGTCAGTAAAAAAAACCCCAGATTTTACTACATTGCAACTAGTCTTGTCACCCAAATGGTGTGTACCTAACAATGTCACATACCAAACAACATACAGCTTCTGATCCAGAAATGACACCAAAGATTCTGCAACTCTCCAGCTGTAGTCCATAGCCTGGGAGCAGCCCAGGCTCTGCTGTACCTGCAGGACTGTGAATGGTGTACTCAGGTATGCAGTGACTTCCTCTTCAGAAGAGGACAAGCAGTGGATTTCTCATTAAATTGTGAAGTAAAGCCTAGCGTTTATTGGACACATCTGGGTTGACCTCACCACTTGAATTCCACTATGCTTTGATCCCTTTTTTAAACATTCTTTTAGACATTATGAAATACATGATGAGTCTATGCACTGTATTGCAAGAGCAAGTAGTAGTCCCAATTGACAATGAGCCCTTTTGTATACAAGCAGGAGTGGGGAAAGACTGAACTAAAGCCAACTCCTTTGCCTAGATCCTTTTATGTATCTTGAGATCCAATAGAGTTGCCTAGAAAATCACAGAAAGCTGTTTCTTTGATTTCTGATCTTATTCAGTATTTACCTACTCTTAAATAGAAGTTAACAGTTCTATTTACCCAGGGATAATGTGCTGAAAGAAATATATGAAAAGCTGTGGGTATTTTTTCATATTAATGCCACCAACATTTTCTGAAAGTCCAAATAGTCTTTCCTCTGCTCTTTGAATGCCTTTTAAAGTACATAACAAACTTCAGAAGTTTAAAATTGAATTGACCCTATAAGGATAATGATAACTTTCACATCTTACAGAGTGGCCCTCTCTCCAAAAATCAGCTCTTTTCAGTGTGAGGCACATTATTGTGCCAACTCCTTGTCTGAATTATTCTTTGGAGACTCTGTAAAATTTATATTTGAAATGAATAAAATCAAACCCCAGAAACACAATACAAAAGCCCTGAAAGCACTTGTATAATATAAAAAATGAGTTATTAAGTACAGATAAAGACAGTTATTGCTCGACGGAATGTAATTCAGAAGAAGAGAAATAAAATGATAGTTGAATTATGACTTTAAAAAAGTTTCCTTTTATTTTACATTTGAATTATAGTTTCAGAATAGCAAATTATAGTTTGACAAATGATTTAATGAATAATTAAATATATTATGAATCTGTTTTGAATAAATGCTGAATGCTCTCTGTATTCAGTTGCTTTAATTACTTGCCATATTACTGTTGTCTGTCAGGAATGCACTGTATAGGTTCATAGGGACTTCTTTGGTCCTCTATTTGGGAAACCATTGCCACATAGAATTCCTTTGTTATTTTTTTTGCTGTTGAACAAGTGTTTTTACATGAATGTCTAAGCCAAAGAAAAACAAGTAGTAGCCAGAGGATGTTGATAGTTTTTCCTTTGTTCCTATGTTTTTAAAATTAAATTTTTGCTTCACACAATCTCCTTTAATATTTCATATTTATTTTTTAAATATTTCTCTAAGTTATGTGGGACAAAAGGCTTGTCTTTTACAGTCCTAGGGGACATACAGCAAGAGTGAGTCAAAAAGGCAGTGCTTCATCGTTGCCTTGTTGCTTATGAGGTCATTTGCATGAGTTCAAAGGGGACAGAAAATGCTACTGTTTTGTTATGAGTAATACAGAGAAATAAATAGGTGCAGCTGCAACTATGCTGTTAATGATAGGGGTGCTTCTCCATAGCCACTAAGTAGAAGCTTATATATTTTGCTGACCAGTCACATTATGTAAAATATTCTGCTCTTGATTTATATAGCTTGCAAGTAGTGCAGAATCAACTCCAAGGCATAAACATAACACACAATCATAGACTTGAAAGAGTTAGAAGTATAACTATTTAATGAACTAAAGTGAATATTTTATTCTTGTAGATAAGTATTTGTTCAATGAAGTTAGTAGCATGAGGAAAATCAATATTTTCCAAATAATCTTCTTATACTTTAATTATATTTAACCTAATAATTAGTTTCCTGGGTATGTGGTTTACAGGACAGTAAAAGCAGATGAAAGTCTCTTGATAAACAGTCTATATGTACACAGTTAAACCATAATTTATCTATTACCTATTACCTCCCAGCAGAAATTCTGGAGAACTTGTGATAGTCCTCTGACAACATCAACTCAATTCTCAGTAGCAGTCAAAATGCAGAGCAATGTTACGAATTAGGATTATTGGGAAAGAACATCACTGTGCTATGATGCATCCACACACGATGCATCCACATCTTGATTAATGTATATCTTTATAGTCCACAGGATTTTAAAAAGACACAAAAGGCTCACAACAGAATCAGAGAAGGTAAGAAATGTTAGGAAGTATGGACCAAGGTATGGAAGAGTTTCAGAGAGAAGCAGCTTTGCAGATAAAGTCTCTTTAGTCAAAAGACATTCCTAAGTGTCACCCAATGAAATAATTGCACAGTATATTTTAAAAAAGCAGAAAGACTTTTTTTTTTCTTTCTACAGAGAGAAAAATTAAATTGTAGGGCTCATTTGTGACAAGACATCCTGGAAGCCAAAAGTGTGTGTTGGTCCAGAAAAGAGCATTGAACAAATTCAGTTATCAAGTACAGTGTCCTGGATTCAACATCTGAACACGGAAATCCTAAAATAGATGATTGCTAGAATTTGGAAAGATGTGCCTGTGGAATTTTTTTATACAAATTTCTCCTTAACATCTGCTACTAGCGGTTGTTGAGGAGAAGATGATAGGCTAGATGGATGCAATGACTGCATCTCTACTGCTAAATAAAACATGGTAAGGGACCCTTCTCTGACCTTGAGGCCAAGGGTTACATCTTGGCTGCAATCAAACTTTGCTAGGCTCTGAGTCTCTTCTGGGCTTCATGCCATGTTGTTTGGCTTTTTTTTTTTGTCCCTAGGACAAAGTTATCCTTGTGTTGGGTTTTTGGGGATTAGATTTTTGGGTTTTTTTTCCAGTTTAAAGTATTTGAAACAATATGAGCGCAGACCACTGGATTGGTATTTTCATACTATAAATCTGAGAATACTTTTTGCAAGATCTGGGATATGGCATGAGGGCCAGCAAGATGCTTGAGATTTTGCAAATCCTGCTGAGATATGGAGCGTGAAGCCAAACCTGGTGCAGTCTAGTTCAGGCTACACTTTGGGAACGGCAGACAGCACGTGCTGTCCCCTGGACTATACCCAAGCACTGCCCCAGCCACTGCTGTTTGGCATTATCTAAACCTGACCTCTGCAGCTAAGAGTTAAGTGGTTCAGGTGATGAGACCACCACTGCAAAGCTTCTTGCATTGAGTGGTTTTATTTATCATGTATTTCACATGCACAGACAAAATAAAATCTTGCTTTCTCATTGAGGTTATAACATGGCTTCTGTTTGGATTTTTGGGGAAGGTAACTTAAAAATGTGATGCATTTACTTTTTATCCAAAGCGAAATCCCTGCTTCAGTTTTTAAGGTTTTGTCAATAGTTGAGTATTTTTTCTAAAAAGTTGCTTCAGGTCTGGGTAAGCTAACCAGAGAGTTTTTCCCTGGATTTTTTTAAATCCTTGTATCAGTATCCCCTTACTGCTTCATTGTTTTGTCTCTAAAATATATAGGTTTAATTTTATTAGTCTGCTGTCCCAGAAAAACCTCAAAAATTCATTTAATGTGCTATCTGCTCCATTGTCTGTGCCTTGGGGATGTAAAATGTCCGGTACTGGCTGGAGTACCTTACAGTTTGTCTATAATATCATATGAAAACAGAAATTAAATGTAGCTTGTCGGTGACTTTCAATATGGTCTGTATGTCTCTGTATGTCTGTTCCCTTGCACTTCAGTAGTTATTTTTTTGGTGGAAGAGAGATTTCAGTCAACAGTTACAACTGTGTTTTACACAGCACTAAGGTTCTACCAGAACGAAGAACTGAGAAGTTTAATGGAGCATGTAAGTGAAGCTGTGGACAGAATGAATCATTTGTCTTATCTAGCACAAAACATACCTATGTTAGAAAATGGTCAAGAGGCAGTTATAGAAAGGACACAGTAGAGTAGGATTTTACAGCTTTCCTAACAATTAGATTTAAATTTGGTTGAGAGCCTTGAAACACATTCCAGATGCTGAATGCAGCTATGGGGACACTGGAGATGGCAATGGCTACACAAAGAAAGGGACCCTCTCCCCTCTAAAGCCAGGTCAGATGCAGATCCTGGTCTCATGGAAGATACTGGCCTTCACAAGCAAGACATGTTGCTTGTGCTAGTTGCAAGTCTTGTGACTTGAATGTCTCAAGAGTCAGAAGTTGCCCAGGAGCCAGAGACTTTCCACCCTTGCCTTATGAGAAGGGTGAAATGCGAAAAAAGCAGGTGCTTTAGACTACAGAAATAACTCTAGAGGGCAAACCAGAACGGTGCCCCAAATTTTCAGTCATGCCATGCAGCAGCAAATGGGGCTGAGAGCAGCAAGCATATTAGGAATCATAGGGAACTCGCAAAAGACGAAGAAAACGTAGGAAACAGGAGAGAGAAGGAAAACTGGAAAGAGATTCTGTTACTGACAAGGTAGAAAAATGATGGATGTATATCCAGGAAAAAGAAATGCAGCAGCTGGAAAAACAAACTAACCAACCCCCTGATGTTAAAAATTAGTCCAGGAGACTGAGGGTTTTATTTGGGTTTGAATAGCTTAGTTTTCAAGTGTAAATGTTAGAGTGAAGTGCAGTACACAAAACAGTACCACTTGCTCTGCAACAATATGTAGTCTCTGCAGCAGCTCCCCTGAAATCCCTCAGTTCGCCCCATGAAATGACTGTCACATTGTTCTTAGAGCACATTAGTTGTCTGCAGGCTCCAACTCAGCTATTCTTTGAATTCAGCCAGGCACTGAAGCACGACTCCAGGCCTTTGGCTGGTGACTCAGGACTACAGCAGGTGTAATTAGGCTCAGGCATGCTGGTAGGAAACCCAGGACTGCTCTTACAGTATGCACGCACTATAAAAGAAGCTCCTGTTGTTAGAAAAGAGTCTGTTTTCAGTTTCCTGCCATTACCATTGCAGCACAGGACTGTTCTGCAGCAGGGAATCCTTTTAGATAAGGGCAATAAGAATTGACTACTATAGGTCAGCTTGACATGCTTTTGTGGGACCCAGGTAAGGAGTTCAAACAGCAAGATTACAGGTTTTTGAAGCCATGAATACCTAACTTAACTCTTTGATGCTTACAGTGAAGATTTTCTGATAGTAAGACAGCACCTAAACAGTTCATGTTAACAGTGGGATGATTGGTATCAGAAAAAACAGAGCTTATATGTGAACTACTGGACTGTAGGAATATACTATATCAGTGTACATGGTGCATCGTATGAGGAACTTGCTTAGTATTGAGCTTTTCCTGTGAAAAGCCCTAGTGCAATATGTCTGTAAATATATGTCTAAATTTTAACTGCCCTAATTTAAATGAGTAACTGTTTCTGGTAAAATTAAGTCTGTCTGATATGCATACAGATAGGACTGTGCTGTACATTAAAGCTAAAATCTCCTCACATGCCACCTTAAGAATATAGCTGTTTGAAAAGTTAATTTTCCTCGTGAAAAATTCAATGGAAGGATTTTGCTAACCTTAGAGCAAAACTTCAATTCCAGATTTGCAGAAGAGCTGTAATTGTCCAGTTATATTCTGGATGAATCATCCACTAAACTGATTTTAGGAAGAGCAAAATATTTGCCTTCCTCAAATTTCAAACCAATTCTGTAAGAACACATAACCTTGGTATATTCAGTTGCATAATAGCTTTTTATTCATTTAGGTCCCAGTTCACCAGGGCACCAAAGGAGGTACATTACTTCAAATATGCTCAAATAGTCCCACTCAAATTAAAGACTATGTGCCTGAAGTCAGCTTCTATCCCTTTCCGAGAATCTCTATTAAAAACTGGGAATGTCTGGATGTCTCAGGGAGATTTAACCAACAAAACTATTAGCTCAACATTAGCATCAAATACAACTTCTGATCCCCCAAAAGACCTTTAATATAGAATACAACTCAATTTTGCAATCGCAGGAATAAATATCATTCTTCCACCTACTCTAACTCTGCCTGTCATGCTGCCATTCAGTCTGAGTCCAAAACAACCATCAAAATCCCCAAATCCCAGACTTTTTTCATTTGTTATCACTCCATCACTTTCATGATTAAGGCAGTTTGCTAAACTAGTGGCTGAAATGTTCTGAGTCTCGCAATAGCAGGTAAATTGCAACCTTAATGTGCTGGTTGTAGAGGGGTAATGACAGCTCAAATTGTCACCATATTTGTAATCTTTCTCTACAGCTGTATCAGGAAATGAGCGAGCTTGGAGCAAAATTCTAGGCAGAGGCTCTTCAATGAAGCATGAAGATAGCTTTAGAGCACAGGTCAGTTTTAAAGGTAATACTGGTTTATTAGTTTTTTTTTATTTCTTTACTTTTGGATTTGGGACAAATTCACTCACTGAAGTTGGAATCCTTTAATTAAAAATAAGAAGGACACTCTGGACACAAAATCCCCCCCAAAGGCAGTGTGTTCAGTGTATAGAGCAGTGAGACATAAGAACGCTGCCATAGTTTGCCAGTGCTTCAGCTTTTGCCTTTTGCCTGCCTAGTCTGTTGAAGCGACAGCCCCCTGGGGCAGACAGCGTGGGTGGGGTTTATTTACCAAATGCAGACTTCCACAGCTGACCTAATCACCCTACGCCCCTTTCTAGGGTGCAGTTCATCTTATCCTAATTTGTACGTCTGAAATAAGTTAGATGGATGTGCCCTAGAATTGCCTATTTGTCTGCCTGGATTATATAGAGAGCCTGCAGTGAACAGATCATGCTGTTGGCATCTCAGGTTAGGTGAGACAAACCCTGTCCTTTGGGTACATACAGCAGAGTATAATGCACACAAGGACTGGGTCTCAGTGTGTGTGGAGGCTACACTGGTGTAAAGTTGTATGTAATAGTAATAAATATGATTTTTTTTCCCCTTATAACTAGCCTTGCTGTAGACTGCATGTTTTTTTCACCCTTGTTGATTTGCTCTGTGTGTAAGCATTTACACAGTAAAATAAAATAAAATAAAATAAAACATAACAATGGCAACAACAATAATTATAATAACTATTTTTTTGTGTAGAATTTTGCATCTGTGCTCACTGGCCACGTCTTTATGGGGGAGTAAAACACATAGGTGTTGCATCACTGACTTTTAATCAGTAATGACAAAGAGCAGGCTTTTAGAAATACTAATTTTGAGACAGGAGCATTTACATAGTACTTCCTGTTAAGTGATATAATCTTTCTTCTCATTTTATCAGTAATAGTAACATTTCATGCCATAATTCTTATCTTTAAAGTAGAAATGCCTGAAAAGATCACTTCAAGTAAAATAGGTTTTTTCAAAGGTCTTAATGCATGTAATGGGCTGTGTATGACTACTTCTCTCTTTTTAATATACCATTATGAATTTCGTTCATTTATGTGGCAGATTTGTGGATCTGCTTTGGACCCCATCGCCTCCTAGTCTCCTTTTCCATTGAAAGAAGTGTACATGCTAGTGCAGAAATACTGACATGAAGTTGTAAAACTTATCAGAACTGTATACTGAGAAGACAGCGCTAGTTGTAGGAACTGATTCCTTTTCAAAATTTATTTTAATAACTTTTTCAGTGCTGTTCCTATGCACAGAAGTGCAAATTGTTTTTACTCTATTTGAATGTCCCTGGCTCGTCCTGCCCCCTCTGCTGGTTGATACGTGCAGGACCACATTTTGTACGGCCTTGATTCCCAGTGGGTAGCATCTGAAGTCTGCATTTTATGGATCAGAGTTCTATGAAATTCAGGAGAACCTGTCCTATGGTATTTAAAATGACCTTTTTTTTTTTTTCTCTGCTGTGAATTTTCTAGGTAAATTTCTCATTTAAAAGCAATGCAGAGTTTTTGCAACATAGGTAATAAACCACAGCTGATGAGTCTAGCAGGCTTTTGAAGAATCACTTTTTCCTTGAGTGTCTTCATGTTCTAAAATAAGGGTGTATTATCAGCTGGGTACTCCCCATAGTGCCATCCTCATCGGGAAAGGGAATGGTTTTGCAGTATAGGAGCAATTGCAGTAGATGTCTGCCATCCAGGCAGTCCCTGGGGAAGAGAGGATCCGAAAGGAGATGGCTTCACTGACTCTGTGACTATTTTGCTCCACAGGTGCAGCACAAAGCAGCTTTTTTTTTTTTTCTTTTTTTTTTTTTTTTCAGGAGGGAAACTGTGATTCATATGTGTGACTGTGTTTTGCTTGGGATAATCCATTTACTCTGCATGATAAAATGCACATAGGGATTCTAAGTGAGAAAATAGCTGTGTGGCTTGCTTTATCAATAGATGTGGAGAATAGAGTAAAACACTGAGCTTTTTACTTTCTTTTTTTTTTTTTTACAGTCTTATAGTAGAACATAAGGTGAATGATTCTGCTATATTGCCTTTGTAACCAGGAGCAAGAATGACCACTGACCAAGGATTGGAGAAAAGAGAGTGGAGGGAATTAATCCATTCTTTGTGATTGTAACAAAGGACATTTTTACTTTCAAGGGATCTGTGTCTTTGTTGCATTCTCTAGTGGTAACCCTGAGACCTGGTAATTTATTAGCAAAGAGTCCTTTTATAACATAGTGCTGTCTTTGTGAGGCCACGACACTCAGTGGGTTGATCTATTTCTCATGGTTTCCTCAGTTGTAGGTTAATTTAAGTGACATATTAAAACCATAAGTCAGTCTAGGACAGAGGCTTCAGAAGCCTGATTAATTTTTTTTTAAGTATAATTTATTTATATTTTTTTCTTGCATTGCTAACTTGTTTTATGCTCAATTTTGAAGAAAGAACCCCAAAGACAGAGATGCCTAGAAGCTCACCAGCTATTCTAAAAGTTACTTGCTATGATTTGCAGCAAAGTACTGGGCCAAATTTAGCCCTGTTGTGATAAAGAATAGATCTCTGGGACAAAACTAGTAGCATGGTTTATACATGTATGAAAAGTATGAACTTGAGTTCTGTGTCAGAAATAGAGAAGTCAAGCCTTGGATATTTTGAATATAAACAATAGAAGCAAGTTTCTACCTCCTACCATAGTTACAATGAGGGTTATGTTTCTATGACATCATGAATATTTCTTAAATGTATATCAGATATAATTTATATTATTTTTAGAAATAGCTGTATAGTGGCAGTTATTGAAGTATATATAATATAGTTATTGAAATAACTGCAAACCTCACTTCTTTTAATGAGAAATACACCAATGTGTTCTTGTTTTTTTATTTTTGTGCTTAAGTCCTTCAATTATTAAGCAACTTAGCAGTTAGTTGAGCAAGTTACTGCAGCTTGTTGTCTGCCTTAGAGGGATACTTAGAGGGATACTGCAAAGGTATGTGAGAAAGGGTGTATGTATACTCAACCTGCAGACCGAAAAATAAGAAAACCAAATGGTAAGTGATATTCAGACCAAGATGTGTTTTAAAAGTCCTTCATACTGGTAAATAAAATATAGCAGTTACCTTATGTAGTTTTAACATTTTTTTTTTTGGAATAATTGTTTGGGGAAAAATACCAGATACGTAGTCTTCTCAGTACACTGGTGGTGAAAAACTAACTTTAAATTGGCAAATGTCTTTTCAGTTTCTGTGTATGTGAAGGGAGACAGAAGTTTGGGCATATGTAATTTCTCCTATATGCACTCCCCTCCATGAGACTGGTTGTTTTGATGACATTCAGCTGTGATTTTCAAAGCAAGCCTCTCCATGAGTATTGAAGTTCCCAATGCCTCTTGGTGTAGCACAGCAGTTTAGGAAGGGCTTTTCTGAAATTGAAAGAGGAGGTAGAAACAAACTTAAAATAAGGAAAACTGACGGGGTATTTCTTAGATGTTACATCTTCTGGTAGAGTAGTTTTCTGTTGAAATTATTGTCTAGTACTTGAGACACACAGGTGGTGAGCAGTGTTGCATTATGATGAGTGATGCTATCTGCAATTCAAATCCGCTTCCCGAGGGGGAGAAGCACAAGGAGAGAGAAGGAAATTCCTCTTAATGCAAAGCTTCGATAGCAGCCTTATATGCAGTTATACAGGTCACTGCCTTCTGCGTTTTTATGGGAGCAAATCTTTATAAACCATGCTGTACTTGCTCTTGCTGCTCAGTAAATCCCCTAGAGACTATACTAAATTTATAGGACAGGTATGTCTGTTGCAAAATGTGATTGGATTTTAAATATTCTCAAAATATTCTAATGTGCTTTGATTAACACTGAGCCTTCCTGGGCTTGTCTGTATGTTCCAGGCATTAAATGAGGCATTGTATTTGCATATACTAGTCCATGCGTTTCCCCGACTTACCTCAGCTGAATCCTCATTATTCGGGTAATGTAGCTTCCTGTCATGTTTGGGAGGGATTCTTGTCATGCAGAATTAATTCAGACACTCTGCTCATATTGGGTCTTTGAGCAAAACCTAGGCCTTTTTATATTATTATGATCTTTTCTTTTCTTCGCAGCTATTTTTTTTTTCAGCAGAAATGAGTGCAGTGATATGTAAAAGGAGTTGGGATTTTCACTGAGTACCTGGGAAGAAGCATCAAGTGGGACAGAAATAAGCTGCCAGGCCTGAGACTACTTTTTGAGTCCAGGTGACTGCTTCTGCCATGTCCTGTTTTTGTACAAAAGTGTGATGTGCAGTGTACATCACCCTCTGCTCTCTTGTTCCCCAGTCTCCATGGAAGAGAAAAAGATGTGTATCTGATATAAGAACGAGTGGCAGCATCTCCCAGATCCAAAAGAGTGGAAAACAAGTGTCTTGGAGGATGAAGCACCCATCAGATGACTCCAGAAGCAGCCTGTCATGTTGATCTGTTTTGTTGCCAATAGTGTTAGCAAAATCAAAATCCTCGGTGTCTCTTTCCTTCCCAGGAGAACTAAAGTAAATAATAGAAGTAACTTGGTTCGTTCTGGTATTTTAGTGAAAGTTTTATTGCCTCCTGAAAAGAAACCAGCGTGATAGTGGGACCTGGAGGGTGGGAACTGAAATTTAAGCAAGAGCAGAAGAGGAAAAGAACAGACTAAATTTTGCTTGATGTAATCCCCCCAACTGGCACATTGTATGTTCACAATTTAAAAGCACTTCTGAGCAATATTTTTAAAAAGAAAAAAAGGAGCATAAAACTTAGATGCTTATATAAAAATATATATATTCTATATATAATCCTGAAACAGTTGACGTCTTTCAAATGAAACTCTTTCTGTAAAAGTTGCTCTTTTTCAAAAACATTGTCTTTTTCAAGATAGAGGGGTCATTTATGAGACATCCACATACACAAAGAATGATATAAAAGTCTTATAAATATTATGTGCATGTAAATTATAAATTTATATATAGAGATAGATACCTTGAAAATGCAAATTACTGTTTCCCCAGGTAGAAATAGATTAGAAGATTTTTTTGTAATTTAAAAATAATAATAATCCTGATACCTGTAAGTGGCATCAGGTTAATTGATCTA
Organism: Tringa solitaria; assembly: GCA_026413425.1. Taxonomy (NCBI): domain Eukaryota; kingdom Metazoa; phylum Chordata; class Aves; order Charadriiformes; family Scolopacidae; genus Tringa; species Tringa solitaria. Next base: position 158,004,478 of record JAOXJM010000001.1, read on the forward strand.
GCAGATGGTCTTTTTCAGGCATGAGTCTGTCAAAGGGTAACTTTCAAATTTCTGTTGTGTGCGAAGATGAAGATGTATACCTTTGAATGCTGCAGAGAAGAGGTACTAAAGTAATATCTCTGTGAGGGCTTGTCGCAGTCTTATTCCAGGTTGACTTGATTTTCTTTTAATGCTCTTGTTCAGATGGGATTCTAAAAAATGGTCTTCGAAGTCTATAAGAATAATCTTGGTTTTCTTCAAAGTTGACAGTGAGAAGTTATTAGGAGAAGCTGACCACTGAAAAAGCTTCTTCACTGCTCAGGATATGAGTCCCTTGATGCAACAGGGAACATAGAATCATACAATCATAGAATGCTCCAGGCCGGAAGGGACCTCCAAAGATCATCTAGTCCGACCTTCCCGCCCATACCCAAATCTGCCTAGGTAGGCACTAAAATAGTGCCAGTGCTATAAAGAAGTGTCTACTAATACAGCACTAATGCCTCCTTGATACCATTTGCTTTCCCAGGTGCTGTCATTATTGGCCTAACCACATAAAAGAAGCTGATGACTGTGCACCACTGCAGTCAGTTCACACAAACTGGCAGTCTGCTGCTAAATTGGGCAGTCAGAGAAAGATTCATGATCTCAAAGCCTGTAGACCTGTACATATATAGTTGGACTGATCCAGCCCAGATCCAGGGAGAAAGCTAAAAAAAACAGGTTTAGATGATAGTGAAATCAGCGCTTGAAACCTCTCCTTGGGTTTCTCCTTGGAGTGTGGACGTATGTAGAGGGGTTACCCAATAACCACAATGTACCACAACCTAAAGCTGTCTTTGCCCACTATTTCTGGAAGCTGGGTATATTAATGAGCTTTAAAACTGGAATTATATTTATATATTAAGAGAAGTATGTAAGCGTTGAAGAAAAAATCCAATAGTTCATACTTTCACTATGATGCTTATAGTGGTTGCTCACACGCTGTCTCTCAGTGGTAACAAAACCTCTAAAATTATAAGCTTATTTTTTTTGTGCTGTTTGAATCCCCATTTTTAAACATACAAAAAATGGACAATATAATCTGTTTTTCAAACAATGACTATATATATTTTTATAGTACATCTATACCGTCATCCCTTTTTTATTGATTTTTATATAAATAGATTGTGATTTGATTTCAGAAGTAGGTCTAAATGGTAAAGACAATCTAATAATCTTTTATTCTGTTTAAATTTTGGCTTAAGTAGAAGACCTGCTGTGTTTTCTTCTTACAGTAGATGGCAGAAGTAGACTACATCTTCCTTTGTGATTTAATATTGTCAGCATCTAAACAGTAGGGTGATCCTATATTCTAAAAATCTGTATTAGTGCTTAGGAGCATCTACATTTTAAAAATCTTATTTCTTCATAAACAATTCTGTTTTAACTAAACTGTTACACTAAAGTGTTGCAATGCTGAGAAACAATAATAATAACACTAAATAGATCACAGGTTAGAAGGGGAAAGGACTGGAATTAAATGATTTCTGCTGCATTAACCTTGAAGTCAAACTTGTTCATTTCTTGTGTTTTCATTTTCCTGGAGTTAAGTAAGAGCAAAAATGTTTCTGTCAAAGAACAGTTGCTTTCGTATACAACAAACCCTATGCTAGATCTAGCATGCAATACGTTTTCTCAACCTGGTTTAATTTCTTCTGGTACCTTTATGCAACAATACAGAACCTCTATTGATTAGAACAGAGTTGCAGTTGCAGAATTTTAAAGAACAAATTAAAGTATTACACATGTATTTTTACTGGCAGCTAATAGAGACATGGCAGAAACTGTACTTGTCTTTTTGAGCTATAGATGACCTCATAGAGACACATAGTTCTTATGTACTCTGAAAGACCAAGAAAAAGTGAATCAGTCTGAAAAATAATAAGGGTTAGAGGTAATATGAATTTCAGGAAAGAAGCATGGGCATTAGGTTTTTGTAATCTGTTAAAAAACATTTTTCTAGGCTTTTTTTCATATTAATGCCTGCTTGCTTCTTCAGCTTTTAATTTATTCCAGCTTTGTCAGACTTTTGCAGTGTGGGTTGTTCTATTATTTTTCATATGTGCTCTTACACTGTGCTTATCATCATAATACCTGAGTGCCTGATGGTAGTGCATTGAATAATTAACATCCACTGCATATTTGTACTGTCAACTTCTCCCAAGGAGACAAGTGTGTGTGAGAGAGAGCTTCTTTTGGCAATTAAAGCAATGCACAGATGCACAGTGATATGTGCTAGAGAGGGCACACTCCCAGAAATATGCCTTGTAATTAGAGCAATCTGATGATTCTTTAATTTCAGTGGTTGGACTTCTAGATTTTTGTAAGCTGTATTTTCTGTACATTTGGGTCTTTTGCAAAACAGTAAAGCACCATTGTCTCATGAGAGCATGTTTGTGGAAATTTTAACTCATGTATTAATACAGAAATGGTGGATGCTTATTTAATAGGCTTGCCGTGGAATCAGTAGAATTACAATGGGAAGTGGAAGGAGCTTCTATACTGTTCTCTATACAATTTATATTTCATTAATTGTTGCAGTCTTGCTGTAGCAATTATTTAAAATTCTACTGTAGGAAGCAAATATGTTATCTTTAAAATGCATCCTGATTTCTTTTTTTTTTTTTTCTTTCAACATTCCTTTTGTCCTTGCTCATCAGATGGTTGTATTGTCACATTAGACAAGGGTGATACACATTTTTATGATTGCTGTTGCTGGGATTCAAGGATATATATGCTGGAATATGTATGCATGATGAATTCTTGTTTAGGTAAGAGCCTGACCACTTTATATAACAATTACCACTGTGAATAGAATGGATGAGAACTATACTCTTGCAACCGAGAACTAAATCTGTTTGAGTTGTGATGCTGGATTCTATCCAAATATTTTTTGCATTTTAC
>JAOXJM010000001.1:158048464-158072018 GCA_026413425.1 Tringa solitaria
TTAATTATAGTGCAGGAGAATAATGTTGTAGAAAAGGACATCAAAGCTCTGCAAACAGATTGCACATATTGCAAAATTTAAGGAACAGGTAGATGAAATGTCAGAGACTCATACAGAAATTAAAGCACGTTTTAAAATAATCCTATTTGCTTTTTACAGTCTGTGTCGGGGAGAAATAGAATTCCATTCCATAGTAGAATTCATCCGTTCTCAGCAGAACTAATACATAGCAGACAACTTTTTCATCTGAGCCATTCTGGCCAGCTTCACAGGCAATGTTCTGTGGTCTTTGGCTTCTAAATGCAATTGAATGGTCCTTACTTTCCTCCTGAATTCCCTCATCAATCCTGTATAATAACATCTGCCAATGCACTCTTCCATTTCAACCATTCTCATATGAAGTCAGTGGCACGATAAATCAACTGTGCTTCTTGACTTCTGAGTACTTGACCATAAGAATAATAGAATTACTTCACTGTTTCAGACTAAACGTTTAGGTTGTCTATATCTTTAGACAGACCAGCAACAGATGCTTAGGTAAGTGTATAACAATACAGTATTTACTGTGAAATGCTAATTTCATCACAGTTCTGCCCTCTTATTTAGAATATTACCTTCATGATGGAATACGGAAAAGGAGTGAGAGCTTCTGCTTTACTTTCTGTTTTCCATGTAAAGTCATAATGTTGGTGGTCTTTTTTCAGTGAGCCAAGTTATATTCTTAGGTATGAATACATGACTTCATTTTACTGCAATGAAAATTGTCCGTCTGTATCTTCAAGTTGATTTTGTCCCATTGATTTTTCTTGACATTTTGTGTAAGCCTACAGAAAAAAGCAATGAATATAAACTTAAATGTGAGAAAACATGTGAATTTATTGACAGTATAAAGCTTAGAACTGTTCAAAGCAATTTTCCATGTTAGCAATTATTTTTGAGAGAGAGTGCTCTTTGAATGTTATTTGACTAGCTGCTTTTATTTTGGGGAAATGGAAGCCATGGAAACCTGGTTTTAAGATGACTGATAAAGAAGTCTTAGAGAAAGCTACAACGTTCTAGCAATAACTTTGTCAGTTACAATGAAATACTTCCAAGATGATTACTGAAAAGTAAATTTCCTTTTGAAAGCATCAGTAAGTTCAGATCAATGAAGTTGTTTTTTCCTTCTTTTAAATAATAAATGAGCCTAAAACTTGTCAGTATGCTTTAAATACAGAGATATGAAGTATTTTGGAAATAGTTGGTGTTATTCATGGTAGACCAAGCTTTATTTTCTATTCCTTAAAATTTTCTTTTATATATCCAGCAATTTGTTTGCAAATATATGCATTTAAATTAGAATACATAATGTACATGAGATTCTTAATGAAAGGAGTTAAGTAATCAAGTATTAGTTGTGCTTAATTTTCCCACAGGTTCTTTATGGCAGTGAGATTTTTTTCTTCTTTCTGTGTAGACTGAGGCCAAGAGAGATGTCACCCCTACTTTGCCATTTGTATTCAATATTGCTGAACTTAAAATTTTATAATTTAAAAAATTATTATTTTTTATTATTGAATGTTTTTCTATTTGGTTTTTTTGGAAGTTATAAGAGAAGCTGAGAAGAAGCATAATGTTTTAATTTAGAAGTGGTATAACGTGGACCTTTGTTGAACGTGGAGTTTAAACTGGTTTCCTGTAGGTGGTTTTAAAACAAATTTATTTACTCTGATGGAAACCACACTATGGAATCCCTCCATTTTAATTAACAATGTATTTTCTGCATTTAATCCAAATGGAATGAAAATAAAACTTTCTATTTCACAAGTGTATACTTGGACAGTTGTTGCAGTTATTTATGGTAAGACTATTTATCTACAATAAGGCTACTTATTCTACTGTACTTAAGCCAGTTTTATGCCTGATATCCTCTTATTTTTCTCAACTGTTATTAAAAGTTTTCTAATTTTTTCCATTGGTCTCCATTTGAATTTTTCCAAAGATTTCAAACACATTAATTATGTTTCACAACATATCTTTGAGATACATAAAGACTGTGTAGAAATAATGTAGTTGATTACTGAAATTCAGCCTACATTAATGTGATATCTGCAGCTGACTAAATACGATATGCAAGATAATTATTTAAAAATTCAGAGAAACAATTAAAAAACAATTGTATTGAAGAGAGCGCCCAGTGGGTTTTTAGGCACGTAGGTTACAATTTAGTGAATTACAATTCAGTTAGCACAATGCCATTGCTATAAAAAGTGTTACAGAATCTATGATAGTGACCTGGAATAATATTCATTGACTGAACTTAAGCTGCCCAAAACTTAAATGAACCCTGCTGGGTGTTATTAGCAATATTCCTACGGCACTTTTTATAAGATGTCATTCTGCCAATGGATTTAATCGTGTGTCTGGTGCCATTTTGTTCATCCTTTCTTATCTGCTTGATCAGAAAGGCTTTGCACTCCCTTAGATCAGGCACTATATGTGCCAGTCTTGTATGCATGTCTTGGATACCCTAGATACCTGAAATTAATCTAGATGCCTATATTTATTCAAACGGAACAAGAACTAAAGGTTTCGGATTAAATTCAGATTGTAGATGCCCAAGTGGGATTCAGCTCCAGATTAGGATACCAAATTAATAGGACTGTATACAGGCATTTATATCTGAGCTACGTGTTTAAGGTCATATAGCCATTGAAATTCAATGGCTTTAATTCACTTGTCCAAACATAGACATCTCATACCCCAGGACATCCTCCTAACTGTTCTCTCATATCTTCAGAACAGTACGGGTCTTCTGTTGGTCCTGTATTGCATCTACCAGCCATATGTATGCATCTTTCATTCCCCAGACTATACGAACAGACTCTATATGCTCATGTGAATGGCAGTAAATCAAGTCCCTAGTAAACCTAGTGAATGAAAGGATGTATTTAGCTCACTATATATGGGTACTCCATTTTAGATGTCTATAACCTGTACCTGAATTGTATCCACAAAATGTGAAGGAATTAAATTTATTAATATCAAGAATTTTGCTTTTTCATCTCATCTGGAAGACTGCATTCCCTCTTTCTCACTAATTATTATAAGTATTTTTCAACTTTTGTGAAAGTCATTGTTGCCCAATTCAATATCATAATAACAGAAGAGGATACTTGGTCATCTTGCTAGCCATTTATTGTTAAATTAATTCAGTTTCCTCAGGAAAAAAGGAACTTGGATATGACCTGAGGCAAATTTGAATTTAGCTACCAGAAACTGACTAGTTCAGTGTGGCCCACCCACTCGCTGTACAGGACTAACACAGTCTAAAAGAGAGTCATCATATCTGTGTTAGCGTTTGGTCCTGGGTCTTGTTTGGGCCCTGTGTTGTGTCCTTCAGTCCTTAGGTCAAATGACTAACGTGTGTATCTGTATATTCATGACTTTTCTCTGTAAAAAGTGCTTGAAATAATGTAAAATTATCTTTTGGCCTATCAGAATTGTGTTTCTTTAATATGCAACTGAAGGTATGTGTTGCATTTGCAGAAGTGTGACATAAAGGACATGTTTAGATAGTTCAGGTTACAAAATCTTCTGTACTGCTGTAGGATGCTGTGAGGTGAAGGGATACGGATCTGCTATAGTTTTGTCCATACCCATTCCTATTCTTGAGAATGGTCTCTAGAGTGCATTCTCATTTGAATTGTGCTTTGCTGTCACCCTAGAAGGAACTATTTAGGTCACTCTGGAAGAGAGGGTGGCACTGAGGTGCACCTTAGTATAGAAAACTGTGGGAGGAGGATCCAAGGAATCAGAATCTTGAATTAACCAGAAAATGAAGACATTTGACAGCCTAGACATGATTGTCATCCTTTTTTAATGCATAAGAATGATTTTAAAAAATAAAGTTGGGATGATAAGGGAACAGACTGAAGAAATGTGGGTAATATTAAAATAATACAAATTTATTTTCAATTAATTTATTGATTGAATTAATACTACCCCACATAAATAGAGTTTTTTCAGTTGTTCTAGTTAAAAAGATTAGAATAAGTTCTCTTTTGCAATAGAGTGGAATGTGTTTCTCCTTGTTCTTACTGGGCCACCACATCTCATAGGTTTTACTAGGTAAATGATTTAAAAGACTAGAGATGAGAACCATTAGGGGCTTGTTAAAATTCTTATATCAAATAACTGGAAAAGCCTTAGAGGAACTCCTCTCATTTCATCCTGGGATCAATGTTTGTCTATTTGTACAATAAAATGGGTAATAGATATTGAAATCACCATTTGCTTTAAAGACTCAACGATTAAAAAAAAAAAAAAGAAAAAGAGACATATCTCTCCCACTCCTAATATCATATGAACTAGAAAGGCTTTTATGTCTTTGTGTCTTGTTTCTATTCTCATTTCTACGGGTGTTAACCAGCTTTAACCTCATTAACATTAAGGAAGATGGTATAGCATAAAGATACCAGATATAGTAAGACAGTAACCAATCTAAAAAGAAAGAAAGGAAGTTGGCTGTTTTGCACTGATTACAAAGGAAATACTACACCTAATGGCATTTAAGAAATTTGTACTCCAAAAGATTTAAGGTTTTAATGATAATTTAGATGAGTGGTAAGTATCACTTCTTTCTGGTGATGAGAATCATAATTCTAATAGTATGTTTTGACTAAAATGATTGAAAAGTGAGTTTTTGTGCAAGGGCAATAACTTTTTTCTTTCGTGTGATTTAGAAGTAAATCTCAATATTCTTTAGTTTTAGCACTAACAATTATATTATCAGTGCAATTTTCATATAAAAACAATTGCATTGATTAGTCTTTAGCTGGTCTAAATTCATGCATTTAAATGAGGTACCTAAATTAGTGTTCTAGTTAAGCTGTATGTTTATCCTACATAGTGTATTGGGTTTGCACAGCAAGGTTTTGGTAGCAGGGAGGCTGCAGGGGCGGCTCCTGTGAGAAGATGCTAGAAGCTTCCCCTATGTCTGATAGAACATAGAGAGGGAGGAGGTGCCCCAGGCACCAGAGCAATGATTCCCCTGAAGCCTGTGGTGAAGACCATGCAGAAGCAGGCTGTCTTCCTGCAGCTCATCGATTCAGATTTAACTGAACAGGACTGATCTCAGTTCTCCCTCCCTGTATCCCCCTCCTTTGGCTACAAAGGTGGACCTGATATCAGAAGCTTTATGGCCTTAATCTAGGGACCTCCCTAGGTCCCTAAAGTTTTGTGGGATTCACGCAGATCAAAAGATGAATACTAAAAAAACCCTGGTCTGATAATGATAAAGAATTTAAAAATAGAAGAAACAATCTTGTGGCATTCATATAGCAGAGCAGTCCTGAAAAAAAAATACAGTGAAGATCTAGTGAAGACAAAGAATGGAATTATATACTGATCAAAATGGACCATGATGTAGAGACGTATTCATTTTAAAGCAATACAGCAAAAATACATTTGTGCAGCAGGGGAAAAAATGTAGTGGATTTGTAAAGACTAACTTTAGTTTTGATTTTTTCTTTTGCTTTTACTAATCACTTCCAGCCAGGACTTTTCCCTCTCCTTCAACACCTCCAAAATAGAGTGAATCTATAGCTCTTGAGGGAGGAAAAATAAAGATAGGATTTGAAAGTAAACATGTAACTAGTTAATAAAAAAAAAAACACAGAAAAAAAGTTTGCAGGAAGAAAAGTGAGATAAAATGTATATAAAAGATACTCATCAGAAAATGAAGTAGATAATGTATACAGTAGGAGGATAACCCAGGATGCCTTAGAAAAAAAGTGAAAAGAGCAGAGTAGCCCTCCTGAAAAAAAAAATAATGGAAAAGATAACACTAAAACCAGCTATGTACTAGTTAAGACACTAGAAAAGAAGTCTTGTACAAGACTGTTATATAATCAAAACTGGACAAGCAAGAGATAAGAACTAATACTTATGTGCACTAAGATTTGATATTGATTTAAGACTTGGAGAACATCTAAGGCCACAATTGTTTTGGCAGGATGATAAGGGTAGAATCAATCAGAAAATACATCTCACTTTTTTACTGAAAAGTGTAGCTGATTTGATTGTGTCTTCCCTTATTATTCTATAAAGAAAAGAATAGGAAACCTATGAAACACAGACTTCTTTGACACTTTAGAGACCTGGGGAGTAGCTGCATCTCTAAAGCATCAACTGATTATGGCTTCTGCTTACCTGAACATTTTAGTCCTGATACTGTACATATACTGAAATCTACTGAAGGTAGTAGGCTTCCACACACGGTCATTTGAAGGACTGAAGTTATCAAAATTTTGGTCCTGTGTTAGAGATTATAAAGCCAATGTTATTATCCTAATACTGATATCTTTGCCAAAGTGATCTTTTGAACAGGATTTATCAATATCTGCTGTAGAAGCCCTACATCATATTTGCATTATTTCATAGAGCAAGAAATGTACTACTTCTTGCTATGTGTATTGGTGATGGTGAGGGAAGATTTAGACTAGAAAAATGGAAATATGGAAAAAAAGTTTTCACTGAGGGTGGTGAAACACTGGAATAGGTTGCCCAGAGAGCTGGCAGATGCCCCATCCCCGGAAACATTCAAAGTCAGGTTGGATGGGGTGCTGAGCAACCTGATCTAGTTGAAGATGAACCTGCTCAGTGCAGGACCATTGGACATGATGTTTAAATGTTCCTTCCAACCCAAAGTATTCTATGATTCTGTATACTTAGATGGATACTTATGCTTATCCTAACCTCCTGTGACTCATCTTTTGTATTCATTCAGAAGTTTAGAGGAAAGCTAAAAGCATTATGTTTAGCAGATCTAACCTTCTACAGATGAAATTTAGCCTAGAATTGACTTACAATGTCTAAGATCCAAACTAAGAATGATGATAATCACATTTGCAAAACAGAAAACTGTTGGGCTGCTAACATTGTCGATAATCACTTCAAAAATTGTTCTCATTCAGGTGCTCCGAGAAACATATAAATGTGCAAGCAGATAATACTGAAGAAAAAACAATAAGAAGGTGTCATTATGACAGTCGATGATTCTATGATTATCACTGTCTCTAGTCCTGGTGAACGTACTGTGGCTGCACCTGTTAAAAATACTGGAAATACATGTGGATTCAGAAAAGAACTATAAGAAATTCTAGACACAAGAGAACCTAGACAGACAATAAAACAATTTATCCAGATGAGGATAAAAAAGTAATTTGATGACAAATGCTTGAGACGTAGCTGAAGCCAATACGCGAAAGACAATCTGCGGTGTTACATATTTATTTTAATTAGCAATTTTGATATATGTTTGTTAACAGGCTGAAGAAAATACTGTAACTAAAACGAACATGACTTTGTACGTTGAATAACCTGGGGAGCCAGCACCAGATTGCCTAATATGTTCATGGTTGATAAAATAGTTCAATAACTTTCTGAAAATATTTCTTATTTTAAACCAGTGAAGGAAGGTGACGGTTTAGTTTTTCATGACTGCATTCTACAATTTTGGCTTGTATATTCATATCTGAGCTCCTAATTTAGTGATCTGATTTTCATAGTACGGCAACATTACTAGAATCTCTAGTGGCTTTGGAAAGTGAGCAGTTTATCTAGAGGCCTTAAATAACTTTTTAAAAGCTTAAAAGCAAGCATGCAATGTATAACCATAGTGAGAAATTATTATGTATGCTGTGTATTACTCTTTCAACCTATTGAACCTCTGCCTCTTGAAAATGAATACAAACCCCGGTAACTTGTTTATTGAGCTACTGCTCCACAGAAGCCAAACAGGCTCAAATAAGAAGTATTAATTAAACCACAGCACTTCTAGGGATGCACAGGAAGAGGCAGAAGTGTGCCTGCACATATCTGAAGAGAAAGTTTTGGTGTGTATCAACTTCCTGTTGGCCTGAGGAAGAAGATGAGTCACTCGCATGGATGGACCTGAGGTTTGGCTTAGACTGAGTGATTAGAGATATAGATTAAAGTTATACATTTGTAGCTTGTGGTAGACATGGAAAGGATATTTAAGCATGTCCTTATTCTTCACATGAAAATACTTCTATTTTATGCATGTCTTTTACTTCTGAACCCAAACTAAATTTGACAGTTACTGTCAGTATTCACACAGCTTTTCTATAGTAGCATATCTAGTTACATTAGCAAAAAAACTTGTTTTGGGGAAGTTTTGATACGATGACTTTCTAGACATTTATCCTTTTTAAATATAAACATAAAAAATCCACACATATTTAGCTCTGTTTTGCAGGTTTATGAATCTTGTAATCAAAATCTGTAGTCTAAAATACAGACTACCCTCTGTCAGGGTAATTATCACTCTGTCAGGTACCTTGTGTGCTGGCTGCTTGCTGGTGTCCTGTGGGCAGTGGGCGGTCCCCATGGGGCAGGATCCCGCAGTCAGAGCCCATCCCACCACCTCAGCCAAGAGCAGGACAACTGGGAGCACCTCCCTGGGGACGAGGATGGGCTGAGACTGGGATGGGACATGGGCCCGTGGATGGGGCTTCCACACAGAGAGCACTCTGTACCAGCACCAGTTTCCACACCTTGGCTAGTGGTTCAGCAGGTTACTGCCTCCTGTGAAAAGGAGATTATTTGTGCCTGTTAGCATTTTCATGTTCTTAGACTCAACAGAATATCTTAATGCAATAAACTGGTCAATAAATAGATAAGTTTGTTATTTTTAAATTGGCGTGTCTGATCTTTTAAAACCAGAGTGCCAAGACTTGAAAGAATGACAAACTATGCAACAATACACAATGATGGATATGCATAAGTAGTGTAATGACTTGGTCATAGTATGCTACCTCTTTATGCTACTACTGGTTCCAAATTTTGACCTATGAGTTGTGCACATTTATTATTTCAGACAGGGCATCTTTTTTCTCAAACTAAATCTTTCCTTCTTAGTTTAAGAAAGGCTGCCCTCTTAAAAAAATCTTAGAGAGTGTTTCTTTACTCATCAAAATACTTTTAAAATTCTACAAAAGCATCAGAGAAGATGATGGATGTTTAATTCTTATTTGAAAATAGAAAATAAATCTATTTAAAATACGTAAATTCTTCTCTTATCTTTCTAATGAGTGCGAGTATGCATTCCGAATCACTGTGATTTTGAACACATCTCTCCATCACTTTGAGGGACAGAGACAATCCTTGTTTAACATATTCTTCAGTACTTTACAGCAATAAGTGAAATAAACCATTCTGTTAATATCTCAAGATACTTTAAATCCCGGAGAAGCCACTATGATTCTATAGCAGAAGTAAAACTCACTTTCATGTATCATAGAATCACAGAATGGTTTGGGTTAGAAGTGACCGTTAAAGATCATCTAGTCCAACCCACCTGCAATGAGAAGGCACATCTTCAACTAGATCAGATTGCTCAGAGCACCGTCCAACCTGGCCTTGAATGGTTCCAGGAATCTAACAACTCTCTGGACAACCTGTTCCAGTGTTTTACCACCTGTTTATATGCAGGAACAGGATGGAGTTAGATGGTAGCTTGTTAAAATTAAGGAGACTGTTACAGTGGTTAAAACCCCACTAGAAATAGTGGAAAAAGTGGCTTAGGTATAGAGTTAGAGGCCCATGTAGTATAAACACGGATTTGCCTCTAATATATTTGTGGAGTGGTGGCATCTGGGAAAACATCTGGAAAGAGCATATTATTCTCAGGAAATAGAAGATAATTTTGTACGTATAAGTAATTGGGCTGCAGATCTTTTAGACAAAGGCACAATATAGTGTAAATTTCTAAAACTTAAAAATTCAGGATTATGCTATTTGGAGAAAAGTGTATCCTTGTTCAATCAGATTGAATGATGAGAAGCATAATTGTATCTGTGCATGGTCTAGGCCTTTCTGATTTTATTTGCCTGCCCTGATTGACAAAAAGAAGTAATTCTAACCATGGAAAAAGGAATACACGAGGATTTTTTTTTCTTTTCTTACTGAAGATTTTAGAAAAGGTGTTTAAGAAGAAAAAATAAAAATAAAATCCAGTTATTTTCACTTTGCTTCTTTATTACCATGAAGATATTTTCCTCTTTCTTTTTCTGGGTCTAGTAAAATGTCAGTGTGACTGGTTTTACTACAGATATGAGGGTTAAATATGTGTTGCATTTAAAATCAGATTATAAATCTTTTTCAATAGCTGGAAAATAAATGACAACCTAGGGTTTACAACAGCTGCTGTGGTTGAATAAACCATGAACTGTATATTATCAGGTGAATATCTCTGCTGAGGCTTTAGGCACATCTCAAAGCTGTAGGATATTAAAGAATAATTTGTTTTTTATTAACCATGGCATCCTCCTGAATAAATTAAAAGTAACTTTTGATTGATGATGTATAAGAGTTTTTGCTGTGCTTTAACATGCACCATGTATTTCTCTCAGAGTGGCAGGGTTAGTTGCTACCTGGTTATCACATATTTCAGGTTAGTATGCAACATTTATCTATTAAAAATGAGAACCTAACTCCTCATTAAAGAACAGTTCTGGTTTTTTGTTGTTTTTGGTTTTGGTTTTGTTTGTTTTCTTTTTCTTTTCTGAAAGTGCAGACACTGGTTTATCTGTTGATTGTTCATAGTTGTAATGCACAGATAATGGGGAAGCTTGTGCAAAAAGGTTTGTTGAGTTGCTGAGAACACAGCAGAGGTACTAATGATATATTTTCCATGCTTATTGCAGAATATGGGAATCGTAGTACAGAGCATAGGGAAAGTATTTTGTACATTTGGTTTTTTTGCTGGGGAAGGTAGACGTCCAATACAAGGTGAAACAGTTATACAAGGCAACTATGTTAAAGTGATGTAAGGATTGGTTAGCTCTTGACTATCTATCCAAAGATAGTTAATTATCTGATGTTAAATACCCAAAGCAATACAAATTAGTTGGAGGGACACACTCCAGAAATGAAAGAATAAAATACAAAAATTCACAGAAAGAAGGGAAATGCACACTTGCTATAAAGGATAAGTACAGTTTGCAGGTCTTTGGACTAGCTCTTATCTCTCATCAACATAATCTTAATGTTTCTAATAGTGTCTTATAGTATTAGGAACATAACCTTAATGTTCCTAGTAGTATCTTCCTATGGCCTCAAGCCATTGTAAGTACTGAATATTTTAATATTTTTTTATATATTTCACTTGGAATATTAAAAAAGAAGGGTATGAGCAGCGTTGTGGACACACCTATGTGAATCCCTTAAAGAAACAACAAATTTATTTTGGGAGAGAGACCTATGGATAAAAAATAAGTGATTAACCATAACCATTCTTTCAATTCTCTCAGAAAGAAGTGGCAGAAGTGTCAAACAGGGACACGTGTCAACTACTTGTGGGATTCACAAAGGGATGAATATTGTATTTTTTGATCCTCTGGTAGATTAAGTACATTTGTCAACAGCCTTATGAGTTACTGTGTAATTTGTGAGGCACAGGTGAGGGCCTGTGCATATTTTTAGAAATACTTTGAGACTCCTGTGTAGTATATGTGTTCTTTCTCTTTTTACTTGTTTGATCATACACCTTCTTTTTCTCAATCTTTTTTACAGAGAGTACTTACGGAAGTGTTCCATACTGGTGTTATATATGCTGTTACATTTTCAATGATGCTGTAGCAGCCATATTTTGAACAAAACAAAACTAGATGTACAGGCAATTTCTCTGAAGTTCTATCATGAAATTTGTGCAGTTTCTGAATTACTAGGGCCCTAAAACTGTTTCTGAATAAAACATTAATTTCTTCAAGGCAAGTATAAATTTCTAAATCTTTCCTATATTGTTCTACATAGCATAAGGAAGGACATACTTAATTTTTGATTCTGAAAGATATATTTCTATGATTAACTGGCAGTGCACCTTCTCATATTAAGTATTTGCCAGATAACTAGGGTGGAAAAAACTATCTATTTTTTCCCATGAGTTTGTACGCAACTACTCAGCTTTAGCAATAACTAATATGTTTTGATTTTCTGTCATAATCTTCTCACTCTCATTTATTTAATGCTCTTGGTGGCTTTTACTTCTATCTGCCAAAATGGTGTTCAGAAGTTGGATTTTTAAACCCAGTTTTCAGACTCAATTTAATTTTTGAAGCAAAAACATTGATAGGTCTATTCAAACGAGGAGAGTTCTTAGTGCTGAAGGAAAAAAGAACAGTTCAGTTGAATGTCTCAGTTTTTATCACAAGAATAGTTCAGTTGCATCTCTCATTCAGTTATTATGACATGAAAGACCTTCCACTATTCAACTGAACCACTTGAGAATTAGCTATTTCTTCTATATTGCCCATATTGCACAGTTAGGTCCATACAGTATCCATTCCTTGGAACAAACAACTTGTGGTAAAAGGAAGCCATTGTTCTGCTGGCCCTTCAGAATTATTTATCCATTCCTGCATGTTGCTTGACCTAATTTAGACCTTCTTCCCTAGGAAAAGGTCACCCTCTCAGATGGGTTCATTGCAGGTCTGATCATGCACATTCACAACAAAGTAATTGCAAGTAGAACTGGGAATAGGAAGACCAGAGAAGCAAAAAGCCTGTCCAAAACCTGCCTGGTGGCTTGTCCCCTAGGCCTAAGGGATCTGCCTCAGAATGAGCCATTGACACAGTGTCGGGTGTCCAATGTGTGGAGCCACTTTCTCCCTCCACCTTTTGTTTTAACTATTTATTGTTTTCTAAATTAGATTTTAGGCTTAAGTCACCAACAGCATGACTAATTATGTAGCCTCAGGCCAAGCTCTTGGGCTTTCTCCACATGTAAGGCCAATTAGCAGTTGTCATCAGATTTCCTGTCACCCCCTAGGTCTCCTATTTCAAGTGTGTTACATCAAGTGTGAAATCAGCAACAGTTATATAGTATTTGTCTGTTGCTGCTTTGCTTCCAGAGGATTTTGATTAACCCAGACAGTTAATGACAAATATTAAAGTAAGAGCAAGAGGAAAAAAAAAAGAGATCTACAATAGTGAGAAGAATAGTTTTTTTAAGCAGCCTTCCAAACACAATGGTGGAAGAACAAAAAAATTGGAAAGTTAGCAGCTTTAAATATGAAGTAGATTGTGTTAAGGAATTGGCTGTATGACATACTGCCTCCAGGAAAATAACTGAAAAAGGAATCCTATAAATTCCTTTTAATTCTACACTCTGTTGTTTGATACAGTTTTACTCAGACTCCTCAAGAAGTAATTCATCAAGGATTCAGCTCCTTATGGAGACTCTCATATTTTCCCCATGCGGATTGATCTGCAAATACTTTGGACCCATAGTTTATTTTCCTTTATACATAACTTACTAATATTTATGCAGCCTGAATGATAGTGTCTCTTTGACAGGTTGCCTATCCTGGGGCAAAATATGTAGGTTTTATAGAACTATAGCACTGAGTCTCATTCTAGCATCACACTTTATTCAGCCTTAACACTTCCCTGGATCTCTGTGGGTTTTCCTTCACCAGAGTGATAGTTTCTCTATTTCATA
The DNA here is from genome assembly GCA_026413425.1 of Tringa solitaria. Taxonomy (NCBI): domain Eukaryota; kingdom Metazoa; phylum Chordata; class Aves; order Charadriiformes; family Scolopacidae; genus Tringa; species Tringa solitaria. The sequence continues at coordinate 158,061,969 of JAOXJM010000001.1, forward strand.
GTTCAGTGTAAATAGAATAGATCTCAAAACTGTTACTACTCCTGCTTTCTGTGGAACACGAACATTCTTCATCGTATGCTACCCCACCATCTTTTTTTGAAGAGTCCTCATTTTATCTGTTGACTCTCTTCTGTTGTGTGATATTAGCTTGTGGATTTTTATTTATTTATTTTTTAAGTCTCACAACTATTGAAAGATATATATTTTTAGATTCAAGAAAAGATGTGTTTTCCATCTTCACATACATTTTCTTTGTGTAAAGAAAATGCTATGTAGGAAGACAAAAGGTAGAATTTGCTTTGAAAACATAAGATGTGAGGAAGGAAAAAGCTCTTCCTAGATGTGAGATTTATATAATAACTTCTGGTTAGGAAAGACTGGCATTTTTTAGTCAAAATCCCCAATACTTCTCAAATTTGTTTGCAGTCTCATTAAAGTACATGAATTTATGAATGTCATCCAACAAGAGAAATAACAGGGAACATTTTGTGCCTGATACAGATACAGATTATAACGTATTTAACTTCCTCAGTATTGCCTCAGTTAAGTTTTTCAGCAATTTCAACTACTGGGTAGCAGAGGAGCAACAGATTGTTATTCAGGGGTGGTGCCAGTGAAACCACTGATTATGTTCATCCTTGTCCTTTCCCTGATAGGAATTGTCAAAGTAGATACCGAAGGATTAGTGCAGACTCAGGTTACTTAACAAGCCTTGTAGAAAAGTAAACAAAGAGGGAAGCAAGAAGATGCACGTTTCTAGTCACAGCGAATCCCCTAGGTTTTAAGTCCCTGCTGAAGTTGCTCATCAGCTTAAGAGCAAATGATTTGTGGAAATCCAGGCATGGAAAACAATGATTCTTTTGCTAGATATACTGACTGAAGGAACTCCTTACTGTAAAATTTCCAACTTAATAAAACCCTCCTAGAAAATGATTTGATACGTTGAGAAAGTAATACAAGGATAATTTTATTTGCCATACAAACAATGGTTTGTGAAATAGCATGCTATTTAGAACTTCCTGGAAAAAAGATTCCTCTATTACAGAATGTAATAGACATTTTACTTTTACATTGCTTTCTAAATGTACCCACAGAATTTGTGAAAGAGGATATTCTTACTGCCAAATAATGCATAATTCTATTGGTTTCTATCCTATTTTCTGAACCATTATCATAATGGGAAAATCTGGTATTAAAAAAAAATTTATTAAGAGTAGTCCTTGGCTGAGCTGCCTTGTGAAAAAGCCCATCTCTTTCTATTGATTTACCCCAATTAATGGATTGAAATTAGGCAAGCCAAATCAGAAAATATTATTTTAAATGGTCAGCAATACTTTAACTGGAGATGTACAAGCAGAGTATCACATTGGCTCCTTAGAGAACAAAGGGTCAAATGTCACCTCTGTCAAGGTAAAATGAGAAACTTTCATCCTTTCTTGTTCAATTTCTGCTTTTGAGTTCAATCCTGTACATTTTAAATTCTATTTTAAACTTTATGAACATTAGAGAATAAAGGGATTATCACAAAAGGATACATACAGAAAAATTCTTTCAGTTTATCCCTTCTAAAATGAGATTTTAAATTCCATTCATGGACTCTTAAATTAGCAATACCTCAAATTCATCATTATAAACTGGAATAGGTTCACAGATTTAACTGAAGGGCAGAAGGGCATGGCTTTCATAACACACATGAGTGCATTTGCATTTGTATCAGCATACTGTTAAACAACATAAAGGCAGTAAACCATTGCTACAATGACACTCCTCTCTAATGCAGAGATTCTTTTCATTGTAATATACTCTTGGTTTTTTTTAATACAAACCACTAGTCATATTTTTATGTGCTAATGAACACCACACTAGTCAAGACATAAATCGTACTTTGTTTCACCTGTTCAGTAAATTTATTGTGTTTATTAAATGCATTGTGTATTTCACCTATTCAGTAAATGTATTTTGAATACATTCATAGATTCAGTGTCTGTTTGCAAACAAATTCCTAAGAGAACAAAGAGATGAAATGATTGAATAGCTTATTTGCAGGAATAATACCACTAGTGCTTCTGTAGTCCTCTTTTTTTCATTATTTTTTTTTAATAACTGATTTTAAATAGTTTAAAGAATTATCATGTAAATATTAATAAAATGCTAATGTTGAAATTTATCATTGAATATGCAACAACTGCTTTTACTTTCCAAGTTAATATAAATAATACTTCATAATGTGTAATGTAGTACTCAAAATTTAAATTTATTCTAGTTATGAAAATGGTCTAGGAAGTGTTCTTTGATTCTGGGGCCAACTGATATGGTGTAGCCCAATACCCATTCAACTCACATATATACATCAGGCTTACATTTTCTTTCCCTTCCCAAATAGGGGAGGGCACTTAAATTGCCTATTAGGACTAGTTCTAACAGATAACCCCAAACCTTTCCACATATTAATCTGGAAAATGCTAGTTTACATGGGCCAAAATTATGCTATGGCCTGTCTTAATAGTCAAAAGTGGAAAATTGTATGTCATTGATAAAACCCATGTCTGTGTCTTTTTTATTTTACTGGTGTATACTTCGCCTTCCTGAGAAGCTTCAAAAAAATCAGTAAAAAAATTTCCCTCCTACTAGAAGGGGGAGAGAGAAATATGACAAATCTTAGTACAAGAAGGTTGTACAGTATCCCACCGTAAATAAAGAACCAATACTATAGCCAATTTAGTTTATAGGGTGATAGAAAGTAATATTATTCAATTCATAGAGCATTTTAGTCATAGACCTTCCACATGCTTGGGACATGGACAGTATAGCCTCTAATATCTGATCTTCAATCACATTCATAGAATTATGAAAAATAATATGCCTGTGTTATCTTAATTGCATTGTGAATAATCAGAAAAAAAAAAGGAAAAAACCCCCAAAATAATTCATGTTACATAGAGATATACTTAATGAATGATATATAAATGATTTTGTGTCTATCAAACACAACCACTAAGTACAGAAATTGGCAAGAACACAAGTCAAACACGTGCTTTCAGGCTATCTAGTGCTATCTAGTTACCAAATTGCTTTATCCTGTACTTAAATGATTGAAAATTATTTCCTTTTAACGTTGCTAAAACAGAATTTTGTGCCCTGATGTATCTCACATTGTATATTATATTAAGCTTTTGATCCTTTCTTCAATGATGACTAATGTGGCAACATTCACCCTTTCACATCATGAGACTTTAAGATGGGGAAGAGAGAAAGGAGGGGCTAATTCAGAGTAGCAAAGCTACTCCCAATAGCAGAGTGATAAAGTGTTTTGACAGAATAGTTCAAAAGTCACACTGAAGTAATTTTTCATTGCATGTTTTATGTCCTCTAACCTATCAACAAAAAAAGCTATAAATCTTTAAGCTCATATATGATAAATTGCCTTCAAGATATATACTTCACCACTGAAGCCAAATAAACTTTGAACTGTTAATACATTTCTAAATTAAGTAATGCAGCCTTCAGGAAATGCACAGACTAACTAACCTAAAACTAAGCAGAAAGAAAAATTTAAAGACAATGATTATGTCTGGAACTCTGACACTATAATGCATTGTGCCTTCCCAGCAGAGTATCCATCGCTTTTTATCCTAACTTTGAAGAGGGATTTTTTCCTGTTTAGAAAACAAAATCAAGCTGAGCCCCTCCGCAAAAAACTAAATTTCAAGAAAAACATAAAAGCAGAGGGATGGCAAAGAAAATACCAAATAAAAATAGCGTTTTTCAAAAATTTCAGATAAAAACGTAGACCCAGATGAGATGCTACTTAAAAATGGTTGTTTTGAATGCTATTCTAAATGTCTGAGATCCAAGTGCCTGGAGACCTTCGGACAGCTATATCAAAAAACTCTGGTTAGATGATGGAACTATTCTGGTAGCATCCTTAGGGCCCAGTGTCATGATGGAGACAGCAAACCTTGGCTGTGCCAGAGGAACCTTTGCAAGGCAGACTTCTCAGAGAAGAATGTTTATTGAAACTCCAACAAGGGGAGGAGTAGCTTCACTGCTCCTAAAGACTTACAACTGGCTCTGAAGGAGGGTCCCAGGCTCTGTCTTTGGAACTGTTGGTGTCCCAAAGGATAATGCTAAAAGTAATTTTGGTAATAAAAACATAGAAATTAACCTGGTGACATTCTTTAGGTTCTCTCTCAGTTTCATGCATGCAAACGTTGATCAGGCTGTCTGATTATTAATATCAGACATATAATAATTAAAAAGTTACTGTGGTACTTGTATAGGTTGACAGATTGGCAATATCCATGGCTGTAGTGGAAAAAAAAAAAAGAGAGCAAATACACAGGAGCCAAAGAAGATCCACATTCTGTAGCCTTCCTTTTGGGTTTGCCTATTTTGAGAAAGATTATAAATGAGTTTCCTTCCCTGGTGCCTCTAATGTTATTTTTAGATCACAGCTTTGTCCTTTCAGAATTGATATGCTTATATTCAGAAGACACTGCTATGCCATCCTTTCATGGTAATCTACTGTCATCCTGCTTCTCATATAACACTTTCAAATGATAAGTCTGTGCAGAGGTTCTGCGTCAGTAACTAAGGGCACATGCCATAAGCTGTCTAACAGTGAGCAAGATTAATTTCAGAACTGAAAACAGTAACTCTCTTCAACTCTACAGAGGGCATTTTGCTTGTGTCGATTCCAATTATCAGTTCCTAATGGAATACAGTTATTTTGATAACCTGTCCAGGACATGCAATTTAAGGCATAAAGAATTCTCTGACCTGGCACTTGTTGAATATAGTATTCTAATATATATATGCAATTATATAAGTTCAAAAGTCTATTTATGACAGCTGCTTAATAGTAGTTTGACAAGGAAATGTTTGGTTGCAAATACTTTTTGTTGGTATTTGCATGTATGTAATCAGATTCATTAACCCTTACTGATGTAAAATACTTCTGTTTTCTTTTTTAAGAATAGTTAAGGATATTAAATATTAAACAATTAAAACAGCATACTCCAGACAAACTATAAACAGAAAGTTACTGATGCTATAATTTAAAAAATAAATAAATAAAAAATCAGCTCTAACGTTAGTTATTTCTAATGTAGCATATGTACCAAAATAGCAGTCTTAGAAACTGAAAGACTTCTTAATAATGTGCTGTGCCACAAGATATTTTTCTATCGGTGGCTTGAACAGTACTTTCCAGTGTAGAACCTAGAGCTGTACTGATACTAACAGTCATGGCTCCTTTAACTTCATAAATGGTTTGACTAGTTTAGTTGTTAAAACTGAAATAATTATATCTGGTAAATCTAAATAAAAAACTGTGATTTTCTTTCTAAATCTTTTCCAGAATCTTTTTATGAAGGAATTTCACAACTGTTAAGATGGATACATTTTTTTTTTCTTTCATCTGATCTTGCTCTCAGGAAAACAGAACTTTCAAAAAGAAAGTTGAAAGAGAAAGTCATTCAACAAAGATGTATTAATGTAAATCTCCATTTTGAAAAGGACAGCAGCTATTCTTGAGCATGTTGTCACCTGGCAGCTAAAGCATGCATAACAATATCAATCACACAAAACGGATACACAGAAATCCAGGTTATTGACACTTAGGTTAGTTTCATACAGGAGTTACATACCAAAAATTTTTAGTGTTAATTGTTTGGGTGCTTGAGGAGGTCTAAGTCTCTGTTTCACTCTTGATATTCCTTTTTTCAAGATTCATCTAATGTAACATGCATTCAGGGGAGTGCTGTTGGGAACTCCAGGTCACTATTCTGCTATGTGTCTTCAGGCACTCTAAAACTTGGGGGGAAAACTTAGGTTTTCCCACATTGTGGATCAACAGTGTTACCAGGAGACTATTTTTCTAAATCACAGCCCATAAAATAGGCGTCTGCTTTCCTAAACATGAATTTCAGTGCGGCTCTCTTCAAGAGTCAGGTATTCAATCTCCTCAGAACAAGCAGGTCTGATCATGCTGAGTGACACAATTAGCTTTTAGCTAAAGAGGGGGAATTAACAGGGTTAGCTAACCTGGAAAAGCAGGCAGACTGAATAGCTGTTTGACACTAGGTGAACTTTAGGCAGACATGCCCCGACTGAACTTTCCTTTATCTACACAGAATCACACATACATCAAAGGACTAGAGAGCTTTTAGAAATGGGAGGATTTGGGGACTGGGATATATTTTTTGAGATAGGAGAAAAGCTGCTTTACTCTGTCACCTTCCTGCTCCAGAATAATAGCTGAATACTTCTTAGCAGTTCTGTGCTAATATTAGTCATGGAGATACAAAACATTCCTAAGGCGTCTTCCATTTGCTTTGAAAGTGGAAATAAAATTTTACTAGAATTTCATTCTCTCTTCTAATTCTACTTTCATTAGTCATGTGTTGTAATAGTACTTACCATGATGAACTAATTTGATTTAATGCAGATACGTATAATAGACTTTTAACTTTAATTCCAAATTAAATTAAATTAATTAAATATTAAATATAATTTCAATATAATATAGCTCCTTTCTGAAAACCTGTTTGTAAAAAGCAGCAAAGAAGTCATTTGGAGAACATAGAAGAAGATGGGGGTACTAAAACTATGTCTTTGCTTATAAAAGAGTTGTATATGTTGAGCTTTTTTTGTCATCAGCTCCAGTAACTTCCTGCAGTAGTTCATGCTGTGTAGAACCTTATGGAAATCTGTCATGGAGGCTTGCAAAATCAAATTAGACTGGTGGTAAACTCAAAATAAACTTTAATCAAAATTGTTTAGTAGAGAATCAACTAAAAATTAGATTTATCAAACCGTTCAACCCTCCAACAGCATCAATAAAACACAGGTTCAGTTTGTATGAGATTAATACTGCACAATCAACTCAAGAATTCCTAAACTTTAGAAATGAGTATCCAAAATGTGTACAGACACTCACCTATAAGATGAGGGCTCTCAACACTGAGGAGGTTCCTTGGGTGGCATCCCAAGGAAAGAGTCCCCAACTGTAGACCTACTGCTCTAAAGAGGGCCAAACCAATTTGCCCTCCAGCAAGGCTCCATTCATACCAAAGTTAAATCTGAACTGTGGTCATATAAGGTCACGTCAGCTCCCAATGGCTGAGGGCCAATTCCTTCCTTGTCCCTTGACCAAGATGTATTCATGACCATAGTCCCTGAAGCAAGATGAGCCTGTGATGATTGCCTGAGGGGTGTACATGACCATACTGTAATGGCATGAAAAACAAGGGCGCGAAAAGTGAGGATGCAGCAGTCCTAAAACACCTGGTGTTTAATCAGGTTGGGTGCACCTGCCACAAAATTTTTGCAGGGTTCAGATCTTCCACATTACAGACAGAATAAGGGTTAAGGGAAAATATAGAAAATATTTAGATTTATTACTGGAACAGATTCAAACATGTAAAGTGCAGCCTTGTCTGCATATACCAGAAGAAAGTTGGGCTGTTTTGGAGGGAACATTTGTATGACCTAATGATCAAAGAGCTTGGACATTTTATGGTCAGTTCTGCTACTAGTTGGCTGTGATTTCTTAACCTCTCTCAACATATTTTCTGGCTTTTGAAAACAGGAATATAACCAAAAGGTTTACTTAATATTTATTGAGTACTGTCAAATTTTTAAAAAGAAACTACAGTGATGGCAATTTTTAAGTAGCAAAACAATTACTGTTATCCTCTTTCCATGATTACAATAAGTAAATGCAATTTACTTCTCATTTTGAATTGTATGTATTACATCACTGACATATAATTTGTCCTTATTTTCAAATCTTGACATGTAACTCAAACATTCTGAAGGTCTGAACAAATTCAGTCCTAAATATTTTATTCTAAAAAGTCAAAATAATATGTAAATATTATTTTGCAAATATGCAAATATGTTACAAACTGTTGATTCACACACTAGAAGCAGCAGTTTGCATCAGAAAATGGAGCTCAGAAAAGTATGAAGGAACATAATATAAATTTCATATGATTACATATTCAAAGGCAAGGGGAAAATTAAAGTAGGCTAATTTGCATTTTGAAATAAAATTGAACTTTTTAGACTTTTTTTCCTATTAGATTTGAGAAAAGAAAGTGCCTACATTTGTACCACATTTGCAAAGAAACATCGTTTTAAACAGTAAAACAATCTGTTAATTTGTCACATAATTAAGTACGGATATTCTGTAACAGCTCAAAATTTAAGCATGTTTAATGGAATTGAAATGACATTTATTTTGAAATTCCAGATATGCTATTAATAAACTGAGTAATTTAAGACCAATTTACAAAGTAAGTGAATATAATTAAAATCAAATCTTTATTAAAGAATTACAGGAAATCTTTAATTTCTAATGCATTTTAAGGAAGTAACCATACCAGATTATTTCAAGAATAACTCTAACAATGGACAGTAATATGTATGAAAACTACATGACTGCATACATCAAACTGCGTTAAATGAAAAAAAAATAAATAATGAAAATATTTTGATAACCCATGTCTATAATTTTTGCTTTCCAGACATATTCCCAAATTGTGATTTAGTACTTGAGAAATATTTAACTACGTTATTGGAAATATCAAATAGTAAGACCATTAAGAAGTGTCTAATTTCTGAGATTTGGTTGTTGTGGTATGTTTTTTTTTTCTTTAAATTCCTACTATTTGAGATGCTTAAGAGCTCTTTTTTTCCCCCAGCATATCTTTCACAGCTATTCCTTTAGAAATATATAAACATTTGCAGAAGAGCTTTAATTCCCTTAAAATTCCAGGAGGTTGGGCTATAAAAAAAATATTGTGTAGGATGGTTCATGATAATAACATGCATGCTCAGAAGAAAAGTATAAGGCATAATACTGCTCCCATGTGTGTAAAATTATTATCTTTTTGACATCATTATCAGGAAGAAAAATTCATTTGGTAAATAAATTGTTCTTTCAAACCATTCTTCAGATGAATGAAATGAAGGTCCTTCAAGCCAGTGAAATTCTACGAGCTTAGTCAAAAAATCATAATAAACTGCTTTCCACAAATAGGAGTAATATCTTCAAATGGCACACGAACATGATTTTCAAGGTTTCCTTTATACATGCAATAGAATTCATTAAACTCTTGTTATGAATCTTACATACTATTGTAGGTGTTATTGTGACTAGTGTTTCATGTCTAAGGAGTTGGAAAATCTGACACTAACTCTTTCTATGACTCCATGAGAGAAAAAGAAAAAAGTTTATTTGTTGCATTGTCTTTCAGTTTCCTGGTGTTTCTGTACAGGTACCCAGAAAAATTTTGTACTTTGTGCACTGAACATACACAAGCTGGAGAAAGTCCAGCTTGACCTGTATCTGGAAATAATAGTAGTGAATAGGAAAGGGCAAGAAAGACCTGGAGTGATAACAGACTAATGGGGCTGGCGGTGTAGCGTAAGTGTAATCACAGCATGAAGTGCAGCACATCATTGCTTTATGAAGAGGATTTCAAAATTACACAAAAAAAATCTAACAGTTAGAAAGTGACAGCTGAAGAGATTATGACCAGTAGAAAATGACAAAAATTGTTCAGACCTTTCTGACTTCTATTCATTCTGTTCTAGTACCAGATCTTTACTGGCTCTGCCTGATTCAAGGAAGGTTTGGATAATGAATTTCTGCCTCCAAAGGTCTTTCAGATCTTAAAATGTGAGACAAAATAACTGGAGACTGTTGAGATGTACTTATTCCAAAGTCTAAACACCCGCAAAGCTCTTAGTTTGTTCCAATTTATAATATTGCTTTGGGCTTATATATAACATCAAACAGTATAAAAGTAGAAAGGATAGCAAACCAGTTGCCTTGATGTGATCTTTTGGTTTAATTTGCTTTCTTTGCAGTCTTGATATCAAATTCTCTTTTGAAATCAGAACAGACATATTTCAGATCAAATAGATTTATTTTCTGTTATAATATTATTTGGCACAGGACAAATTATTACTGAGAAACTCTAAAAGTAAAAGAGAGATGCCCAACAGCACCACTGTACTCAATGGCTTGTCAGCATTTCT
>JAOXJM010000001.1:158080630-158098759 GCA_026413425.1 Tringa solitaria
GGGAGGAAGGGGCCATCTGTCGTTCTGGTTGGTCAATTTGGTCAAAACCATGACACACCCCTCCTCATGAACTTCCTTTCTATGTAATCTTACCGTAGAAGCAAACATACATTTTTCTCTTAGTAATTTTTTCAGTGGAAGAAGTGTTAACTGGGTTACAGCAAACTGTTCCTAGCCTTCTCAAATAGGAATTACTACCTTTCTTTACAAATTGATTTCCAAAGTCAGCTATGATCAGAGAACATATATTAGCAAGAAAAGCCAGAGGAAACCATTTTTAAAAGAGAGAGAAAAAAGTATTCTCTCTCAAGGACTGATTGTAAATGTGAAAATTTTTGACAGTTTCAGGACAAATTTTTGTGTCTTGTCTTTGATAGGCAGTGTCCCCAGTCAATCTGAGATCCAGCTGGATAGAAACCTATCTCAGTTGGTGATTTAAGTTTGTTCTCTTTTCCTCATGGCATTAACCAATGCAGAAAACCACTGACAAAGAATCAAAGAACCAAAGCCTTATTCCAAGAGTAAGTTACAGTGTTAAACTTGACAAAAAGCTTTATCTATTTGTCTAACCGATTAAGAGGATGTGAAAAAAAATATTTTATTTTTTGAAAAGGAGAGATACAGACCAAACATAATAAAACCAACTAAAAAAGTAAATCTTTTTGAATTACTCTATGGCAATAATCTAGCAGAAAACTTTTTTGTTTTCCTTTCATTCAGTTTTAATTCCTCACACTTTCTTCTCCTCAAGAACTAGATGAATTTGAAGTGAAAGTATGTATTTTTTTAATTTTAGAAATAAAAATATGTCATTTGAATTATGCAGCTACTCTAACAGTACACCCAAAAACTGATGGAGCTCTTGTACATATGAGCACTTTTCAGGAATCATAATAAAATTATCTAGAAGGTTAGGGTGGAAAAAAATCACTGGGTCCTGGTAAGTATACCATGGCTAGTGGCTGCCATAAATTGTCAAACAGGGAACAAGAAAATAGGAGAACAAATCAATCAGACATAGTTGGTTAGACTTGGGAAACTTCCAGAGGAAGAGTAGGACATCTTAAAGTTCTGTTTGAAACTGCCTACATAGCTTGTAAGATTTAGGCTTCAGCTTTCATACTGAATTTCACTGGATCATGTCAGTTTCATTTTAACTGAAAACGTTATTAATTCCCAAGTGGCTAATGCCAAATTCAGAAGAAGATTTGAAACTCTACTTGCTGTTGGTCCTGACATACTGGGTATTCTATTGCTTCTGTGCACACGTGTGCGTGTAACAATCAGTTCTTTTCAGCTTTCTTCTATGCTATTGTATTTTATTAAAATGAGCAGGTAATCCAAATAATTACTCAGCAGAACTATCAGGAAGATGATGTTTTCATGGTTGCTCTCATACACGAGAAATACAGCTTGAAAACTTTGTTCTGATCTCAATGTATAATCCTACACAGAAAGCTACTTCTATGCTAGTAAATAAAAGAGGGTTCAATCGCTCACCTCACAGCCAAAAAGGTCTAGACTGAATAGTAGGTTCCTACGCAGCAGATGAGTTTCATTCACACTTCTCAGCATTTTTTTCTAGGGCTGTTTTCTAGGTGCCAAATGGCCCGAAGGTGTAATTATTATTTATCAATATTTTTTCAGTTACAAGTACTGGGAAAAAAAACGTGTGGAATTCACTGTGTCCCACTCCAGTGTGAAACAAAGAGTATGTGCTATGTATTCTGGGGGTAGGGTGGCATGTAAAAGCATGTGAGAGTGGAGAGCCTGTTGAGTCAGTGTGAGAGGACAATTTAGGAGCAGCACTGGTGGAGTCATCCCTATTGCTTGGTGGGAGCATTTCCTGTGGTGAACAATTCCACAAGGTGTGTACAGTTATTATGTGGGGCAAAAGAACTTATTTAAATCAGCCAAGGACTAACAGCTATATGCATGACAAGAGGCCTAATGATCAAACTTTCTCCCTGACCCATACTATTTAGTAGTGCAGACATTTCTGTGTTTGTAAAACAGTTTACTAAGGATTTTTAGACCAACTACATGAGACTCAGAACCATAAATAATTCTGGATTTGCTTAATTAACTGCAAGGAACTAGAAATGTTCAAAAGCAAAATAAAGAATTCTGAGACCAAGACCACTGTACTTTTTTTAGGTGCTATGACTTATTCCATATAAATAAGAAAAAAGTAAAAGCAGGATTTGGAATAATCTAATCCTGATTTTCTGTATGTCATTTAAATTGAAAATCAGCATTTCTATTTCAGAGGACGTTGCTTACATAATTCACTGCTGCTAAATGGTTATATAGCTGAAAGTGAAAAATCATGAAAATTAACTTAAAATGTTTTTCTTCCCAATCTCATTCATTGATTTGATCCAAATGCAAATTGCTATTGTAGTCTTTGTTTTCTTTAAAATATTCAATTAAATTTGTCTAAAAAGTTATAACATTTCATGGACTCCATTCAAAAGAGAAAGTTGATGCCATCAAGCCAGTGAATCAGTGCTTCATTTTCTACACTTTGAAAATATAATCCAGAATCTAAACACTGCTGACTATGTGCCTAATTCAGTGCATGAGGAGGGTTTTATGTCTCAGACTTGGCCAAACTATATACTAGACATTAGGTGGATTAGAGGCAGCCAAGAAGAAATGCTACGCATGCAGGTTTGTTTGAAATACTACCTCTCTTGAAAGGTTAAGCATTTACATTATTTGGAACAATCTACCTTGAATCTTTTTATTACTATGAACACATATAACCATTCTTGCAGAGAAAGGGACAGTTTTCTCTGCACTTTTTGAAAAGGACAGTGCTGCATACTTCTATTCCTTTCATCTTCTAGTATCAACGTGAGTATGAAGTGCAAGATCTGGTTAAATTGCTCCTCCCTCCTGTAGAACTCAAGGTTATGGCTACAGTCTCCCTGTTTAGGCTGAGAAGATCATCAAGAATGGGCTGAGGATTGTCGATACTTCTCCTGTTGTAGATGAGCATACAAAATTGATGGGACCATAAAAAGAGAACAGAAGAAAAATCCTATGCATAACCTAGTAGGTAAGGAACACACCCTAGAAACTACTGTTCTTATATTTGCTCCAAGGAGCTTTCTTTTTTTTTTATTTTTAATTTAGTATCTGTATAATAAGAAATGCAGTTTGTGTCTCTCATTGAGATCAAAACAAAAATACTTAAAATGAAAATCCCATGTAACATTCCATTTCATAATGCCTTTGAGAATTTTTTCTCTGATTTGACTCTTATGGAAAAATAAAGATGACCTACTAGGTCAAGGAAAAACATAAAAGCTACACTTGTATGACAGGAAACAGCATCCTAGCATACAATTATTGGCTAGAGAAGTGACTTGAAAGTTCTGGCAGGCTCTGTTCTGGGATTATTTTTTTTTTTTTTGAGGTTATACAGTAAAAAATAAATCTAGGAGAGAGGAACCTAAATACATTCACTTTCAATCAAAATCTTAATTTTGACCTGGAGAGCTTACAGAGAAATAATTGCAAACAACGTAAGACCAAGTAAGTGGACTGTGTACAATCAATGTCTGTCATGAAGAATGCAAAGAAGTAATGTGACTTCCTGTTAATAATTAATCCTGTTCAAAAACAGTAGGCAAATATTTACAGCTATGTGTTAGAGGCACAAGCAGATATGCAGAAGGCAATTAAAGTGCAAACCCATGTAAAGACGTAAATAAACACTTGCATATTTCTTGCATATCTACCACAGAATCTTATTTTTTAAGATTCTACTGAGAAACAATACTCAGTCCTGCCCGGACTAGTAAGCTATGTGCCAAATCTTACAAAAGGTTCCTTTAATTCAGAACTGCTTGGAAGACATTACCATAATTTTGAAAAATAATATGACTGGAATACATCTGAGCATTGCAGATAGGAAAAAAAAATAAATATCAAACCTGTTTTTAAGCGTTAATAAAGAAATGTACATATGAGATACCTGTGAAGGGTAGATTTTCTTATTTATTATTTGAATTTTTCCCATGTTAGGACAAAAAGTGAATATAGTGAGTGTTTACTCTATAAACAATTGCAAAACTACATATTTTTGGGGGAGATTTGGAAACTATTCTATTTCTGCCTAATCTTAAATCATGCCTTTATTTACTGTTCCAGCTATTCTGGAACTGTAGAAAATGACAGATTAGAGCCTGTTTAGATTCATTACAGAAAAAATCAAAACTGTACCTGATTTCAGGAAGAAAATGGGCTACTGTGGCCCAGACACAGGCTTGGACCATTTATGTTTCATAAACAAGATAAGTCTTATTTGTGTCCTGTTTATTAATATGCATATTTAGATAAGGAGAGCCTCATATTGGGATAGAAAGCTTAAGAATTTCTGGAGCATTTGTAAGAATTACTTTTTTCCTTAGTAATAAACCATCAGTTTTTTGGTGACCACATTGACTGGCAGAAAATGTATTCCTTAAGCTGTCTTTTCTTATTCTATACGCTGAACTACATTTCTTGCTGAAACTGAACATGCCAAAGCCCACTGAATTACATATAAATATCCATCCATTTTGTTTTTCAAAAATATTCCTGCAGTTTGCTATTTTTAGAACAAAATGTAAACAACAGGAAGAGGACACTACTGATGTTCCTTTGATTTTGATCTTCTGTTTATAAAAATCTATCATGAAGTTAAAAATCTCCAAGAATGATTCATTCATGTATTAGTAAATGAAGTGGATAATTTGGATTTGTCTGTGTAATGAAGCTTCTTATTATTTCATCATTTATGAATACTGGAAATTTGCAATAATATTAATGATGATGAAAGTAACTGTTACATCAAAGCATAAGGAATTCATTGACACAAAAAGGGCTCTACCTGCCTAATTATTTGTCACTAATTATTCACACCAGCTATTCTGTGACTTGAAGTTTGAATAGACAGCTATTATTCCTTCTGCCAAAATAGTACCATCAGTAAGGAATATATAAAAAATGCCAGTGTTTTAACGAGTTGAAATGATGCATGTAGGCTTAAGTGTAAATAAATATTCATTACACGTACATATTAATTACATTTAATAACACTTTCATTAGTAAGATAAGCAAGAATTATAGTATTTTTTCCTTATGTTTTCACACTAAAGTTTTATTTTTCAGTGATTTCCCAATCTGAATATAAGCAATCTTGCAACTTAACAGTGTCACTTCTTTTATCAATCCATATAGCTTCATGGTGATTTCAGGTGTTTATTAAGGGCTGATAGAGCAGAAGACATTGACCATTCTTTATTTTCTCTTTAAAAAGCAGAGTATATAACCTTATCTAGTATATAATCTTGCACATTACATTAATAAAATGAAGACTTTTTTTTTCCAGAACAGACTTTTCTATTGGAATGTTATGTGGAGATGAATTGGTAAATGAAGTCAAATCACCTCCTGAGAACTGAAGTCTTTACCTTGAAGGCAGCCTAAAATGTTGTTACAGAATGTTAACAGGAAGTAATGATTGTTTCCAAAATTCCTACAACACAGCAGTACAAACCACTTGGAGTTCAGCCATCTGTGGCACTAGTCCTTGAAAAACTCTTTTGCTGTCTAGAGATGTGATATAATCAATTTGTGATTTGAGCTGCAGTTACAGACGTATTAATTTAAAGTCAAATAAAGTACTTTCATATAAAAAAAATAAGGTGAAGCACTGTCTACCTATAATACAGGGTTTTGATGTTATAAAAATGTTGCCTTATACTAGCTTTTGAACAAATAAATACTTGTACTTCAAACAAGAGAAAAAGCTCATACCCAATACAGTATTTACGCACATTCTTAACCTGTAATATTGAGTAGTCCTACTGAATTCAACATGACTATTCATGTTCTTATTGCTCAAACCTGTTTTTTCTTCTATTAAGCATTTAAAATAAAGTCAGGATGCTGATAACATTAAAATTCAACTTATGAATGTATATTAATTCAACTTATTAATGTAATATTAAGTATACATAATGAGTATAGTGAGTACTGGAGATGGTAGCAGATGATTAGAAAAATACTGTAACCAACACAAAATGTACAGACTGATCCTGCATATCACATATCATTCCAGCTTGTGGAAGAGGGATGTTTCTTGTTTTGCTGAGCAAGATGTTGCATTTTGCGCACTATTCCTAATAGCCACTTGCATTTTTCTCTCATGAATTTGTCTACTTATTCCTTACTTTTAAAGTTCATAACACCCTGCAAATGTGAATTCTACATGAATTTCACACTGTGTGCAGCTTCAGTGGGAATCAGTGTTTAGCTCCGTCTGTCTGCACAGAAATCTAATCCTGTGTATCTTACTGGACACAGAATTTGGTGGTCTTGGATGACATTTAGTGAGCTGGACCTATGACCAGTGACATATACCTGCATAAACATTATACATGAAGAGAAAGAAATATACTTGTACTCTTTCTGAATATACATGAGATATGAACATCTTGAATTGATGATAAATTCACATATGTGCAGAACTGTAATGGTCTATTTTTTTCCTAAAGTGTGCTCCTTATACTTTTCTATTATTATAATACTTACATTCAAATTGTGATAGAGTCTTACTAATAAAATAATACCTTGTGCCAAGGTTTCTCAATCACCTACTGATTGAGGTTCCTTAGCTTTTGTTTAGCAAGTGTAAGGCAATAAAAGAGACAGAATTCTAAAGAGCACTGAACATGTTTCATCTGAAAAGAAGAAATGTCTCAAATATAGATCAAATCCAGCAGTTCACCTCATCTTTGGTAAAGTGTTTGGCACTGTATTCCACAACATCCTCAAATCTAAGCTGACAAACTATGAGTTATATAACAACACAGTGAGATGGGTTGAAAACTGGCTGAAAGACTGAGCCCACTCGATTTTGATCAGCATCATGAAGTCCAACTGGAGGTAAGTCACTAGTGGTGTACCCCAGGGGCTGGGACATATACTGGGGGTCAATACTATTTAATAACTTCATTAATGAGGATGCTGGGACAGAGTGCATCCTCATCAAGTTCTCACAGATGACACAAAACTGGGAGGACAGATGGTTGTGCTGCCATTCAGAGGGACCTAGATAGGCTGGAGAAATGGGCTGAGGGTAATCTCATGAAGTTCAAAAAAGAGCAATGCAAAGTTCTGTAACTTGTGTGAATGAACTCAAGCATTGGGATATACTGAATGCTGACTCTCTGCAAAGCAGCTTTGCAGAGAGCTTTGGGGTTCTGGTGGACAGCAGCTGAACATGAGCCAGAAATCCTTTCTCATAGCAAATAAGGCCAACAGTGTCTTGGACTGCATTAAGGGGAGTGTTACCAGCAGTTCAGGGGAGACAATCCTTTTCTGCTTAGAACTGGTGGTACTGCATCTTGAGTACCGTCTCCAGTTTTGGACTCCTTAGTACAAGAAAGATATGCATTTACTGAAGCAAGTCTAACACAGAGACACAAAGATGAGTAAGAGACTGGAGCATCTTTTGTATGAGGAGAGCCTGAAAGCTGGGACTGTTCAGCTTGGAGAAGGGAAGTGTCAGGGTGAGCTCTTGTCAAACTGCATAAATACCTGACAGAAGGGAATGAAGATGAGGGAGACAGACTCTTCTCAGCAGACAATGTACTCTAGCTGAATCTACCTGAATGGCAGAGTTGGGCTAGTTGATTTCAAGAGGGCCATTCTAAGCTAAATGATTCTGTGATTTTCTGATTCTTGAACCTCGTGAGGTTTCTCTAGGCCCAGTCCTCTACTTCCTGGCATCCCTCTGAATTGATACATGGCCACTTGAGTCAGCCACTTCACAAAGTTTAGTGCCATTAAAAGCTTTCCTGATGTTGTACTCCATGTCATTATCCAGATCACTGATAAAGTTGGTGAAGAAAATGGGCCTCAGTATTGACCCCTGGATACTCTGCTTTTCACTAACTATGTTCTGGAAATTATACTATTGATCACATTCTTGGCACGTGGGGGTCCAACAGGTTTTCTGGATACATGACCATCCATCAATTCATTCAGCCAGTGCAGATTTCTTCAGCTTATGTTTTATTTTCTTCTGTTTTGTATACATAGGATAGGACACAGTGTATAAGGATCAAATGTCTTGAGCAGTAAGCACTACTTTCCTTAACAAAAAAGAGGAAAGTGAAGATATTATCAATGCTTAATTAGTGACTTAAAAAAAGTCTACATACTTTCTGATAAAAGAAAATATCATTGGAGTTATTCCATATACTTGGTTATAAACATTCTAAGTG
Organism: Tringa solitaria; assembly: GCA_026413425.1. Lineage (NCBI taxonomy): Eukaryota > Metazoa > Chordata > Aves > Charadriiformes > Scolopacidae > Tringa > Tringa solitaria. The sequence continues at coordinate 158,088,916 of JAOXJM010000001.1, forward strand.
ACAGATGTATTTTAAGAGTTTGTATATTCTTTTTTTTTTTTTTCAGATTTTAGGGCAATTTAGCTTATTAAATGATTTAAGGAAAAGAAGCAGTGGCATTATCTATATATATTGTTTCCTTGAAATATATTTTAAAAAATTTTTTATCTGCATTTGTGATACAAAAAAGGGTGATTTTCAGATGGGTTACCACAGTGTTCAATTAGCTAAGTAATGTGGAATTTTGTGGCAATTACTAAAGTCTGTTACTGCAAATGATGTTAGTATTTTGGCATGGTATTAAAGGCCTAAAAGCAGTGAACGAAGAACAGAACTTACTGGGAAAGAAAGGTTAATGACACTTGCATAGGTAATGTGCATGGAGCTTTAAAATGTAGTACTTGGGACATTATACTCTCAAGAAAACAAGGAATGGTCATATAAGGTCATTCTTAATTTGGGCCATAAAAAAGGCCGTACAAAGGGCCATACAAGCACAAAAGACAGATTCTAGATATGTGATGCCCCTGGGAGAGTTACATGCTGACTACAGAGCCATTAAAACTCTTGAAAAGAAAGTTATATTAAATGTAGAGCCTTGACTTAGCATTGGCATTGTGTACATCTAAATATCTGGCCAGACTAAATTCAAGAAATGAAACAACACTTACTCCCCAAAATAATAGTATCAGTTATATTTTATAATGGTACCAGAGTAATCAGAATTCTTAGGCTGCTAACAATAACTAATTTCATAGATCTGTAACATTGTTCTTCTACAGTGCAATTTTTCAGCTTTCTCAGTGTGCTACATTATAAAATAAAATTGTTTTGCTCTTTTTTGAATTATGTTTTGTGCACAAAAATTTCAAGGTGATATCTCCTTTTCATAGATGATCTAAAATGCAAATGTAAAGAGTAATTTTTCCATAAAATACTGAGTTGATACCATATTAAAGAAAAGCATAGCTAGGATGAAGAAATACCGACTAGAAAATACAGGAATACATAGGCTTATGTCTCAGGAGTGGCTTGTGTTAGTTCTGTTCCATGTGATTATGTCCATATAATTAGTGCTTTTCATTCACTTCATATTGTCAGAAAGACAGCAGGGTAAACTGGAAGGGCAGGGAACACTGAGAACTAAGGCATGGCAGACCTAGTGGTCATGATTCAGTTTCATTTTCAAATCAATGTAATTTATAAATGATATATGGAGCCAACATGCCTCCACAGTAAAAGGAAGCTCGGAAATAGCATCTATCAGTATTCTCCTGGAAATAATTGTTTTTCTGATCCTAGCAACCATTCGGTGACATTGTAAATTCAGTCAGGCTGATGTAAATCCTTTTGAATGTAATAGCTTAAAGTAATCTGATCTGCTAGTGAGATATGGTTTTGGTTTTCATCATTCTACATGCTTTGAGCAGAATTTTATGTATTTAGGCATATTGAGATACAGCAAGCCAGCTAGTGGGATTGCTGTGGCATGACTTACATGCACAACAGTTTCTAAATACCTAGAAAGTTTCTATCCCCTTAGCATTTTCAAACGTGGCCCAGTTTTGGAAGCATATGACAAAGTTCTATGAAATGAGTAGCATGAAGAAGGTGGATAAAAGATAATTTATTTTTTCTAGAACAAGGACTAGAGAAATATTGAAGGGTAGTACCTGCCCATAGCCCATGGAACTCTGCCAAGTGGTATTGCAGATTCAAGTTTGCAAGATTCAACAAACCTGGACAAGTATTCAAGGACTGATCAAATGTGGGTTACTGTAGAGAAGCTTTAATAGGCTTAAAACAACCCTCACTCCGTGGGTAGTATTTGAGAGCTGAAAACAGTTTGAGGCTGGGAGGGTACTGGGAGCTGAATCGCATGTTTATCTAGTTGTTACTCTTCATAGGAGTCTGTGAGGAGTTACCTCTGGAGATAGGTTATTGTGCTGATTCAGTACATACATGCAATTACAGTCCTAACCAGATAAGTTACACAAAAATAAGCAAGGCATGACTCTTACAGAGAAAGATATGTCTACTATTCCATAAAAAGGTCTTGACATGTAAGGAGGGCAGACTAATTATCTCTTGCCAGCAGACAAGCAGAGAGGGAGCAATTGCCCTTTGTGTCATGGTGTGGATGGATACCTGCTGCTCTCCCCCAAGGGGCCTCCAGAAGGCAGGGAGAGAAAATAAATATCCCTTTGCCTGGTCAAGGGGGGCATACCAGCTCTGGGTGCCCCACTTATCCCAGCGGGGACCACAGAACACCAGCGACATGACTAGGTGCCCCAGACCCCAGCCTTCCTGAGGAAGGCTGAAATGGTCAACAGAAACACCCAGACTTGACAAGGGAGCGTAACACCAGGAGAAAAAGAGTAGAATCTAAGAAGGATTTTCTTTTTAACAGATTTAAGGAGGTGATTAATGGGCCTTTCCATAATAATTAGATAATGTGGACTGTTATGCTGTTAAAATATTAATTGGCTAGTGATAAATTCCTGGCCCATATGTGTGGTGTGCTCCTGGCTGCCTCTAACAAGGCTCTGAGAGTTGCAAGAGCTGCAGATTCACCCCAGGCCTGGTGCCACAGGGCCCATGGCTGCGTTCAGCCAGGCTGCGTGTGGGAGCCGGAGCATCACACCAGAGTAGCTCCGTGGCATTAATAATGAAGGAAGAGAAGTCTCATAGAGACAGTCTTGAAGAAAAGGCTTTGTTCTCACTGTGTAGCAGCTGAAGTTCATGTATTAATCCAGCAGCCAATCTTTCCAATTCCATCTAACCTTACACTTCCAAGCCAGTCAATTCCCCTTGCAACTGAGTTATAACATGATTGTGGATACAATGTAAGTACTTTAGCGATGACATAATACAGCAGGCAATCTGCCTGTTTAAGTTATTTGTGTTTCTTTTACAGGCCTAAGTGGCACCAACTGCCAAGGTTTTCATCAGGATATTTACATAAAGCAAAGAAAGGGTCATTGGGATAGCACAATTGCCCTAGTAACCACGTTTGTTTGTTTGTTTTACTAGTCCAAATGAATTATTAAAGTGTTTTACTTTTGACAATACCTCAAATTCTAAAAGTTAGCTTGAGGGGAATGTTAATGCAGTGACTAGCACCTTGGTTGGAAGAGATCTATTCTTTGTAAAAAGTCTATCTATCTCACCTATGACTTGCTGTTCTTGTGTTTGTATTGAATTAATTACGGCAAAAACAGAGAGGAAAGACATGTGGAGACTGATAGTTTTAGCAAAGAGCAGAGTGGCTTATTCCTCTGGTGCCCTCATTCCCTCTGAGATCACATTGCTCAGAAATACAGAGCCGCTGTAGCTTTAACTAGCACTGCTAACGCATTTCTCTCACAGCCACCAGGTTTCTGTAATTTTTCACAGAATCACGGAATTGTCATTTGGAAGGGACCTCTAGAGATCATCTAGTCTGACTCCCTGCTAAAGCAGGATTGCCTAGAGCACATTACTCAGGACTGCATCAAGGCGGGTCTTGAAAATCTCCAGAGAAGGGGACTCCACAACCTCCCTGGGCAGCCTGTTCCAGTGCTCTGTCACCCTCACTGTAAATTTTTTCATCGTATTTGAATGGAACTTTCTATGTTCCAGCTTATGCCCGGTGTCCCTCATCCTATCACTGGAAACCACTGAAACGTGATTTCCAAACTGAGATAGGATGATAGTTACTCCTTTATCTGTAAGATATTTCCTCATGTTGTAAAGTCATGAATTCCCTTTCCCCACTGCTTATGAATCCATCTTGCAGGCCTGACAGTCTTTTTCTAATCTTTTTCCTTTCTCTTTGCCTTCATTCTCTTCCAGAGGTCTTGCTTTCTGCCTAAGGTTGTCTAAATGCTTATGGGCTATCTGCTTCTCTAAAGCAAAGTCTCTTCAGTTACATTAAGAAAAATGTCTGCTTTAGCAGACAAGTTGTCAGTCAAATTATTTTCTCTTTTTTCTTTTTTTTTTGTTTTTAATAAGTATTTCATGAAGAAAAGTTTTCTCAATGACCATGCTTATTATGGTGTCTGAGTAAAATTCCACACAGAATTTTGTCTAGAGAAGGTAGAAAGTTTTATTTGTAAATTTTTAGCAAACAATGTTTTCACTTACAGCCTTGATTTAAAAATCACCAAAAAATGACTATTTTTTTCTTCAAAACAACCTGGAAGTGGAATGATGTGTTTAATTTTCAGTTAACAACATGAGAATTTTTAGACCATGAATCATTTGAGAGATAGAACTCTCATTTTTAAAGGCTGAAGTGCATATTTCTATACACCCCACGAGAAAAAACAAGATTAACTGCTTTATGAAAAAAATCTATATATTGATTTTATGAAGCATTTAGGATTGTTTTAGTACTATTTATCATACTTGCTTATAGAAAATATAATTATTTCCATGGTATCTTGTAATTAATAGAATCACTGAATGGCATCTGTATTAAATGAGAATCAGGCCACAAGGGGTCTCCCTTGCTTTACTTTTCTGAATTTTCCTGTCCCTTACTGATATCTTACAAAACATCGTTTTCCTTGCAATTATTCAGGACATTTTAAAAAAATATATAATTCTGATTGAAGGGTAGATTATTCTACTCTGAAGGAGAGAAATGTCATCTTACCATTTATTTCTTTTGTTCAGAATAAATAATTTTTCTTAAATTCTGCTTGCCACAAAATGATTACAAAAATGAAATGCTGTTAACTAATACGTGCTAAATGTGATATGTATGTAGACATTAATTTTCCAAATATTTTTTAAACAGATGGATGAGGTTACTCCGATCTTTGCAAATGTGTTATCTTAGATGTATGGTCCTTCTTTGACTTACTATGAAGAAGTCTACTTTTGGAAAATGGTGACAAAATAGAATAGGTTAAATAAAGCATTTAATGGTAAGTTGAGCAAGACCGACTTCTCTTTTATTTTAGAGGAATAAAACCATTGCTCTTGTATGACACAGTTGCTTTGCCAAGGGAAAAAAAAGCCAGCCGCTTCCTGTATTTCATCTGGTTGCCTGGATATACACTGAAAATGGTGATTTTTTCACAGAAGCATCAGCTGAGGGTTTTTCTTGCATGGATCTGTTTTAAGTATGCAGTCCCTTTGTCTCTTTGACCTCATGTGCAGAAAATAATTGTTCTTCAATGCCACCTTCTAGTTCAGATTCTCCTGTGCTTGCATTTAAGGCAGAATAAATCACTTATTTTTAGTAATATTACTTTGTACCCGTATATCACTGTGAAAAAGACAGAATAAATTTCCTCCCTAAATGTTTCAACTTAATTTCTTCCTCAGGAGGAAGAAAACTCATCAACAAAAAATAACATCTTTTCCCTTTTAAGCTCTTGAAGCATTAGTTGACTAATATTATCCCCCCCAAAATCTGACATTTTCAATGCTGCTGAGGGAAAGCAAGGATGTACAGTAATAGTGAAGTGCTTCTGAAACTTATGCAATGCAAGCAATTGTATCCATTTTAGGTATATTAGGTAAGCAGAAAAAGAGGACATATTTTGCAAAATGGAAAAAGGTGAAATAAATATCAAGAAAAATATTTGCAGGTCTCACATCAAAAACAAGAGGGATTTTTTTCGCAGTTTTACAGAGATGTTAGAGAGTTATGAATTTGAGTTTGATGATGAACTCATATCATGTTTCTAAAATGTTGGCTCACCTTGAAAGATGAACTTCTCTTTGAGAGAAACCAACTTCAAATAACTTGCCTGTTGCGGTACTGTTTGGTTTGAGGCATCTGTTTTTGCAAAAGCTCTTAGAAGTTTTAGGTCCCTCTGGGGTCCTAAAACTTCTGGTGAGCTATATGAAATATTTGAAAGTGAGAAAAAAAATAATAGTCTAATAACACTAGTTACTAGGCAAAGACATGTTTCAGCCAAGTAAAACAAGCTCTGAACAAAGTGTGGCTTGTTTACAAAAATAAAGGGAGGCTGTTGCATTACCCATCCCTGCCCCACACCCCATCCTCCTGCCCAAATGAGATTAATTCTATCAATAGAAAATAGACTATGAATACTAACTTTCTGATTTATTTTTTCCATATCAGTAAGATTCTTCAAAGGAATTACTTTTGTTTTCTACTGTATGTAGCTAAAAAGGTCCATCACTGCATGATCTCTTTCCTCAGATATTTTCATTAGGTTCATAAGGCATTTTGCCAGAAGAAGGATTTCAGGCTCATGCACAATGTTTTATTTTTCCTGCATCAAATGGATTTTGAAAAGTCCATTAGCAAAAATTTACAGTTTGAAATATAATCCTGATTGAGGACCACATGCTGAAACTTGTACTCATGTTAATTACCTCAGCATGGACACTGAGAACTTTCTTTTTAAAGGTTCCAGATTGTAGAAAGACAAATAGTCTGCACTAAAATGGTGTAGATGAAACCATACTTACTGTTTTTTTTTTTTAAAGCACAGACTATATAACTGTAGTTATGACTTGTAACTGTAGTTTCTCTGGTTCAGCAAATACTATTTATGTCCTGTCAGAGAATGACATGGTAAGTGGCATTTAGCTGCTTACGTTTATACATTTAAGCATGTCAAATGCCTGATGGTAAAAAAGCAATAGCATAACAAATTAAGTTCAAGTACCTTGTAGAGTTAAAGTACATAATGATAGGAGTTTTAACTACACCCATGGGACTTCCCCATCACATGTGGATATAGGTCATCAGATTCTTTAATGATACATAAAAATATCCTGACCTCTCTGTAGACAACCAGAAAGTATTCTATAAATAATTTAGTATAAATAAAATATGCATGCTGGTAGAAGAATGATAAAATTGAAGGATTTCTGCCTTCCCTTTTCCTGGCTGCTTACTTATCACGTAATTTGACAGAGAGATGACAGTGTAGGTAATTGTCCTAATAATTTAACAATTGCAGCAAGGATTGATTTTATGTATTCAGTTACTGTGCTCTTATCTCCACAATCTTAAGTTTAGGCGAAATACACTGATTGGAGTAATCCATCTGCCAGCTGAAGAAATTGCCTAGGTTAGAGGTGGTAGTAAGAATCCATCACGTGTTTGTTTGCATTCAGTACCATTTGTTTACAGTGTATGTACTTGGTGAGCTGAAGGAGCCCTTGCACTGCAGTCAAGAAACCAAGTATATCTGTGTTCCTAGATGGCCGACTCATAGTTCAAATGACTTGGCTGCTTCTGTGCACAATCAGTCATGAACTCATCAAGCATCAATAACTCATCAGAATGCCTGGTTCCTGGAACAAAAGCAACTTCCCACTCAAGCCTTTTTGCCTGAAGCTTACCCTCCTTTCCCCATTATACAGTTCATTTTTTTATTATTCTATTTCAGCTTCCTCTCTGATTACTCAGAACTAGGAGTTACTGAGAAGAGCTACCAGTCTGGCAGCGTCAGGAAACTGGAACAGCAGCATACTTGACTAATCTGTTGACCCTTTTTCTTGTGAAGCTTAAATAAGTTCTCATGAATTAAGAGAATAGAACTAGGTATACTTTTTAAAAAGTCTACTTTTAAAAAGGTTTGGTCTGTGAATGACGTGCATAGGTATGATCAGAGTTTTCAAGAACCGCTAGACAGATTTCAAGAAATTAAGGTACCTATAAAAGCAGATGAGCACTCAATGAGGTTTTTCATAGAGTCCCTGGGAGTCGCAAGGTTTACCTTGAACAATCTTTACAGGTATTTCTCTGTGATTTCAGGAATTTTGAAAATTTTTTTTTGAAAACTGCTCCTGGATTCTTTGCTACCAGAGGCCATTGTTTTTCTTGTATAGGAATATATTTTAAATCACCAAAACCAAACAAAAATACTTTTCATCAATTTATCATATTCCATAATCAAAGTCTGTGATTTTCCAAAATGTACTGCAGTAAAGAACATAATGCTAATAAAAACCCAGTGATTACCCATTTCTAATTTTGGATTCTTAAGCAAAACATCCCTTGTTTATGGTAATGCAATTAAAATCTCAAATAGATATGCCTCTTCAGTCAGTGAATGGCAGAACTCGATACAGCTCTGTTGAAATCCAAGGGCTTATTTTATGTGACCCAAAGACCTCACCTTAACAAGCATTTCAGACTGTGTTATCTTTTTAATTCCTCCTGTCAACTCAGAGTGACATCAGAAGACATGTCTACACAGTGAAGTATAGTAGAAAAATTTCTGAGCTAGTGAAGTGCTGTTATGTATTAATGGCATTGTACAATAATGTCTGGACCAAATCCTACCATTATTGTGAATATGAGATTGTGCTGTACTCTTGTAAAATTTCCTTCTTGATTGGACTTACAGACTTTAGGACAATGTTATTCAAATATGGCCATAGTGTTTACAGGACTAAATTGCCACAAACTTTAGGTATTTTGGAATCATTGCAAATGTCTTTGTACCTGTTGGTAGAGATATGCCTAAAGTGTGTATAACCTGAATTTTAGTGCTATTTTTATATAATTTCATATAATAAAGTGTATCGTGACAGCATAACAGCTATCTAATGAAATATTCTTGGTTGACAAATAATTTTAGAACATCTACAAAAGATTAAGCTCCTGTGCCAGATGGTGAAATCTATGTCATGTAATTCTCTATTTAACTGTGGGTTATATTGCAGCTTTGAATAACTTGGCATGTGGGAGGCTGAAATACATCATCCAGAAACACAAAAATAGATATTATTGGGAAGTGGTATGGGAAAAACTATTGAATGTTTCTCAAAATGTAAAGGTTAAAACTGTCAGTTATATGCAACAGGTTGACAGTGTCATTAGAATTCTTTAGTGAGAAATTTTGGCAGCATATCAGAGAGTGAAGAACTAGTGATTGAGTATGCAGATTTTGGAAAATCCTGTCTAAAATCTAAGCTGCTGTACTGCAAACAAACTTCTATGTCCCTGCCAGGATTTAAAAAAAACCAAATACTTTAGAGGGCTGATCTACAGTCATTGATGACATAAGCTAGAGTAATAACAAGGTGTTACAAAATTAGAGTCAGTTTGTACAATTTGTGGATTTCAGATTCCATAGTTGCAGTGGGTATCAAATAGTGTTAGAGTAGAGTAAAGTTGGCAGATCCAAATTCATACAAATGTCACAACAGTGTAGACTCCTCATTTGATTTTCTGGGCTCCATATCTTGTTCAGGGGTGAAAGGGAACTCAATTTTTTTTAAAAAACCAAATAGATAAAATTGTAAGAATTTTCTGGTCATACTTGATGTTGTATGTCCTAGTAATTAATCAATGTGGAATGATAAAAACATAGTTTTTAATTCTAAGGAGAGATATAAAAATAAAATAGAACTTTGGTCATGATTATATTGTTTGTACCTCCATAGGAAATATAGGACTTATTTCTACCTGTTTTTATAATGGAGATGGATCAATACTTTAATGCAGATACATGGAATACCATAGTATGTACATGTACTACTCGATTTTTACCACTAGACAGTTTTTTTTTATGCATCAGACTGAAAGGACATTGTGGTTTAATGTTCCTTGGCAAGCTGTAGTCAGAATGCATGGTTCTAACAGACGTCATCATTTAGCACTATGATAGTTAACTCTTTTAGTGAATGTATGAATAAGTTACTAAGCTTGAAAAAATGTTCCTGGAAATTTTTTTGGTTACCTAGATAGAAGCTTCCAAGTGAAAAACTAATTTAAGGGAGTAGAAGAAAGAAATTTTACTGTCTGGTTCAAGTCAATTTTTGAGATTTTTTTTCTTGCAAACTGAATACTCAAGCTGACCCGAGTTCCCTGGAGGAGTCTGTTGCTGTCCCGGTTTGAAGTAAAACTGAATCAATTTTGTGTTCTGTAATTTTACATTTT